>JAYRBT010000042.1:71306558-71390560 GCA_036023395.1 Myiotriccus ornatus
CTTGTAGCAAGCGTGGGTAGAGCCCAAGCGTGGGTAGAGCCCTCCTAGAATCTTCGTTCGCGAAGCCTAGCCATGGACTTTGAGGTTTGCATGGACTTTAAGAGCTCTGGCTGTGTGGGTTGGGTGTGCACCCTCCAGCAGAGCAGGAAGGGAGTGAGGTACTGATGGACAATGTGCTTCCAAGTCTCTGGACACAGAAACCTGCAGAGAGATACAGAATGCAGAGAGGCAAGTTCGGAGCTGCAACTTCCCGATGGAGCAAAGCTTAGCATGGAAAAAAGCAAGAGCATTTAGTAAACAGGAGAAGGATATCCTTAGATTATAAAACATCACTCAGGAGTGTCTGGAGTTTGTTGGCTTTTCTGTGAGGTGTTATTTTTTTAATAATGAAATTTTGGAGCATTTACTTCACTGGTAGAAATTGTTCTTTTCCAATTAGAATAACCAGTATATCCATTTGACCAATATAAGTCATGATTTACTTTCTCAGGCTGTGTGCACTGGCAAGAATCTTTACTGTACTTATTTTTAAAATGACAAATAAGGCTTTATTCTTGGCAGATACCCATCAAATTTTAAACAACCTTCTGACAGTTACAATGATAAGGAAGCTTGGAGCTGTCTTACCACTGTTGTTGGTGGCTGTATCCTGGCTTCTTGTTTTTTTTTAGTTTGGTTTGGGTTTTTTGTTTGCTTTCTTTTGGTGGTTTTTTTGTTGTGGTTTTTTGTTTTTGTTTTGTTTCAAATAAGTATGAACAGAACTAGGCCTCAGATCTCAGGTTTTTGTTACTATTACTGCTTAAGCAAATGCACTCCTCCTTTTTCTCAGTTTATTTCTCTGAATGCTGGGTTAACAAGCAATGCATCTTACACAAATGTCTCTGAAGGCTTCTGTATTTTTTGATACATACACACACACACAAAAGAAGCTAAAACACATGAACAAAAGTCTAAGCAAGTGCTATTGCAAGCTCCTTAAACTCTAACACCCTGCAGTTGATACAAACCGTCAGTATTGGTACCTTCCCAAAAAAAGTCGTTGAAAGCCAAAGTTTCAGGCTTTTAATTTTTCTGAAGTTCTTGAAATTAATTAATTAAAGATTGCTTCTGTGTTTGTAAATTGGATCAAATTTATGGGGTTGTTAGGCTTGTTGTCTTTGTCACATCCTATTCTTCTTGTTCTTAATGGCAGGAAGAATAATAGTTTGAAATTGTACCGAATTGAAAATAAGTTTTAAATTAAGCCATCCAGGTTGAATAAATAACAACGCGCTACCGACAGACAACCAAAACTGAGTCAAACATGAAGTGATGAGTCATTCAGAGTATAGAGCACAACATTAGTTTTAATATAATTTTATAGAAATGTCAGTTTTTAAGCAGAACTTCATGTGAAAGTATATTGGGGGTTATCAGCATTATTAGAAGTTTCTGTTCAGGCATCCCTATGTTTTTAATATGTAAATACACATTTTAAGCTTTTAGAATGATCCCCATGCCTTTCTTTGAAAATGACTTTCAGGACACTGAAAGAAAACTCATCTTCAAAGTATTTCCAGCTACATTTGTACAGGGGCTGTTGCCATTTTTGTGCACTGCTGTTTTGGCACCTCTGCACCTACAACAGCCTCTACTGCAGCCGCTGGAATAAGCAGGGTGTGTTTTTTTTTAATTCAGGTAGGGAAGAGTGAAATTCTTCAGTAAGAATAGTGATTAGAATTTACCTTTTAAATCGTGATTTCGCAGTTTCTTGTTTCTTATTTGAAAAGTAACTTCAGGCTACTGGCAGTCAGATAAGGTGCCATATCCCCTTCTTGGAAGCTCAGGGTTCATCACTGACTAGGTATCAGGAATCTTACAAAAGGACTACTTTCTAAAATTATTGGCTTGTAAATGTGTTCCTGTGAAATGGTGTGATTGAATATAATCCATGCCCTGGGGCAATCAAGAGTATTCCTGGATGAAGGGAAAAATCAAGCTAATGGTGAACAAGCTCCTAGCAATTTCCTGTTATGTTGCTTAAAAACAGACATGATTTTATTTCCTTTCTGAATATCAGGATAATTACACATTTCTGGAAGGTTTGGTCTTCATAATGGAGAGTTAAACATGAGTTCAGATCAGAATTTAAAAGAATCTATAGTCCAGTGGAAGTGTCTGCAAGCATTTAATTTGGCATATTATGAAATAAGGATGGAAACAAAAATCCAGGTATTCCTAGGATTCATCAGTATTTTGTTCTGTGTTTCAGAGTTGGCATAAATTCTGATCTACTGTAATGAAAATAGGAAGTGGAGTTAAAAAAAACCCAAATAAACCCTCTTTATTTTACTTAAGTTTGGTAAATATATTATTGTGTCCTCCAGAATTAGTATTAGATCAAGGGGCTCTTTCTGAGCATTGTTCTATTATGTCATCTATTAATTCTGTTAAGAGTAACCAAGAAAATATATTATTTCTTAAGTACTTTCAGTTTTTGCCTTATTTGTTTGCATGTTGTTATAGATCTCTAGTTTAGGTGTTTGGCTTATGGCAGTGAAACACAGGTTTTCAAGTTTTGCAAATGAATTGAAATATTGGAGGACTAAGGTGTTACTCATTTGAATGCATCTGAACCCAATGTAAATGAACAACTGTAGCACCAACATTGCTATTGATATAATCACTTCAAGAGTTTTTCCTCTCTCTTAAAAAACTTTCTGTAAGTTTCTTTTTTTTTTCTTTTTTTTTTTTTATCAAAGACCAGTTTATCTAACAGGTTTTTTTTGTTTTTTTTTTTGCTTTATTTAGTTCTTTTTTCAATCTTTTCTTCAGGGCACTATTTTCATGATCAAACTTAAGAAGTGCTTGCTCTTCATCTTAACTCCTTTTAGAAATGTTTCGCAGAGTTGAACTCTAACTTCTTAAAGCACTGAACAGTTGGGTCCACATAGAAGGACCTTCAGAAAAATGTGCATTTAGCAGTTGCATTCACATAATCTTAAATTATGTTGGTTAATTTTGATTTAAAAAAATCTAATGTGTATTTATTCTTTGACAGAAATCACAGTGCTTTACCAGTTATTTATTCCTCCTTACCTAGCATCCAGACTTTACTGATTACATTCAGTTCTAGGGCAGTGGAAATCAGCTGTCCACTCATTTCAAAAGCAGCAGTGAAACCTAAGTAGGTTACTCTTTTACTTCCCCTCCAGCTGCTCGTTACAGTTCTCTGCCTGGATAAAGCATGAGGACTCCAAAACTTTCATTTTCAGACATTTTTCACTCAAAATAACTGAGCTTAACTTAAATAACAGGTAATTACTAACCCAGCATAGGAATGTGCTGCTATTAGTGCAAGCCAGTGCCAGACTATAGTCCTCAGCTAGAATTTGCTTGTTTCTATGTGATTATACTCTTATCAGAGTTGATATTTCTCCTTTTGTCATGCCTGGGAGCACAAAAAAGCAGTCTGCAGGCTGCAAGTAAATTACTGGCACGTATGGATCTTTCAGCAAGAAAGATATAGGAATGCAAATTATTATAATTATTACTGGTATAATAATGTACTACAACATGCTCCTTTTGAATGGTGATGGAGATGCAGAGTACTGAGAAGAATAAATCAAAAGCCTTTTCTTCCTCTTGTTCAAACACAATGCTGTGAATTTTGCTCACAAGTAGTTTCTTACTGTAGAAGAATAAGTACTAACAGCTTCTGCTGCTCCTTGTTCTGCTGTTCCACAACCTGAACCAAATTTTTAGGCAAGCTGTTTATATAATTCTGTTGGTTATGAAAATATGAGTATATATTTAACACATGAAAATCCAAAATTTTTAATATTTACACTCTATATTGCCAGTTATAACCCTTGATAATTTAATATTTTGGCAAGAAATATGAATTTTCAATCTGTGAGTCAATGTCACTAAAAGAAATGCAAAAATAATTTGAAACATCACATATGTAACTATTATAAAAATTAAAATAATTTCAATATAGCCAAATGTAATTTTAAACACTTGATTTACAAACACTTTTGCACCAAGAAATGCTGAGCACAATAACGACAGACTCTTGAATCTCCAGAACCTTCATTAAACAATGAAGAGACTTCATTTTAACTAGGGTAAAATATTTTAAAAGAGAAGTGGTATAAAGCTAAATGCTTGCAGAGGAGGAATAATGTTGTTTGTGACTCACCTGGTCTTTATCAGAGCAATCAGGCCCTGATAGTGCCTGACCAGGACAATGTGGATTACCTGGCTGCCCACATTGTCTCTGCTTCCATCAAAGAACGGCCATTTCAAAGATAGTTTAAGAAAGCTGATTTGTCCTTATCATCAAAATTCCCATGTAACTTGAGTGGATTCTGAATATTTGGGAGTGTTTTAGGCGTGCAGAGCCCATCTATCACTAATCTACGAAATTTAATTAATGGCTGCTACTCACTTTTTCAAACAATTATATTTTTGGTATAGTTTTTGCTCTGTGGCATTAATAATTTTTTCCCCACTTTTCTGATGATCATAGAGACTAATTTTCATTTTTACATCATGTCTGAGTTACAATTTCTAACTTCTAAATGTTGAAAGTAAATATCCATTTCTTTGTCCTGACAGAACGGATTTCTACTGCCCAAAATATTTTGTCACATATATTTCACACTCAACCATGTTAAACCTTCATCTCAAAAATGTACAGCAGTTACTCAGCCTGTCCATAGTGAACTTTTTAGAAGATCATGTCTTTTGTATTTGCTTCTACATCTGGAAAATATCATCTGTATCAATATTTTTTTTTGGGCTTGTAATAATGCACCATTCCCTTTGAGGTGAGTGTCTGCACTCAATATTGTTACTTTTTTTTTTTTTTAAAATACGCATTAATTAAAAGAATGCTTACCTCAGATTTTTCTTCATCTGTGTCCAAGTATTTAATCATCTGGTTTAAGATGTGGTAGTTGATTCCTGTGAAATAAGAATATCAGTTGTGTTGTGTCTGTATTGTGCTGATTCCAGGAAAATTGTTTTGGAGCCAGAAGGGAAATGTATGGAAATCTTTGTTGCATCACCATTCCCATAAAAAAAAACGCCATCATAAGAGTGTCTTATTTGGAGGGGATATATAAAAAAACTTGCTCTTATCAACATAACCTGTGGGTGTTTGGGGGGATGGTGGTGGGGGTGTTTTGTTTTGAGTTGGGTTTTTTTTTGTTTTGTCTTATGAAAATTGTAGCAGTTGAATGAGATGAGAAATGATGTGCGACAATAAGGGTTTACTTGAAATCAGACATTTGCCAGCAATTAGGGTTTAGTGTTCTTTAAACAAACAAATGGTAAACATACATGATGCCAACAGCCACAGGTAAAAATACATTTGAAGGGTTTGTGTGGGGCTTTTTTAAAATTTTTTTAAGAAGTACCAAGTTTGGACCACAGCAGTTATGTGTGCGTGATATCAGCTTCTATAACTACTGTTCAATATATAGATTACTTAACGCAAGAATAGTTCCTTCTTTTACCTTCCATGTTTTTACCGTTTCCATGTTTCTATGAATAAGTTTTTTAAGTAATGATTTATAGACTGTAAGCTTGTCTACTTGAGTCTCTTCCTGGGCATAGAATATCACTTCCCAATTTACCCAGGGAAATTGACCCTCATAGTGCTTGTCTGTGGTTTATCAATCTTGCTTAAATTCTAAGGAAAGACAATGAACTCTGTTTCACTAGAGCAGAAATGAGGCAGGGCTGTGGAATGCCTGAAGTCTCAAGGAAAAAATCCTCATTGCAATTGAAGCTGATTGTGCTCTGATTGTGCTCTGATTGTGCCGTGATATCAACAGAGGTGCGATACTGTCCATGCTTCATTTTTAAAGACCTTTATCCAAATATTTTGATGACTAGTTCAGAATCCTAGAAATCCTCCTCCTCCCCTTTTTCTTCCATTTAGTCTAAATCATCCCTGACAGAATTGTCTAACCTGTCGTTGATGAAGAACTGTCTTTTGTTAAGCTGGTCCCAGGCTTCACTGTCCTTGCTGTTAGAAAGTTTTAATCTTGTGTCTATACTCAACTCCCCTTCCCAGCAATTTAAGCTCATTACTTCTTGCCCTGTTACCAAAAAAAACCCCACCAAAAAACAAACAACCCCCCCCCAACAAACTACCTTATTTATTTTCCAAATTTTATTTATTCTCCAAATATGTATTTGGAGACTGCTGTTCATCTCAAAAATCTCTCAGATTCAAGCGCTTTGGTCACTTAACCTTTCCTCAGGGGCCACGCTTTCATCTGTTCTCATGGTGGCAATGAAAGCCTCTTTCACCATTGTTTCTCAGTGCCTGTACGTGCTCCCAGCTCGCAGGTGCATAAAAACGCTGTCAGGAAAGATTCAAGGCTGAATGGATGTGACGTGCTGACGTCAATGACCCGGGCTTCAAAACAACTTTATAACCTGGAGAAAACAGAACAAGTCTATAAAAGCTGTGGGAGTAAAAATCTGTTGATTTCACGGTGCTGCATAATCCTTCCTCAAATACAGTAAGCCCCCAGCAGACCCACACAGCTTGCTCAGCCTCTGGCTAGTCATTACATGTTCAGGCTCAACTCCTTCCTCACGTAAGCAGATAAAATAACTGTGTTAAAAACATGCCTTATTTCCTTGCTGGAAACCCTTTTGGATGAGTTTTCTTGCAGTGACAGGCTCATTCTCTCTGACATGAGACAAATGAGCACACAGTTCAGTCGCTGCTTTCTTCTGGATGTCCTCTGGTGTCTTTATGTCCACCCCAATCTTGTGTGACGGGGATTGTGTTAATCTTGCACAGGGCAGCTGGCTTAGCCCTTGAAAACAAGAGCTATGAAGGAAGGGTTTTCCAGACCACCAAGTTCTTAACAGCCACCTTTGTTTTTTCCCTCGGGGTGTGCTGTTTCACATTTGTTTTAAACCTGTGGTCCTGGGGCCTGTCAGTGAAAAAGGATGGGTTTCCCCCATCCCTAGCCACAGATCTTCCTTTGTGTTCACTGTATCATCTGAACAAGATCACTGGACTGATCCAGCTGAAAATGAATTCAGCAAGAAAAGTAACAATGAATTGTCTGCACATCTCCTCTGATTTGCTGTGGGATGGTGCAAACACTATTGGAGGAATAAAGAATAAATTGGGGCTGGCGTGGGGACAAGGCAGGACAGTAGCCCAGATGTAAATTCACTGAAGACACTGTATTACCAGGAATCTGATAATGATTTGTCTCAGCCGGATCATTAAATCTTAACCTTACCTCCTCAGTAGAGTTGTTGCAGTGATTTAGGCTTCCTCCCTCACCAGTCTGTGTGATAGCTGTTCTCAATGCCATCCCCACATGCTGTCATACTATTAGGCAGAACAACACTTTATTCTGCCTATTCTAGCACACCTGCATCACTGGGAGTGTTGTTTCAGGTGTATTTGTACCCACAGCTTCGTATCATTAAAAAAAGTTTTTATGGGTTCAGTACTTCTCAGCTTGTTTTTGGAACTCATAACTGAGGCAGGTAAAGCTTTAGTGGGAAGCTACATAAGCTTGAGAATGTAAAAAACAGCACCGTGAAAAGGTGACACATCCACAGTTTTACCTTTTTGGATACCACCAATTTTCTGCACACCAAACCAGTTCTGCTGAACCGCTTCTGAAGTGCCACGTTTTGGCACGAGCACAACAAACACCGCACCCCTACAGCTTGGGTGCCCTGCACATGGCTTGAACTTTAGGCACTGAGGTTCATGCTTTGTTGCATTTGGGTTCAACTGAATGACCCTTCAGAGCACCAAAAAAAGGCAGCTGAGGCAACACCTCACTTTTTAGCACAGCACCCTTATCATAAGGTGTTGGTTCCTTTTTGTATCTTCATTTCTGCGGCAGCATATTCTGGATCCTATGGGATCCTTCTCAGGGCCAGGTAATTCAGCTGATGTTGATGTGCTCCCTATCTAACACAGTGTATTCTACAATAATTCTTCAAAATATTTTTCATCCTTTCTTTCAAAATTTTGGCATTTCAAGAATCCCCTTCTGCTTGTACAGGTAACAAAGCAAAACCCTGCTCAAACCTGTCGCTGCATAATTTTTCTTATCAAAATCCTTTTCCCATAAAAACTTATGTTGAAATATCCATCAGCCTTAGGAAAACATGTGACTTCCCCTCACCCCCCTTCCCCTCAATTACTGCCTACCAGAAGTTGGCTCCTCTATTTAAAATGAGACCTTTAGACCATTTGGGCTTTATCTACAAAAAGCCTACAGATGAGGTTCCTCCTTGACCCTGCAGCTGATTGTGAAACTGTCAGGAGAGAGTTATGCACTTCAAGAAGACGTAAATCATGTAGTTAATCATAATCAAGCTGCGGAAGTTAGACAGGAATCAGTTAAAGGCACAAAACCAATCTAGCAGCCATTGCAGCTGCCCTTTTTGCAAATCCATCATTTGGAAAAAGATAAGCATCCAAGGAAAAACAAATGCCTCTTGCTTGAATGCACACAATTTCCAATACAGAGGGGGTTGCCTGGAAATCCCAGCTGTAATTTAATTTTCTTTATTGAAAACATTAATTAGAGGTGAGGCTGGAGGAGGGGAGGGGTTGTTTTGAGTTTTGTGGGGGTTTTGCTGGGCTCTGGTATGTCTTTAGTTTGGTTTGCACTTCATTTGGGGGTATTTTGTGGGTTTTTGTTTTCCTTTTTTTAATCATACTTGTAAAGTTCTCTGTCCTGCCTGACCCAATAGGGATTATTGCAAAAGGTTTTCCTGTCTTCTAAAAATTAGGTATTGGACTGAGTGAGGCCAGACCTGGGTTCAGAGGAGATGCGCAAAATTCAAGTCTGAGTTAGCAACTGGCAACTGAAATTCTAAATGCAATACCTCAGAGAGTTTTGAGTCCCTTATTAGAATTTCTATCAAAAGATTTTCTGTGGTTGTTACTTAAGAACACGGAGAAAGGGTAGTTTTGCTCTAGACAAACACAGCTACAGAAAACAGGGCTTGGGAAATATCTGCTGCTTGATTGAAGTGAGGGCAGATAAAAGGGTGGGAATTCAGTTTCACAGTGAGATAAAACAAGGCCCATTACCTTTATGAATTTATTTTATGTCAGGGTTTGGTGGATTTTGGTTGATTTTTTGGTTGATTTTTTTATTTGGTTGACTGGGGGGTTTTTTAAGTGTGGAGAGGGAAAAAAAGAGGCAGGAGGTAGAACAAGAGATCAAGAATAACGACTTCTACCTGAGTCTGCCTTATCTAGGGTGAATGCCAAGATCAGCTGTACTATCAGCTACTCTGGCATATTTTAAAAAAATATTTTTAAAATAGTTCCACTTTACATACAGCAATATACCTTGGAGAGGAGGGTTTATTCCTCACTGGATCCAATGTCCAAGGTAAATGAGTATTCCATGGCAACTGCAGTGTGGGAGCATTTCACAGAGAGGGCATTAGCTGTGTACACAGAATGAAAGATCTGCAGTAGGAGATACAGAGGGCAGCCCACCAGCAAGTCTGATCATAACCTCAGCCATCTGGTACACTGGCATTAAAGCGATTTCTATGGATACATTGATTTTTGACTATGAAAAGGGAAAACTAAAACTTGTTTGTGATATGGAAGTGCCCTAAACACTGGATTTCTCTGCTATTATTTTTCTTATCTGTGTCTCTCATCCTGTCTCAGTGATTTTCATTTTATTTTTTTAACTAGGAATTCCATTTTTCTTGATGCAACTTGCTTTGTGCCTGGTACTGTTGCATGAAAAGTTTTGCTCTTCATATGTCAACAGTTTGTGACAAAAGAAATCATTTCACTAGAAAACTCCTGATCGAGCTGTAATTGGCACCCTTCACCCCAGAGCAGTTCTGTACAAAGGGAGAGGACACACATTGCTCTGCTCTGCTCCTTATGGTCCTCAACTCTGATTAAAGATGCTTTTCCATCTGTGAAACAGTTGCAGCAAGAAATGTGACGGCAACTCCATTTACATTATAATCACTTTGAGCTTAGATGTTCCTTTAATGCTTGCTCTTTTGTCTCCAGATAATTTGGAAATAAAATCCTCAGTGCAAATGTATTTGGGGCATGGCCATTTCTGAAATGTCTGGATTAGTGGTCTGTGTTATTCAAGATGTCAGATTAGGTGATCACAGGGCTGCCTCCTGGTCAGAGGCCCTGTTTAACATTTACCATTTCCCTTACCCTTTCAGAGTGTGAAATCCAGCCTTGACACTGTGCAAGGGCTCTGTGTGGAACATCTTTCTCATCCCCCCTTTTTTTTACTTGTGTATTTTCAGCTACCACTTACCAAAAACTCTCTGGGACAACAACATGAGTAGTGGAAATCTACTGCCCCAGAAGAGTATGCTCAGCTACAACCCAGTATGCTCAACTCTTTTGAAGTAAAGACCTATAGAACTTAAAGAAATGGAAAAGGAAGTTTATTGGACATTGCTGAGGCACTTTTTGTTGTGGGCTCTTTTCCTCTTTTCTGAAAAACAGGACAAAAAACTTAAAAAAATACCAAAACCAACATCCTCCACAAGATTTAATGACTTTGCCTTCTGAGGGAGATTTGTTGAAGGAAAATCTTGTCTTGCATTTCAGAGGATAGTTTGAAAACTAACAGGAAAAGTAGAGCTTTTCTGTGATGGTCTTCAGCACCTGCTCTTGACCAGCAGATGGTGCTGAGGAAAGTAGATGTTCCTTTCAAAACCAGGAGTGGATGTTATTGCTGGGTATGATTCCCCCACTGTCCAATGCAACCCTTACTGCCTCTGCTACCTACATCTCGAATGGCATGAGAGAAACTCTCTCCACCATCAGCCACTGGAGATGGAAACATTCTACCTCTGTTTGCCAGCCAGGTATGTAACATTCTCTGGGGAATGTTATGTTCTGCACTTGATTTAGCATACAGTCCTAGAATTTCCTCTGTTGTAAAACTGCCAATCCAGCTATTGGCATTTTGCAAAATGCCCTGAGAGATGGGGATTTGGACCAGATAAGCACAGCTATATCCCCAAAACCTTGATTTTGCCTTGCACGGATTTACCAGAAGGGCTTCTACCTTTGGCTTGCACTGACAATTATCTGGCTGTACAATACATTGCAGGGAGAGCTGAACAAGTAGATTAAAAAATTTGAAAGCACTTGTGACATCAAGGGTTAGATTAAATCAGCAAGACAATTGAATCATATTTTCAGTGGAAGATAGCATTGCAAAATGATTAAATCTATGGGCTGTTTTAACTGCCTTATGTCCTATGCTTCAAAATATTGAGGCCAAAAATACTGGAGGCCTCTGCTGCTCAAAATGCCAATTTGAATAGTTCTCTAGGGCTATCAAGTCTCCCCTGGAAGTAAATCTTATAAAGGCTTCAGTGTGAATCGAAGTTGAGGCTTGGAGTGTTTACAGATCTTATTCCATAGAGGCTGATCCAAAGCACTTGGTGGAAAGGGGGCGGGTGATGTCCCCATGTTTATTTATAAGAACTGCTATTTTATTTGTACCTCAGCCATGGTTAGTCCTAATGGTTGTTTAACTTACTGAGTTATTCAGATATCTGGACAGAGCAATCATATAAGTCCCTTTTTGTAGCTGAGAAAAAAACAATCCAGCATACAGCAGAATTGGCACCACAGAGGAGAGATCACAGCTAAGATGGTGCCAGGAAGTCCCCAAGGAGACAATGAAGAAGGCAAGGAGAGGTGGCTACTGCTGATAGTGCAGGCATTTGTTTGTGGAGGATCAACCCATTCAGTAATCTTTGAGCAGGGCTTACCTGCGTACTCTTTGCTTGTATGGGATAAGTAAAGGGTCAGACTGGGGCTGTCATGTTGATTTGGGTTAGGACTCATAAACTGGTGTTCAGTTCCCTATTTTATGTAGATTGTCCCTGTACCCACAAGCAGGCCATCTACCTTCTCTCTTTGTCACTCCCCAATATACAGTACATAGATAAAAGTCTCCACATTATCTCAGCAAGGACTTAAATTAAAGAGTGCAAGGATCTGCCATAACAGCAGTAGCGAATATATTTTCTTTCAAGTTTGTCTGCTGGGCGTAGGGAATGGATGCTCCTGGAGAGGGAGAAAAAGATTGTCTTTCAGAAAGTAAATGCAATTAGAAATGTCTGCTGAGGAAATTGTCTGGTGTTTAAAGAAAAAACAGAAATTATGCTTATTTTTTCTTTCTTTGATTCCTCTTGATTCTCTGAAAATTATTTCTTTCTGAATCAGCTGTTTACTGGGTTAGTATTATAGTCTCACTTAAAGCTTACCAGACCTTATTTGTTAATTGTTTTGCTATGGCTCTAAGTGATAACGTTGCATCTTGTGTTAATTTGACTTGGAAAGAGAAGTATGGGATAATTCCATTCTGTAATTTGCGGAATAATATATTCTCACTATATAATCCAAATATTCAGCACCTTAATGCTGGGCTCAGCATGATAAAATACTGACACATACTATGAAACAAAGTTCAGTGAGGTGATTCTGGAGCTAGGGCTGCCTGGGGAAAACTGTCCAGAGTCCCACAAATGTGGTGAGCACAGTAGTGCAGTAGATTTCTGTACTGGTAAGCTCTGCCTTGCAATTACTTCTGTGGCTATGTTTGACCCGTTTCAGGCACCACTGGTGGCTTTCTGTAGGAATAAAGCCATGCACACAAGGAAACAACGTTGTAAACGGGGACTGAGGCTGGAATCTGATGTGACAGAAGCTGGGGAGGGAGAGGCACTGCCCCCCAGATGTGCTGTGAGCTGTGGGGCAGGATGCCTCCTGCACTGCCTTCAGTACTGCAGTGCCCATGAGTCCTGCCCAGACTGGAGAGCTGTGATAGGCATTTCTCCCAGAATCCAGAGTTATTGTTTTATCTGGCCAGAATCCACAGCTTTCATATAAAACCTTTGTCTTCACCTTTATGGTCAGAGCTGTCCTTTGAATGTTCTACTCACATTTGGTTAAAAGGCCGATGACACACAAAGGGAGTATTTTCTTAGTCATTACGGTGGCTTTTCTAAAAACACCAAATATTCAGCAGTGTTTAACCATGTATACACCAAGCTGCTTGTCTGTGCAGTGAAAAATGAGTTTAGTGTTTTGATGCATAACAGAAGAGCCATCTATATATTTCAAACTAAAATGACAAAATAACTTGTTATTTTCTTAGCACGGTCACATGGTATTAAAAATACTTTGTGGAGGAATTATTTTAAGCTATAAAATATTCTGTTTGTTTTTTTCCTGGCTACTGAGATAACAGCAGAATGTTTTGTCTGCACTTATCCAGTCTTCATTAGCTGCTGGAAGATGTAAAACTGATTCAAACTTCTTGGAACTTCAGCTCAAAACAGAGATAATTTATAATGCTTTGGATAGGAAGTTTCTGAAAAAGGAACTTACTTAATAATAGGGGATTTGTTGTATTTGTTTATTTGTTTGTTTAGGGTGGGTGATGTTTAGAATATACATTAATTGCTGTTAGTGATTGTGTTAGTTTTCTTTGGATTTATTTCCATCTATATGCTTAGACCTCTTGCTCATAGTTGAACTGTCGGTACTACTGACCACCAGCAACAAGACTAATTATCCTTGGTGTGATAAGACCTTGATACCATTTAGAAATATGATTTTGTTTCACAAGATATTATATAAACAAACTAAGGCAATCAATGGCTGAAGATTTCACAGTTTGAGTACGACATGGAGCAATGGATTATATTAAACAAACAGATAAACATTACATAGGGACAGCAGATTTTCTTCAGTTTATTTAATTTGATTTGGTTTATTTCATTTGTTTAAATATTAAGTAAGTGGTGCTCAGTAAAAATGGAAGGAGATCATTTGATTAGGAAAACAAACAACAGAGGAGAGATGGAAAGGGAAGCACTGGACTGAATTCAGCAGGGAATAAAAGAGTGGGAAATTAGCCCTTAGAGTACCTATTTGCCTTAAGTGAAGTGTCAAAGTTGGAAGAAAATACATGGATTGAAAACTATAGTAAAATTCCTGAAGATATCATGAATATATGATATTACTGTAGGTATTGTACCTCTCAGTCTCCAGTTTCATGCCCATTTTGTTTAGAAAGACCTGTTACTGTTCTTCACAGTGTCTGTGCACGTACTGGTAGAGGGTTGGGTCCACTGCTGTGCTGCTCGAGTCATCCTCCTCTGCTGCACCAGTGCTTCCAGGCTCTTGGCAGTCTGCTCAGGTTCAAAGATCCCTGTGGGGCTTCTCATTAAATGTGAAGGACTAGACCAGCATAAAGGAACTTGAACTGCCTTCTGTAGTTCTCACTACAACTCAGGTTCTTGGTATCTGCAGCTTGCTTTGGTAAAGGAAAGCAAAGGAAGCTGTGTTGTTAGGGAATAGATCTGTTTTCCATCATGTCTCGTATTTCAGTGGTCACTTTCCATGCCTCTTTTATTAAAACTCTGGCCATGACACAGTGAGCACTGGATATACTCTTTGACATTGGTACTGGTTCAGTTAGTAGGATTCAGTGACTACCTTAATAAGCATATGAATATTTGGAGAAGTTAGTTGTTTCTTTACACTGTTTTCAGAGAGGAAATCTTAATCTGGAGCCTGGTCTCTCACACTGTTGCTTTTTAATGAAGTTGAGCCTGGATGTACTGATTACTTGGGGAGCTTTCATGTTACTATTCACTTAAGTTGATACATAATTTATGTTTTATGTGAGCCACCTTGAGGCCTTTCTTCACTCATTCCAATGAAGACATAAGTTATCTCTTGCTGTAATCACTGCATCATCATTATTCTTTCAAAGCAAAAGCCAAAAGAAAAACCAGTTAAATACATTTCCTGTTATAAACCTGAAATCTCGAGCCAATACCTTAAAATGCAAGATTGAGCCATTAAAAACTGCCTACAAACATGAAACAACTGTTTTAATTTTTTGCCAAAAACAGTTTATCAGATTAAGATAACTGACTGGCCTTCCTAATGTTTGTGGTTCAAACTTTTTTCTGGTCTGCGCTTTTACTGTGCTGGATGTCTTTGTGTCACCAGTTTCAGAGTCTGACTTTAAGTTATGAGAAATAATTAGTTTTTTAATTGTTTTTATGAGTAGAACACAATGAAAGTATAGCTTCATTTTCATTCTGCTGCCTTTAATATAAAACCTCCACTACAGCTGATTCCCACAGTCTACAGCAGAGTAATTGAATCTGCCCTTAACTCCAGGAAAGGATGTTGAGCATTGTCCTGCTACAGAGACAGAGGGAGCTGAACAGGCTTGAGAGGTGGGTCCATGTGGACCTCATGAAGTTCAACAAGGCCAAGTTCAAGGTCTTGCATGAGGGTCAGAACAATACCAAGCACAAGGACAGGCTCGGAGGAGAATGGGTTGAGAGCAGCCCTGGAGAGAAGGACTTGGGGGTGTTTGTTGATGAGATGCTCAACAGGAGCCAGCGATGTGCACTCACAGCCCTGAAAACCAAATGTGCCCTGGGCTGCATCCAAAGCAGTGTGGGCAGCAGGTCGAGGGAGGTGATTCTGCCCCTCTGCCCTGCTCTGGTGAGACTCCACCTGCATCTACCTCCAGCCCTGGGGTCCCCAGCATGGGAAGGACATGGACCTGTTGGAGATGGTCAGAGGGCTGGAACACCTCTCCTATGAGAACAGGCTGAAAGAGTTGGGGTTTCCAGCCTGGAGAAGGAAAGGCTGTGGGGAAATCTTATAGCACCCTTCCAGTACCTGAAAGGGGCCTATAAGAAAGCTGGACAGGGACTTTCTACAAGAACATGTAGTGACAGGACAAGGAGGAATGTCTTCCAACTGAAAGAGAGTAGGTTTAGATTGTATATTAGGAAGAAATTCTTTACTATGAGGGTGATGAGGCACTGGAGCAGGTTGCCCAGAGAAGCTGTGGGTGCCCCATCCTGGAAATGCTCAAGGGTGGGTAGGATGGGGCTCTGAGCAACCTTGTCTAGTGGAAGGTGTCCCTGCCCATGGCAGGAGAGTTGGAACTGGATGATCTGCAAGGTCCTTTCCAACCTAACGCATTCTATGATTTTGTGGTTTCTACTCCAGAGATCTAGAATCTTTAGCAATTGTTTAGCTACTCCTACAGTGTTGTAAAAATGAATTTGTGTTTGTAGAGGGCTCGGACATGATCACACAAAAGGCTCTGAATAAGTACAAAGTATAATTATTAGCCAGTGTTTTACAAGGATTTATGATTAGCACGTTGCCTGTGTAAACAGTTTTTGGCTTAGGGTTAATACAGAGTGAGAGCTGGGCACCCTACTTCACTCTGTGCTACTTTTTTTCACTCACACTGACTCTCATTTTAGAACATTTGAGGTCTTCGTCTTCAATTTGTTGCAGCTCAGTCTAAAACTCTCAAATGAGGCTACTTGGTTGATAAAACATTGTTTACTTAAATCTTGAAAACAGGCAGGAAAAAACCACTTTATTTCAACAGCTGCTTTTACAAGGGTGTCTTGGCAAGAAGTAGTCATTTATTCAACAATCAACACAGAGTTAAGAAGTTAAGGTAAACATAAAAAGTTTCTTTAGGTTCTCTAAAGCAAATATCTCAGTTTGACATATTCATGTACACTATAGTGTACATTAAACAAATATCTTTCTGGCTCCAATTAGCAATTCTTGGGTTTCTGAGGAGTTTTGCATTTACTGTTTACTTCCTAATCACTGTTATTACTTGACCACCCCAGGAATGGCCTATACGGCCCATAACTCCTGACAGAGACTGAGTCATAATTACTTTGGTTGAAGAGTTCTTACCCAAAGAGCCAGCCCAAAATTTCTCGTAATTCTCAGTGCTCCAACTGTCACTGTGGACACAATTCATGTGCTTCATATTTTAAAGGAGTTATTTTAAGGTAACAAAGTTCAGCAGGTAACAGAGGTATAGTTCCAATGACATGGGCATTGTGATGACATGTGCACATCAACCTCTGTATTCCAGCTCACACTGCGAGTTGTTGCTCGCTGTATTTCTTCAAGATCTGTGCCATAGTTTTGATGGTAATAAGAACTCAGCATATCTTTCTGCTCCCCGTTCTAATGGACACCAAGAAATTTCTGCTTAAGTTCCTACAAGTTCGCTAGAGCTTCTCTACAAGCTACTTAAACTGTTTTTTTCCTCGTTACTTGAGAAGAAAAAAAGAGCTCTCTTTTAATACAGCTGGACAAGGGCTAGAGAGAATAAAAAAGTGTAAAAAGAAAAATTTAAAAGGGTGATTTAAAAGCTTATAGTGTCAAAGAGAATCTGCTGGGTTTCAGTATTTCACAGTACATACCATGAAGGTCAGCATGAGTCTTCATCTTGGCTTGAAACCTGTCCAACTTCCATTCAGATGCAGCTGCTTCAAATCCCTTTTGTTCATCTGATAGGTTTGAGGATCTCCAATATACTATAGAGGAGAAGGGAGGGAACAGGAGGAACATACTGACAAACCTGAAGGCCTTGTCATAGTTTATCACACAGCAAAAAGTATATTCTCGTGAAGGTCGTCCCAAGGATGGTCAGAGCAGCAGCAGGTCCACTGCCTAACACTGCCCAGAGGAGCTATAAATAGAACCTTTTCTCTCCCTGGTGCCAGCTAGATGCTGGATTTGCGATCGTGGCATTTGCAGTTCAGCTCTGTTCAAACAGGTTCTGTGCCAAACAGTAGGTGAAAAAAGCAAGCAAGCTTCTTCAGATCTCAGCACAGAGGATGTAGAAAATCAGATGATGAATTCATTATAAGCACAGAGTCTTCGCGGCTGAAGTAAATATTACTCCCTTTCTATCTTCCTTGATAAATGAACTGGCGTCAGTGGGTGTATTACAGAGTCTTTGTGCTTTGGCTTTAGAATATTCAGACATATAGACAGAGGAAAGGAATGCATTTTTCACTCAGCCAAAGGCCTATTAATTCCAGCTTTGTATAAGCTCTGAGGATCCAGGTCTAATACACTAATAATTAAAGAATCTCATCCTTTATATTCTCCCTTTTAACAGTTTGCCTTACCATGTGTAATCTGTCAATGTCCAAGAGAAGCAAACTTTAGCAGATAACACTTGGAGCAAAGAACCCAGAGTACTGGATATAGACATATTTGGAAAATCAGCAGCCTGTCTTGTCTTTATTGAACTGGAGGCATTAAAACCAAAAGGTTTTGGGTTTGGGGTTTTGTTGGTTTTGTTGTTGCTGGGGTTATTTATATCAAGTCAGAAGACTTCTGGCTTTGCTTGCTGAAAAAAAAAAAACAACCAAACAACAAACCGAACATTTTTTAAGCACGTGTGCATCTGTGCATATGACTAATTTTTAGTGGCCATTGAGAGCCTTGCATGTGAGATGATGGTCCTTACCCTTACAAGTTTACAATCCAAATGTGAGAAAAGGAACGGCAGGAAACATAACAGATGCAAGGGAAGCCCAAAGCAAGAGCAGAGCAAAAGATTCAATAAACAGCACTTCCAAAATAGCAAACACTCATCTGTTAGCAAAGCTCTGTTGCAATAGCATCTTCAGAGGAGAAAGTGAGAAGGCAAGCTAGAGATCTATCTGTGTTTAAACAGCCTTTTAAGCCTTAAATCCATTCCATTTACAAGCTTAAACCCAGGACAACCTTCTTCCCTGGCCTGCTATTCATCCAGTAGTCTTATGTAGTGTTTTTCTTCAAGTGTGTATTGGTTATGATGCCTTGCCCTTGATATCAGATTTGCTCTCAGTTACACCTGTGCTATTTTGTGGCTTTTAAATAGGCATCAAGTGATTGCACTTAGCTTTAAAATAAACAAATTAAAAAGTTTCAAGTGACAAAAATAAGCAAAATTTATCTTGCTTATACTGTTTTGACGTTGTGGGACTAGCAAAAGAACTCATAATATATTCAAAACCATCCATGGATGATTCAGAGGATACATGACAGATGTGCT
Source organism: Myiotriccus ornatus (assembly GCA_036023395.1). NCBI lineage: Eukaryota > Metazoa > Chordata > Aves > Passeriformes > Tyrannidae > Myiotriccus > Myiotriccus ornatus. The sequence goes on from JAYRBT010000042.1 coordinate 71,325,488, forward strand.
GAATAAATTGATGCTGTCCTGTATAAAGCTGAGATTAGTTTCTGCTTTAGATGTAAGTGGCTTGTTAACACCTCAGAGAGAGACACAGCCTGCATGCCCTGGAAGTAGGAGAGTTGCAATTGTGAACATGCTGTTTTGCCTTCAGGAGTGGAAGGTAAGAGAAGGGAGCTGTGGACAGCTGAATTTTTGTTAAGGCTTTTATCACGCATCAAAAACTAACCTGAGTTATTTGAGGCAGTGATTTAGGACTTAGATGCAAATTTTCCAGCCTATCTAGATGCTGACTTTATTTAATAAAAACGGAATTTGCAATCTTGTTTTGCTGCTTAAGTGATTTCCAAACCTTTTTGACTCTTTCAGATCTTTCTGGCTTCTGCCTCGTGGCACGGCTGTACCAGTTTCTCTGAGTTGTTGTCATTTGGGGGAACTGCTATTATATCCTAAAACGTTGATTTGGGGGTGGGGGGGAACGGGTGAGAGGGTGTTGTAACTATTTTACTTTCCTTCTGAGCAGTAAAACAGCCTCCTGCTTCCCATGGGTTAGAGAGCTGTACAACTTTGGGAGAATGCTTTCAGGGTAATGAAGTTGCACCTGCAATCACAGTCCTTTACTGACAGACAGGAGGTGATAATGGAGTGAGTCACCCAGCCCACAGTGTGTGGAGTCTGGGTACAGCCTGTTCTGAGGTCTCCAGTGAAAACTACTAATTCATGCCCCCAGGGACATGCTGGGGTGGATTAGACTGTTCTTAGCACCTTCTTAGTTTTCTTATGGTACCAGAGTGTCAATCCTAAGCTTTATCTTGTCTTGTTTGGAAAATAACACTAATCAGGGTTTCCACTCTTCTGGGTCTTTTGTGCTCGCTTGTTGGATTTTTTTTTTGGTGGGGGTTGTTATTTTTGAATTTCTCTGCACTTTTAGAGATTTTTAGAGCGGCTGTTTATGCTCCTCTCAAGGAGGAGCAGGATACTGGCGAGTGGTCTGTGTTTAAAACTCTGCAGATTGTTTTGGGAGCTTTGAAGTAAAAAGTGATAAAAAGTAAAAAGAACTTCAATAATAGAAATTTAGCCAGTTTCTGGCAAATTTAATGCTATTGCAGTGTGCCTCTAAGCTGACAGGAGATTTTGTTTAGGTAGGTGGTTATTTGGCTTTGATTATTATTTGGTTTTTATGTGTGTGGGAACTTTTTTTTGTGTGTGCTTTTTTTTGGTAGGGGATGTCATATGTTTGGAGTGTTTTTTTATTCAGTTTTTGTTTAGAGTGTGGAAATACAAGTGAGCCAGCAGATGAAGAGCAGTGCTTGAGTGTAACTTTGATTTCCATGCCCCTCCTACAGTTAAAGAGCTTCCTGGTCTCTATTTCAGGTCTCTTTCTGAGCTTAAGGGTGGACTGTGAAAAAATGTGCCAGTAACTCTTTTATAAAAAGGCTTCTTGGAGAGTCATGCTAAGAAAGGTTATGAGCAGCTTCTGGCTGACTCACTGTCAGAAGTTGCTTATACTGAGAGTCAGTAAAGGGGACAATTAATCAACATCTGTGTCCGTTTTTCTAAGAAGTCATTTTTTAGGTGACAGAAGTTGGTAGGCCTGTCCAAAGAGAAATTTTGGTGCAAACAAGTGCAAGATGAGGTTCTTTAATAAGATATGGTGGTATAAATCTCTAGGAAGGCTGGTGATGTCCAGCAGTGACAACGTGCTACACTTCATACGGCCTTAAACACAGTTTACAGTAGCAGACGCCTTTGGGCAAGCGATCTGTGTTTCAAGCTTTACACTTGTGTATCCCCTCCTAAATTCTTTGTCTGATAGAAGACACAGGATTAACTAAGATACCTTTTGTTAATTAAGCAAAGGCTTGCTCTGCAGTCATGGAACATTACTTGGCATAAAAGCTAGTAGAAAAAACCCAAACAACTATTAAAGTACTGTCCAGATTATCGAAGCCTCCCCAAGAGAAAATTGTGCCAATAGCGCTGTCCTTAGATTTGTTAATTGCTTTAACTACTTTTACAGGGAGGGCAGAGATTTTTAAGCGTGCCAAAGGAGTGATTTATTGAAATAATCTTTTGTTCACATGATTATCTGAAGGATATAATATAATTTGCTGAAATATGAGTACGCGACAAATAAAATAGGAATATCTACCGTTGGTGTAAAATATGCCCAAACTAATTGTGAGAGTCATTGATTTCCAACATTTCATCTCTCAGTCTTAATTTTCTGTCAGATGGGTTTTCTGTGTTGTTTAAAGATGGGCTTAGAGCCAGATGTGGGATACAGACAGCCACAATTATTTCTCCTTCATAAGAGGGAAGTTTCAAACATGATCCCCCCTATTGGTTTTAAAATAATTTATCAGCATTTTGTGCTTTGATCCCACCTCTCATTTCCCAAAGAAAACTTTGCTTTGTGTGTGAATCAGTATGGCAGAGCTGTAACCAGTCAACCAGGAGTTTCATCTTCCCATACTACATTGCTAATGGCAGGTCCCAGTCTGAGGCACCACATACCTTCTTTTTAATCTCTGTACTTTCAATCATGGCAACAGATGTTGATAATCTTCTTTTAGCACTTTGAGCTGTTTTTAGGAATAAGCAAGTGCCAAGTGAGACAAAGGTAGCAGCATCACTCACTGGGGAAGGTGTCAGCAGGTGGTGGGGGAAGACAGAAGCCCCTGGCCCCTCCTGACTGCACGATTAGGAATTTAAAAGCAGATATAAAACAATGTTGTGTGTATGAAGTCACTCCATCAGCAAACTAATTGGTGATGTAGCAGACATGGAGCTTCTAAGGCACTCCATGAAAATTCTCACCCACAAAGGAGTTCCTCTTCTAATGTAGGTGGAAGGGTGTGGATGATAATTTGTTTTTGACAGTTGTCTGTCACATTAATCCTCCTGTCACATTAATCTTCCACAAATGTAATATAAGATACCATGGTCCAGCACAGTACCCAGAGCATCTGTGAGAAGAGGCAAATGCTGCATTGTCCAAAATAATTTCTATGCCTGTGTACTTGGCACTGTATATCCTAACTCTCCCAAATCCTCTTCCATCCTCTCTGGAGGAAGCTGTCTGCTGAAGACCCTCCTGGTATCCCAGCCCTTTTATCCCACCTCCTTTTAGACTCCCATGAAGCACCTTGCCTCGGCCTCCCCATGCTGGTGCCATGTGCTGCCCTCTTCAGTGCCATCAGTGCCCACCCTGCCTGTAGTCTGTCTGGTTCTTAGCTCTGGACACCCTTGGTACAACCATCCACGTGAGTGCACAACCCCTCACCGGTGTGTGGGATTTGAGAAGGGACCAGGGAGAGCAGCTCTGCATTTTCTTAGAAAAACACGCCTCCTGGAAGGATGTGCCTGCCAAGGTTTGAGTTCTGCAGCGTGAGCTGCTCCTCGTGCTTGGCGCAGGGCGGACAAAACGTTCTGCCTGCAACCCCCCCAGTGGCCAAGACCTAAATACTTCCTTGTAAAGAGCATGTTTACTTTACACGAACTTAAGACAAGACTGTTGAAAACTTTATTTTGATGAAGTTGAAGGTTAGCTAGATATTTAAAGAGATACAAGGATGGTTTACTTTATCCTACCTTTAAATGTAGTTGGTAGAGCAAAGGCAGTGCAGAAATTAATGGAGTGTATACATAAAATGGGAATGCTGTCAAAACCAATTTTCTTAGGCATTGTGAGTACTTGCTGACGTAAAACAAAATAATATTTTTTTCATTGCTGTGCTCTTATGAGTGCCTGTGAACTTGTTGGAAAGTCAGAGATGAAGTTTTGGGTACGCTGTGGAGGGCATGTACAAAGAATAGGTGCAGCTGATGTCATTTTCATGTTTATAAATCAGTTAAATAGTCTTGACTCAGAGAAGTTTATTGAATCTAGTGCTATCTTTCATGTAAAATAGTGTGCCTGTAGTCTACAGCTTTTAAGGATCTATTTTTTTTCTCCACTGTATATCGTAGAATTGTATTCTTTCCTAATATGGTGTTTGAGAGATGTTTTAAAAATAAATCATATTGACATCTGGATTTAGTTATAAATTTCAAAGATAGGAACACATAGTTTATACAATATTTCAGCACAACGTTCATCTGAGCAGTACACAATGAAAACATTTTATTAAATTTACATTATTCAAGGAGCCCAAATACTTAGGTTTTTGAGAATTTGTATATTAATATGGAGAAAGGTCAAAACAGTTGCCTGCTGAAATCAACAATAAACTCTGTCCTCTACAGAAATAAACCTGTGGTATTGACATAAGTAGCTCGAGCTGCAGAGCAAATGCAAATTAGCTTTCCTTCACCATTTAGTGGAAGATTTTGTGAAAGAAGAACTACAGAGAGTGGTTATAGCACTCTGTTGTTCAGCACAGTGTTGGTGTACTGCTCATCTCTGACCAGCAGTATTTCAACTCGCCATTTTGCAGCTACAAAAGCTCAGAAGGATTTCTATCTGAGGCTCTTTGGGGTTGGATCATTGCGGGGTGACTGAAATATTTGACACGGGATTCGTTTCATGACTTTTACCATAGTTTGCTTGAGAGGTAAGAGAAGCTTACCCTGAGCTCTGCCATGGTTGATATTACATAGATTTGCCTGGAGAACAGGTAGGAGCTGAAGTACAGCAAATGGTTTTATCTGGAATGATGTCCTATAATAGTATCCTTATAGCCAAATTGGTAAAATGTGGACTGGGTCAGTGAGTGATAAGCTGAGTGGAAAACTGTCTGGACTGTTGGACTCCAAAGGTCTGACTGTCAGAGTTATGAAGGCCAGTGGATGGCCATCACCAGTGACACCACTGAGGAGTGAAATGGGAGTCAGAATTGTATAACATATCTATGAATGACTTGGGTGACGGGGCAGAGGGAACTCCTGGCAAGTTTATGAGGGGATACTGATTTGTGGTGGGAGCAGCTGGTATACTGGAGGACAGGGCTGCTGTCAGGGCTGCAGAGGCCTGGGGCAGAGAAATGGGGGCCGATGGGCTCCACATGAATTCCAATAAAAGCAAGTGCAGAGTCCTGCACCTGGGGTGGAATAACACCAGGATAGAAAGTAGTTTTGCAGCAAAGGGCCTGGGAGTACTGATGGACAAGGTGAATGTTAGTCTGCAGTTTCCCTCTGCAGCAAAGGCAGCCAAAAGCATAGGGGGCTGTATTAGCAAAAACGTGGCCAAAAGGAAACATTTCCTTCCCTTCACGTGGGGCTCTGAAACCATGTCTGGAGTGTCCTGTCCAGTTTGGGGCTCCCCAGCACAAGACTGGCATTGATGTACTGCAGTGAACAGCCACCAGAACAGCTGCCATCTGGGGGCACTCAGTGTATGATGAGCAGCTGAGAGCTAGATTTGCCTGCAGCTTAAGGTCTAATGGGATAATAAAGTGAAAAGGAAGCCAGGCTCGTTTCAGAGATGTGTGATAGAAGGGTAGAGAGTACAAAATATGAAAATACGGTAAGCTCCAATTTGATGCAAAAAACCCCCCAACCGTTCAACATGGGGATGGTTAGTCACTGCAACATAGAGCAGGTTACAGTCTCTCTATTCTTGACAGTATTCACAACTTGACACAACAAGGCCTTGAGGAACCTGATTCAGTTTTGAGCAGCAAGTTGGGTTAGGTGGCTTCCAGACATCCCTTCTCACTTGAATCATTTTGTGCTTAGCAGACAGTGAAAGAAAAACAAAAAGCAAGACTAACATTAAGATCATGAAATGTATATAGACCAATCAGTTGACGACATCCTAAGGCTTCTAATATGCATGTGTTTCTGGTTTTGCACCGAATAATGTGCCTCCCAAGAACTGATTTAGTGCTATGGTGAGTTTTGCTTGTCCGTGGTGTCTCTTACAAATCCTATACAATGGAGCATGTTCCTAGTGCACAAAATTCTTAATTCATGAAGTATATTTCTCTCACAAACCACCAGTTAAGGCGTTTTTGCTTTACTGTAGATGTTTCTCCTGATTTCCCAAGTTCTTTTGTACTTTGAACTTTATTCACCTCTTTGCAAACTGCCACCTCCTTTTTGTAGAGTTGTACACTCTAGACACACTACTTTATGCAAAATATTGTGCTAGATTCAATACAATTTTTCTTTAAGACTTTTAAAATGATCTATGAGACCCATGTGTCGTATCTCCCAAAATATACTGACATATGGGAATTTTCCAATACTATAGTCTCCAGGGTACCTCTAATGACTTCCTGAATGTAATCCAATATATTCCAGGATGCTGAAGCATGATTTGTCTTCCTAATGTTACTACTTTCAGTATTTTCCAATGGTTCATCCGTATGAACCTAAAATGCAGATGAATAAAAATATACAAGAAGAGAAAGAAAGATGGGAATGATGAAAAAACACATTTCTTCACCAGTTTCTTGAAAGAAACTGATGAGACTGAGGAAGCAAGGCAGTGAATCAGACATCTGGAAGAGGTGAAGATGGAACAGCTGAAAGTGCAGGTATAGAATTCCATTGTCCTGGAAAGAGGATTTGTCTGGTTAAATTAGGAAGAAAGATACAGGAAGGTAAAACATGCAGAGAATTTATGAAAGTAGCCTGGTCATGGAAACTTGGTGAAGCTGGAGAAGGAGGAGTGCATGTTAGGCTAAGCTGAAGCTGGAATTTAGCTGGAGTCCATCTAGTAATGGGAAAGAGTAGCAAAAATTATTATTGAAACCTAGAAGGCATAACAATAATCATGCAGACAAAAGCAGCTTGCTGATTTTAAACACTGTGGTCAATAGTGTTTTTTTCTCTTTCTTACATGTTAGTGAAAATACAGTTATTCTAGCAAGTTTAGTGTCATAAAACCTTGACAAAAATCAATGTAAAGACCCAGGAGACTGCATAAATAGTGACAACCATATCTCCGAGACTGCTGCTGCAGAGACGCGTCAGGTACTTTCACTGAAACATTACACTGTGTTTACTGTGATATAGATCAACATAGTAGACTAAATTATTTTCCATAGCAAATTAAGAATGTGAATAATCTTTATATAGATACCAGATTGACTTTTATTATTCTGAAGAATCAGAGTGGAAGTTTTAGGTTAACTGATTCTTAATCTGTTCTTATCCCACTGATTTACTTCAGAAAACTTGATTTTTGTCTCTTCATTGGATGGACATCTAATGTTCAAACTGATAATGAAAGCAATTAATTGTTTCCTTTCATCCAGTCAAAATGACCAGCTAGTGACAGAGAGGAGTGGATGAATTGGGAAGGACACATCTCAAGGGATAGTTCAGTGGAAGGTATCCCAATGGATATGAGAGGCTGAAGTGCATGTTTCTTTCTTGATCTAAAAGGAAGGACAAAACTCCAAGAAATAACAAATAAATATAGACCAAATTACTACAAGAACAGATCTAAGGTCACTGTAGTTGCTCTGGGCTGCACTGGTTTTCACAGACAGCAAAGCTACTGAGACAATAAAACTTTCAGTACCAAAGTCCTCTCCATGTTTCCAGCGACTGAATACTTACTCTGCAAACTTACCAAGGCAAATCCTTTAAAAGACAACTGAATTTGTTGTCTTATTTGCATAGGTCGTGGTTTGGTTTTGAGTTTGTAGTTTTCTTGTATTCAAACACTTAATGAGATATTAAGATCTAATAAGTTCATAGCTCAAATTTCTTTAGCAATTGGATATGGACTGGAGAGTTGTCAGATGAGTTTCCATCTTAATTATAGCACCACATCTGCACTCCTGAAATTGAGATTGTTGGCTGTATCTTCAGTGACTGGAAGGAGTTTGGTTACACCCAATCGCATCTGAAGGTCAGTCTGCACCTGAAGTAATGTTCTTAGCTGTTCAGAAGATAAAAATATTCCAGTCAAGCTTAACCTTTGCCTGACTTAAGTGCATGAAGCTAATACATCACAAAGTTTTAAAAATTCATTTCCATTAGGTTTCCCTGTATGCAGGACCCAAAAATTATAGTTAGGATCTTTGGAAAAATACTACCCTGTAGCCTATAAATCATTCAAAAATTTAAAATCTGGTAAAGGAAAAAACCCTTGACTGAAAGCATGGTAGTTGCCTCTTTTATTTTTTTGCATCTCTGGTAAGCTGCAGCAAGACTAAACCAAATAAACTTCAGGGGCAATTTCTTGCCCTGACTTTCCAATATCAAAATTGCAAGTGTCTAATTAAAGTGCTTCTTAGAAATGGATTCTATATTTCTATTTGATAAAGAATCATCTTTATTCAGTATAATATAAGTTTAACTTTCTAGGAATACATTAGTAATCTCTTTTCATCGTTGTGATAAAAAAAAAAAAAGAAATTATTTGGAGACTGTAATTTGTATCCCATCTACTCTTTGGCTGTTTCTGTTTGTATTGTGTAAATATTTTGAATTATTCTACTAAGCCTTTTGGAGGATATTTACAGTCTCTCCATGACAATAGAAGACTTGTTTTGAGACGTCAAAGGCTCATATGCATCTGACTTTTACGTCAGCTTCTACATACTTTGATTATACAAAGTTGTGAAAGAAAAAAAATGGGGTTCCACAGATTTGTTAAATTTGTAATGCTATTCTACTGGCAGGAGAAGGATGTCTTTATTTTCTTGCTGAAATATTTGCACACTCTTGTGTTGAGGAGCTTGGGGTAATACAAATGATACAGTGAGAAGACATTAAGTTCCCCCTCAAACCCATTATTTTCATTGTTAAGCAGACTGCTTTTTAATTTCTATAATGATCACACACCCTTCAAAAAAACTAGAAAGCAGTAAAAACACCTACCAAGGTAGGAATAAATGTTGTTTATTTCACAGTTCTTTGAAAAAAATCCGTCTTAACTCACATGTTACCCTTCTTTAATCCAGAGTTTTCAGAACAACAGATACCCTGCTATGTGGTGTGATAGTTTCCATTCAGTGTGACTCCTTCCAATTTGCCTGGAAAGAGGGATCAGTACAGGACAAGAGTCAAAATGAAACAACAAAACTGAGGTCATTGCTAGCATGAGTATAGAGGTCAAAGAGCGAGAGCAGACTAAGTGTGTGCTTTGGGTGTTTTTCCAAAGATGCCAAATAGACATGCCCCACCATGGCCAGTTCTTTCAAAAAATTAACTATAGTACATATAGGAGAAGTGGAAAAAAAAGAGTGTCTTCTGGGTGCAAAAATGTTGTGAGTTCCCAAGTCATACTGAGTTTGCAGGCATTTGCAAGGTTTTAGCTACACTGGTCCTTCAGAAGGAATACACCGCGCTGCCAAGAGCCACTTTAAAACCCATTAAACATAAGTAAAACTGTCAAGCCCATTTCTTCTGCTTCTGTCCCTTCCGTAATAAGCAAGAAAAAAAAAGTTTGTTTTTAAGATACTCACTTGCTTCCTTTGTTGCTAAGATGTTTTGCTGTAGCTGAGGAGATCTACTGCTGTTAAAGTCCTGTGCATTTCATTTTCCAGAGTGGAAAAAACACCCTAGCATGGTGATCAAGACAAGCTACTTTGGGTTGACTGCAGCAAGTTTGCACTCCAGGTTTCAGACCCAAAAGTATTGTTTAAAATATTTTCCCTTCTGGAAAGCTTTAGTAACTCAAGCCTTCCTTCCAGTCTCTCTCTTTTTTTTCTTTTTTTTTTGTGGTTTCCCACACATCCTTAACAGGAATGTAAGATCTGTGGAAGCTGCACTCTTCTCTCCTGCAATGCTGCATGCACTCACTGAGCATCCCCAGTATTTTCCAAGCTCACAAAAGAGGTATGAGAGTAGCAAAGCTGAGACCAGAATCCTCAGCAGAGCTTCCCTAGGACAGGCATTCGATCATGGCTTCTAAAACTGTTGGAGTTTCTTAAAATCACGGAATGCTGGACGAACTAATATGGCTGTTAATGATCCCAGCAACAACAGATTTCACTTTCTGCAGGGTTTTTTTCTCCATAGGTTTTTTTTCTCTGGATCAGTGCAGCTGAGCTTTTGTATTATAGGAAACTCTCTTTTCCTCAATGCACCATTTAAAAAAACCAAACAAGCAAACAAAAAAAAAAATCAGGAAAGGTAAGGCCAGCAGGTGTTCTTTCTCAGGAAGTGGCTTGCACATCTCCATTCTCATGCCTTTGGCTTACACGGCTTATCTGCTTGTTGCATGCAAATTACAGAACAGCTGCTCGAATTCCCACTGGTTTGTTTCTCTCATCTTGTTAAGGGCAGAGGAAACACAAAGTTCATTGTTAATCTAATTATATTCCAAACAGTTGAATCAAATACTTATTAGTCATATTACAGTGATACTAATACTTCAGGTTGCAGTTATATGCAATTAATGTACAAACAAGCTCTGTGGTATCCTTTTCTCAGATGTTGTGCTTACCTTTTCACTGACCCTCTGGGTTCATGGTTAAAGGCTTCAGTATAGCAAGGGCACAGGGCTTGGCAAATGATCAGCATCCCAAGTCCTTTACCAGGAGGAAGAGGAGGATGTAGACTGTTTCTTCTTCCCTTTTTCAGTTTCCATATGTGGTCATTTTCATGTTTGTTAACATGCAGGTTTTATCTTGTATACAAATTTACGTCTGTTCTACACACACTGAGTACTTGTTATTTTTTTAACCCCTGAAATAATATTTGCCCAGTTCTTTAACTGACTGTAGCAGAGTAGTTTAAATCCCTGGAATCATCCTGCACCCTCGCTTCTATTGCCCTGTGCCTGTAACTCCTGTGCACTACTCCTCCTCTGCTATCGTGCTGTGCCTGTGTTCCTCCAGGAAAAGCCTTTGTGCTGGTGTGGTTGATACTTTATTATTCACTAATAACTGTTTCTTGCTGCTGTTAGTTACTAAAATACAGGTGGGATAAGAATTAGGTCACACAATTGTAGAATGCTAAGCAAACCAAACAAACAAGGTTATCAGTCACTGGACTATTAGATGATTTCTGATACCAGCAAACAAGTGGAAGCAAAGTTCCAGGCAAGTCAAGACCTCAGGGGTGCTGCCTCCTGCAAGCAAGGCCATCGCCATATCTACTGGTCTACAAGGCTTTGGGTGTTTAACCACCTCCACTGGCGCAGCTTTTCAAGTGTTTCTCTTTTTGGTCCCCAAACCCACCCCAGCTGTCACCAAGGACAGTGTGTGTGATGCCTTCTGCTGCACATGGCCCATTGCAGAGCACATGAGGGCTCTGCCTCTGTGGAGGGCAGCTGGTCTGTCAGCGGTGTCCCTGAGCCTCAGCTCTCCTTCCTCTGCTCTGTGCTTGTGACTTGCCCTCCCATTTCAGTGTGTACTGCTTGCTGTAACTGATTCAAGATCATTTTAGCCAAAGGATCTGAGATTTTTCTCTGTATTTTCACCTAGGAGGACTGGTACTCTCAGGGGAGACCATTTCATTTTAGTGTAATAGGGTATGGCCATACACTTTAATATAGTAGGCTCTGCGTGTTTGGCACACCTGCAGGGAGAGGTGAAGGTAAAGGGGATAACAGAGACAAGTGACAACTGTGAAGTAATACCTCATCCTTCACTTCTACATGGAGATGAGAAATAAGGCATTCTCTATTTTTTCTCTTTTTTTTCCTACCCTTTTCTTTTTCTCTGATGCTGCTATTTGGAAGATCTTTGAGTTGCTTCACTCACTACTAAGTGCTTTTTGATAGGGCAGTGGACTTCAAAGAGGATTCTTCTGGATCCCTAAGGGTTTGCAAAGGAAAGATGTAGAACAGACTGTAGGTTTGGGACAGCCAGAGGAAGAGGCTGCTGACAAAGCATTCCAGTAATTGCAGCTATAAAAATTGTCACCTCATTTGGAAGTAAGCTTCCTAAAGAAAACCTTTTTAACAACAGTACCTATTTAAAAGTAGTTCCCTTTTTCAAAGTTGCAGGCAACAGATGAGGATTTTTTTCGTTAGGACACAGGGTTAGTTTCTCTCTGGTGAAATGATTAATTATTTTGACTGCAAACTGTCAAAAGGACAGGCTGTATCAAGAGAGATGTGCATATGGCACTTCTTTTACTTAGTTCAACTGTTGCACTCACTGTACACAGGCAAGATCTAATCCATAAATCAGACAGTGGTGCTAAGGTGGAGTTACTGTGGGCCAGTCCAGCACAAGCACTTGTGCCTTGCAATTGGAAAAGTGTGCTTTTACTGTGTTTCTATCTGGTTTATTTTTAATGTATTAAAATCTGGGGTTTTATCTAGATACTGTCATGGTGATTACAACCTGGAGAGTAGCAGCACATTACCTGGTTTGTTCCAGGTGGTGGAAAACTCACAATGCAATTTTCCTAGTCTACTGTGTTCATGCAGCCACTTTGAACTAAGAATGAGCTAAGAATGCATTAAATTATTCTTCTTATGAAATATATTTATCAGGAGCCTGAAAATGCTTTCTCTTGAGGTAAAAGGCAACTAGCAGAGATGCAGTTGTGTGAAGGAATGAAGAACAGATGCCTGTCTGTAAATTTGGTGCTATGTCTCAACATAAAAAGATGGCTCTGCTGAGATATTACGGTGGAAAAAAGTAATTTATAAGATGGAAATAATAACATCTTTTATATTTTGAAAGTAAAATGTAGAGACAAAGGATCCAAAATTTGGGAAATGGTGTGCATGTTTAACTTAGTCCTACTCAGCTTTTATTAGCAGTATCAGACTGTGGAATGTGACAGGTTCAGAGGAAGCAGGCGGCGTTGAAAGCCCTTTTGAATGGTAACTTCAAACACAGTCTCTTTTCTCTTTGGTTATCAGTCTGTTCAGGTGTTTTATAAATAGCAAAGATAGATTGTTAGATACTTTCAATAGGAAAGAGCGGGGGCAGAACAGGGAAGTAATAAGTTATACGAGATACCAATCGTAATTCCATCAACAGAAAATGACTCATGATTCATAAAAGCCTTCTTTATACTAGAATACATTGTTTAGAATTTTGTTTAAAAATTAAACAGAACGTCTAACTTTTCAGCAGCTGTAACTTCTTGGCCTGATTTTCAAGGGACATTCTATAAATAAAACATGTATTTCAAAGCTTGAATTCTCCTTTGAAAAGCCTATAGGCAGCTTTGGTGGGATATTGGTTTTCAGCACAACTTTATCAATTTGCCAGCTGAACAATGCTTTTGCAAAGGAAAGCAGTGAGTAAGAACTGTGTTTTGAGTTGGCAAGTCAGAATAAGGCACCTTGCGAAAACAAATATGCAAAAGAAAAAGCTCTCTGCAAAATGCAAAGCAAAATTTCTGCCAAGATTGCTGCTCTGAACAGCAGTGTACAGCAGCACCGTGAGATTTTGGTCAATTCACCACCTGCGAGTAATCCTTTAAATAAAGGTATAAATTTCACAGTAAATCCCTCTGCCAGGCTTTCTGAGCCCTCCATATTAACAAGAAAATCTACAGTGTACAATTCGATAAGATCTATGGGGTAAAAAAAGGAAGGTTAAAAGATAATCCCTCTGTCAGTTTTTTGTTATACAGGCTGCTTGCACATACTTACATAAAAGAACCAGTTTCTTTTCTGGTGCCTTTGCTGAGATGCCATATGACTCCACGATTCAGAGTGCATCACAGGCACTGGAGGGCAGGCCTTAACTGGACACTAGTAAAAAGGAAAGTCCTCTCTGAAAAGGCTTTCCCACCCTTTATTGTTAAATTCTGGTGTCAGGAGGAGACACACAGTATATTAGGAGCAACAGAGCTACCTTGGAGCCAACAGAGGCAGAAGGTGGACACATCATGCAGTGCTTGTTGGCAGGCTGTTTTAGTGTAGGGACAGAAGATCACACCGTGGTGATAGTTCCCGATTGACATGTGTATAGATACACATTTGCTTTACTATTTGCTTTTAAAAATGTAACTTAGCCAGAATAAAGTATGAGATCTGCAGTCTCCTAACTTTAATAATGGCTGTATCTGCACCAGGTACAACTCCCAGGCCAAGTGGCACAACGTAGCGTGGCTTATGTCTGTGCACTTCAGCTCTAGTCCTTCCTCCTGCCCCCTTCCTGCAATTTCCCCGGACGAGGTGGTTACATCCATGGCTAACCAAGAGCAGTGCCTTGCATGAGCTATCCCCTGAACTAAGGCCAAGCACTGACTGGGAGGGTAAGCCTTCGAATGAGCCAGAACTGTGCCAGTGAACATGCCAAGAGCAAGGAGGTAAAGATGACAGTGGCCCAGCTCTCTGTCTGTGTCCTGGCCTTGTTCTGTTTACTGGAAAAGACAGAGCACACAGCCAAAGAGGTCAGGAAGAGAGCACAGCACTGAATGTTTTTAGCACACTAGGGACATTTGCCCTGCTGGCCTTGGCAGTGTTTTCTCATGCACCACTTCTGTGCATATGCTCGTTCCTTTGCCCTCCTTGTGTTCCCCTGCTTCTCCCGCCTGCACCCCACCTTTTCGTGCACAACTGAGTCAGACGGCCCAAGCACAAAGCTTCCTGTTATACTGCATCCTTACTGTGTCCTGTAATGATTGAAATGATTTTCTTGAGTTTTAATCAGCTTCGTGAAGGCCAAACACGTCTGGTCTGGTAGCCCCACTCAGACATGGAATGAAGGACTGATACTCTACCACCCTTTAAAGAATAATATTCCCAGGAATATACACGACTGCAAAAGGCTGCTTGCTGCCCTGCCAAGGAGCCTGCAATAGTATCTGTACTCCTGTGAACTTCTGCAGAAAGCACATAGTTTAATTTTTGACTTGGTCTGATTCCAAAGGAATACAGAGCTCTAACCCAGGCCACCTTATGTTACACACCAGTGACTTTCCCACTCATGGACAGTGTATGCTGCCTCTGGGGTACAAACACAAGTTGTGGGCAAAGATAAAGAGAACCTTGTTAGAGTGGAATAGTTGTTAACACAAGTAATAATATTAGAACTGAGTATTTTCTCCAGTTAATTTGGCAGCAGTGTGGCAGTAATGCCATCGCAGAAAAGGCAGCGGTAGAAAAGATGGGTTTACTATATGGGTGACTAATGTGAATTCTCTCTGGTTTATTTAGGTGAGTTAATAAAGTGAAAAAAATGCTCCCCCAGTGATCTATGAGTTCATGCCCTGCTGCTTTTCAACAAGATAAGAGCTCCCTGATGCCTGAAGCATTTTTTTTAAAATACTGTATAGGCTCTAAAATCACTGAAGTGGTTGAAAACTTTCCCAACACTAAATTTATCTTTTTATGATGGTGGAAACCTGGTGTAGTGGTAAGAATCACTCAGGTTATCCTGAGACAAACCTTAAAAGCTGAGAAAGAAGCTTGATTTGAGCCAATGATCCTGTGGGCACAGACTGGTTAGGCCCTGCAAACCATGAGCATCTCTTAGAGGAACTGTCACTGAGGAGGTGAGTATGGTTGGAGGTTATTTTAGTTCTTTTCATACTTTACAGAAGAACTAACCAAAGAGAAGTTGTCTTCTTAGCAGAATGCTGCAATGATATGTCCTTACCAGTCAAAATTCAGAACGGGGATGGGGAAAACCAGAAAACATCCCCAGAAACATGGATATAAAATTATGCAGGGGGGAGGAGGCATGCAACTTTGGACTCCAACAGAGGAGAGCTGACTCTGCTTACACTGAGACTCAAGGACAAATTGTGTACTGGCTTTGAACCAAGCACTGGTTCAAAATTAAGATAATGGGAACAATTCCTTTTTATTGGACTCTTTTTTTGTTTTGTTTTTTTTCCCCCAAAGTGTTTATTATCTTGCTCATTTGAAAGCCTGTTGCCTCTGTTCTAAAGGTTTTTTTCCAGGATCAGAGATGTCTTACATTCCTCAAGTGCAATTCATTTCCAATAAAACGCTCTATGTTCCATATCAACCATTAATGTTTCCAGATTGTAAACCTGACAGGTTTAACAGATTTATTCTTGTTTTCTATTAGTGTGAAGCTCAGATTGCAAGATTAACATTTAGCATGCTGTGGAGACTAAGGAGCTCTTTCTGTGTCCACTACTTTGCTCTGTGGTGAAACTAAACAGCCAAAATAAACCAGGAAAAGCAGCTCTTTCCTGAAGTGTCTGAGGTCTGAACAATGGTAGTTTTAACATTTAGCAAAACAATGAAGGAAAAAAAGATGCAGAGTATAAAATATATTAATATTTAAAAAAAAAAAAACAACCACAAAATTTAATAAGAATCTGTTCTTTAGCTAAATATTTACTGGAGAGTAAGTGACTATCCCAGAAAACAGGTAGAGGAGAACTACAAAGAAAAAGCAAGGCTGGTAAAAATTGTCAGTATTTCCTTTATGGTGAGTTATGAAATCATGGATACTAGCAGCCAAAGGCTTGAGAAATGTCAAAGAATTGTGACTGTAGCTCCCACGTTCCCTACCAGAGTCGTGGGCAGAGAGGAAGGGATTGCCAACCTACTGTTTCCTGGTATTGCTAGAGGGCAGATGGAAGTCTCCCATCAGTTTATTCCTGTAACATCAAGTCACAGCATGAAAATGATTGAGATCATGCCTCACATAAGCTCTTGAGCAGTTCTGTGCTCGACTGTAGGAAGGTTGGGGTAGAAGGGACAGCTTTGTGTGCTGACCAGGGACAAAAGAAATCCATTTTTCTTTCCTGATGAGAAGCTCTGGTTGTACCTATTCAGGCATTACTTAAGCCTCCCTTGAACAAAGAGGGGGTTTGTTTGTTTGCATGTTTAATTCCTACTTAGTGATTGAAACCATTTTAAGTATTTACGGTGAGCTGTGTTTGGATTCTTAGTGGAAAAGCAAGCTGAGTTTTTATATAAAGCTTATGTCTGTGAAGCAAACACAAAATCTGATTTATTGTTTCAGTGTGGGAAAAATACAGCTTACTATAAAAAATCACACCAAGAGCTTTATTTATTTATTTGTTTATTTGTTTATTTATTTAAAATCATAGACTTACAGAACAGTTTGGGCGGAAGGGACCTTAAATATCATCTAGTTCCAACACCCCTGTCATGGACAGGGATGACTTTCTCTAGACCAGGTTGCTCAACAAATATCCAATAAACCTATAAGTAGAAGTAAATTTATGGGTTCATTAATGGGAACTGCTGCCAAGTAATATGGAGTACAGGTTTTGATCCAGTGTATGAATACAGTGGAAACAAACTTGCCAGTTCTAGATGTCTTCAAAGATGGACCAAATCGCTGCCTACAAGTGTAATGTGCCATATTTCCTACCCAAACCCCTGCCTGTTGGTGTGTGAGGAACTTTAGGTCATTTTGAAAACTGATTTTAGTGCAGCTTGGGCCATAGAGATATTCCTTCAAATTTTTTATAACACTCCAAAAAAATTATTGTCTGTTACTGGGAACATGTAGCAGAGCTTTTTAAGAAAGTAAGAACTTGATGTTAACTTTAATGTTAATTTAGTGCACTTAATCAGCCCTGAGATTAGCTCAGTTGGTTAGAGCATGGTGCTAATAACACCAAAGTTGTGGGTTTGATGCCTGTATGGGCCATTCATTTAGGAGTTGGATTCAATGATCCCTGTGGGTCTCTTCCAACTCAAAATATTCTGTGATTAATTCCACCTACCCAGGCATAATTAGAGTTGTGGAAAAGAAATGGTAATGTGAATAGATATGAATTAAGGAATTAAAATGACTTTGCAATAAAATTCTAAAGCCAAACTGACCTTTGTTGATGGAAACAATTTGGTAAAGAGCTTAAAAACAGTAAAGTGGATCCAAATGGTCTCACATTTGGATCCACCTCTCACATTTGGATCCCAAGGTTGCAGTTTGGTTTCACATCTAATGGTGGGGCCAGCAGGCACATACTGTACTCAGCCAGAGACCTACAGCAGGACCACCTTGCACCACTCGTAACTTAAATCTTTATTTGCATAAATAAAAGAATTAATCTTACAGACTATTGGCTATGAGATAGGAATATATTGACTAGACAAGGCAAACATGACCATATTTATCTGGCATACAGCTTATTTTTTTCTTATGCTTTGTGGTGACCCTATGCAAGCAAAACATGATTTTTTTTTTCTCCCCTCTGAAAGCACATAGCATGGCTTTGTATTCATCTCAGCAGACTGGGTTTAATTGGGTTCAGTACTGCTTTAAGTTGACAGCACAGATTCCTGGTCTGGCGCCAGTTAATGTTTACTGCAGATGTATCTCAAGATTCTTATAGGCCTGTGAAAACGGAGCTGCTGAGAGACCCTGCAAAGCAATATATTTGTGTTCCTGCTGGAATAAGTAAACTGCAACTTTAGGTGTATTGGATTACTTGACATGCTTCAAAGGTCAATTCGTGGAAAAAATGTCAGTGAAAACCTCCCAGCAGTGATTCTCCATCTCCTTCTCTTCCACCAAAAAGAAATAGAGACAGAGAGGAAAATTCTGGCAACTGCACACTTTTATTTAGAGGAGGTTTTGGTTGACTTATAGTGAGCACTTCGTTGTCCTTTCAGTTTCTATTGTGTTTTTCTCATTTTCATACATTTCAGTAGTTTTACTACTTTAGTAGCAAACTTATGGATTATTCATCATCTACTATTTTTAATATGTTTTCTTTGTCCCCAGTTTAATACTAAAATGGATTTACTGCAATATGTGACCATGTATGAGAATTATGATTATTTTAAAGTACTGGCACCAATGCTTTTTGTTAAGAATTTGAGATCCTGACAAATTCTAAACCTAAAATGCTGACTTGTAAATGTCATGTTCAGTTTTTGGGGCACCTGAAGGTCACTCTGTACTAAGAGGCTGCTCTCACTATCTGTCCTGTGTATCAGCTGAGAAGTTTAAGACACAAGATTCATTTCAATCCTAGAAACTACTATTAATACATTCTAACAGAGATTGAAGTGTTTTGAATTAACATGACAATACTAAAAACCAAAATATTAAAAAGTTAGCAGACAATTCTGTATTCTTACAGATGTGTTAAATATTAAATATATATGCGAACATGTTCAAAAAAATCTTAGTTCTGTGTGCAATATTTACTCAGAGCAGGGCCACAGGGAAACTACTTTATTTCATCTTTTTCTTTCACACAAACTGGCAGCATTTTTAAAACAGCTCTTTCACGTCAGCTCTGTACATAACTGTTCTGTTTTGGCTGGCTAGTATTATTTGCTGAAATACCCCTTCTTATCTTCCATCTCTTTGCTGGCTCTTGTCCACTTTTCAGCTACTCCTGCATCTTCTGACTTGCTGGCTTCTTTGAGAGATGATTTATAGTGCTGTAGATTGTCTTTGTATGCTGCCTGCTTTTGGTAATTTTTATTTATTTCTTTTAGTAGATGTCCCACTGTTGTTTTAGCAAGGACAAGTCAGACTTTTTGTGGATAAGTGTAAAGGTGGTTCTCGATGTGTAACTATGTGGCAGTGATGAAGGAATAAGATTATTTAGTTCAAAGCTATAGTTCCTAAGACATTAATTAAGATTTTCTTCTGATATGACAGAAAAGTTTCCATGCTTAAATTTCAAACTGGACCCCTCACTGTTTTAATTGTCACCATTCTGTAATTGCTCAAGGACTCTAGGAACAAGAAATGTCTCATACTTTCTTTCACAGGGAATAGTACAGAACAATGTCTCCGTGAGGAATGATGGAGGACAGTAAGGGATTGTTCTCATTTTTCTTCTTTCTTTTAAAAAACCTGGAATTACCCATGTTTAGTCCATCAAGGCTTTTATGATCCTCAAAACAGGGAATTCTTTTTGTTCCAGTGACTTTTGTGAAGTCACATACCAGAGTGATGAGCATCAGAAAACCCTAGAGAGGCAGGAAGGCAGATGTCTTATAAGGTTAAATTATTTTCTTCTCTGTGTAGAATTTTTCTATAGAACACGCCATGATGTGGCATTAACTCCAACTCTCACTCTTAAGAGTAAACTGAAGTCATTATTTCAGGCCATATACTTAATGTCCCTTGTTTTAATTTCCGGTTCTACATGTGTTGTAAAGCTCAACAAGACAATTTCTGTTGTGAGACTTAAATACAACTTTATCATAGTGTATTAAAAAACATGATGACGGTTGTTTGGTTAGCCACCAATTTCCTTTCTCATGCTCTCAGTCTCAGATTACTAAACTATCATCTGGCATTCTCAGACATGCTCACTAATTGTCCTGTAGTAGACAAATAAAGAGCACATTTTACAAGTCATGTGTGGGACGCACTAAGTAATGTCAATTCATATGTTGCCTGGTTACAGCTTTTATTTGTGTGTAGGATTATTTAATTAACTTCTTAATTGTAAAGTACAGAGAATTGAAGCATGCAGTCCAAAGTCCAGACAATGCAAAAACTCAACACTGTAATGAACTTTGGCTCGGACACCTACTGCTATGGTCGTCAACTGTGTTGGAGTAGCAACATAAACGAAGAAAATTAGAAGGGCTTAGATGAAGTTGAAGAAGGCTGTGTGGAGGGGGAGGATGTCGTTAGGCATCCCAGATTAATGAAAATGCATTTGTAGAGGGCGCACTGTTCAACATGTGTGAGATAGAAGAGTAAAGGAACACTGAACAACTGCTCACGTAAATATTGTTGGTTTTTGTAATAGGCTAAGCACAAAGGTCCTTGGGAAAAAGAACTGTATGTGGTAATGGGTAGTGATATCTGGGGCCCTTCTTATGTTTCTGGGATGTAAATTGCAGGAAATAGTAAATGTTTGATGTCAGCTCAGTGTTCAATGAAGAAGCAGTGTGCTAGTTTTGGCTGGGGTGAAATTAATTGTCTTCCCAGTGGCTGGTCTGGGACTGTGTTTTGGATTTGTGCTGAGAGCAGTGTTGATAATGTGAAGATTATTGTTGTTGCTGAGCAGAGCTTGCACAGAGCCAATGCCCTTTTTCTGCTTTTTGTACTGCCACACTGGCGAGGAAGTTGGGTATGTTTGGAAGGCTGGGAGGAGATACAGCAGGGAGAGGTGACTCCAACTGACCAAAGGGATATTCCATACCATATGACATCATGCTCAGTATATAAAGTAGGGGGAAGTAGAGAGGAGGGGGCATTTGGAGTGATGGTGTTTGTCTTGCTGAGTAACCGATGGGGCCCTCCACTCCTGGAGACGTCTGAAGACCTGCCTGCCCATGGGAAGCAGGGAATTAATTATTTGTTTTGCTTTGCTTGCTGGGGTGAAACCACAACAGGCAGAAGGACGTACAAAAGTTGTATAGGTAATGTTTGAAAGTGAGTCCTGGCTCCTTCTCCATGAACTTCTAGAGACACATCGTGTAGAAATGTCTGCGTTAATTGAGGACGACGTCTGGGGCTGAGGCCTCTGCGATTCAACATGTTGATCCAGGAAGAACTCTTCATTCATTCCCCCTTAAGCTGTGGTGTATTTCCATCCAAGAGGAGAAGGGGAAATAGAACAATGTAGCAAAATTGTCATGTCTAAGGAACTCTTAACACGCAGTGAAACCTGAGTGTATAATCAAGTTGCATTAGGCTGTCTGTGCAAGATAGGATGGGGCCAAAGGTTGTTCTTCTCCCAACTCAGTTAGAGGTACAAATAGTTCAATAAACCTTAAATGTCTGCTGTCTACTCTAATATCCTCTCAAGCAGCTAGGTGGAAACAACCATAATAGTGTATCTTTTAATACAGTTGTGTCTGCCAGACCTGGTTTGTGGTGAAATGAGATGGTTTAGTGTAAAATATCTAACTTTAGCATTGTCATGAGTAATAAGACAGGATGAAATTACAAAAAGTCATTGATAAAATGAACAGTGAACTGGTGACCCGGTTCAAGGATATGGGGGAAGACCATTTTAGTAGATCTGAAAGAATCTAAAAGAGCACTTTTCACACACAGTGCTGTGGAAATAGCTGTCCAAACTATACTGCCATTTTCTAAGCACTGCTGCCACTTAGCCATCCCTTGGGGCATCGAGGGAGCTGTGGTTTTGTTATTCTTTTTCTCTGCACATACTCAATATTACATGAGACTGAGTACCTTGCTGATCGTGTATATCTTAGCTGGGATGTCAGATGTAAATTCATGGCATTACCTGGGGAGATTTACTAAATTTTCCCAGGAAAAGGAAAAAAAAAAAAGGAAGGGTCAGGGAATATCAAATGAAGGGATCCATGTACTGCCTTAACAACCCCAAGCCAAACGTGATCTCATGAGCTGTGATGTGCAGAACTGGTGGGGGGTAAAATTCCCACCATGTTACTTCTTACTGTGTGAAAAGGGGAGAGATGGCAATGGGCACTGAATCCATCCAAAAGCACTGATAATTCAAAGGGTAATGAACGCCTGGTGCAGATGACGAAGAAGATAGACATAAGGCTCAGGAACCAGTGGGCACAGAGCTGGCATCCTTGGTTTCCTGGGACTGGAGGCAGCCCAGAGCAAAGTGAGCTTTCCCTGCTCTACTCTAGAGGCTGATGGCTCTTGCCTTCTGTGTTCATCCTGTAGGTTCAGAGACTTTCTTCTTGCTTAGTCTGCTTTGAATGTGCAGCATTAATTAAAGCACTGGGGAACTTATGCATGGCATGGATAGATGAGGTGCTTTGTCTGGAACAGAACCATCTGATGGGTTCTAAGGTCACTGTATTTCTTTTGAAAAATGATTTTTACAGACCTGAGGGTTTACTGACTATGAATACTTTCAAATACCTGCTTAAACAAAATCTGTGAATTTAAACCAGTGCGCTTTATAAGAAGCTGAAGGTTTGCATTTGCTGTACTGAATGGAATTTTCTACTTCCCTAATCTGACTGGAGTAAAAATAGGATAAAACTTGTGTACTTAAAACTTAAATGAAAAAAAAAAAAAAATCTTTTTTTTCAGCATCTATGTCTCCCATATATACATAGGTTCAACACCACCTCTTTCTACACTCCTCCAGAATGTTGATCTCACACTGAATCCCTTCTGACTTGTTGCAAAAGGGAGGCTCAGATCCTCTGCAGTGATGAGGTGGTGGATTTGATTCACAGCCTAACAGGCTTGAGGTGTTTCATGCACCACGGCTTAATAAGAAAAAAAATCCTCAGGATGTTTATTTGGGTGTTATTTACCGGACTTGGTTTATACCATTGTTAAATCCATTTAATTTGTTGGATTTTTCTGATATAATGTGCTGTGGAAATACTAAACTATTTCAGAAAGGTTTTGTTTAATTCAGTACAGTCTGTCTCTAACTCAGCTTTTACAGACTTTTAGGGTAGCTACCTTACAGCCCATTAGTCCTTCAGAAAAGCTGATCCAGGTTTTATAATCTTTCATGGTTTTGGTTTGTTTTTTGGTTTTGTTTTGATTTTTTTGCTCCCCCAGATGATTTTTCACAAGCCAGAAGTTTCTCTCTAAAATCTCTTTTTTGACTCATTTTTTCCTGGCAATTCTGAGCCGGTTCTTTGTTTCTATTCCAAGAGTCTGGAATGCCATAATATTTCTCATTTGGTTTTTGAGGAAGAGGTGTCTGGCTGTCATGTAAAAGTTTCAGTGTCCTGTTCCAAAAGTTCAGAATAATTTTATTTAATATTTTAACACACCAGTGTTTCACTTAGAACAATATATCTAGTGTTTTTGTAACAGTGATGGTATGGAGATTTAAGGGAAGTAAGGTGTGCAAGGATATATTGCCTCCCCTTCTACAACTGGCTTCTCTTAAAAGAAAGATGAAAGGAAAAGAGAATTTCTTCATATGGTGCTGCATTGTGCAGTTGTCCCACAGTAACTAGAAGAATATATTTTTAATAAAATGTTTTAGAAGAGTGCCAAGCCATTCCTGAAAGCCAGCTTCTGTCAGAAGTTCTCCTTTCTCCTGTTTGTTGCCCTTCTGAGCTAATTCAGATATTGAGTAACTTTGTTTAATTCTGTGTGAGTGGTGTCTGGCGTACCATAAGTATTCACACCAGGACATAGGAAAAAATGGCACATAAACCTGAAGCCTCCTATGTCCAAGACACACATTTTCATGGAAAAGGACATGTCCCTAAAACCCTTTCCATCATCCAGTGCTTCAGTCAACTATGGTCATCAGATTGTTGACCTGTGATGCACATCTTACTGTAAAACCTCCAGTGTGCAGGCATGGCACTCAGTGTCCACTAAACATCTGCGTGAAATCGGCAAAACTGGCCTTGTTCACCATCAAATAAAATACAAAGCCCCGAATCCAATATGTTTTATCGTGTTGAAAAATAACTGCCCTTTTATGTCACGGATTAACACGTTGGAAGAGGTGTTAATGTATCTTTGTTACAAATGAAGTTTACAATATGGAAATGCTCTGCAGGGATAGCTTTCAAGCTGTTTTTCCTCTGGGCATTGACTCCAAATTATAAGATGTTGAAAAGAATAATGCTGTAACTTTAAAAAATTCTAAAAGAAAAGGCACTGCCTTAAAACCAAACCCAGAACCAAATGTTCTGCCTCTCGCACTCTCTCCTTCGTAAAAAAAGCCCTTGGGGCAAATAAAAGAAAAAGCCAAAAAAACCAAACTTCCCTCTACCCATTTCAGGCTACAAACTACACAACTGCTTTGCTTTTTATTTTGGTTAGCAGCTTGGACTCCCTTACTCCATAACTAACCTGAACAAACATTGTGCCTTAGATCATTTCAAGAGAACAGATTCCAAAGCAAGCAAAGAAACAATAGACAACAATTGTTGTCTCAAAGAAAAAAGCAGGTAATTAATTATCCTTTTAAGAAGGATAACTAATCATTTATGGGCATTATTTTGAACAACAAAAGTACAATTTATACAGATTTTTAACTCAGGAAGGAAAAAAGAAACCCGTACACAGTAGTTTTGAATGAGCTTCAGCCCTGCTGTGCTGTGTACACAGTGTAATAATATCCTTAGCAAAACAAGGAATGGTTTGTACACCCCCATGCTGCATAGGAACCCTGTAAATTCTGGAATTTTACATAATGTACGAGTGTCACGCTTTATAGAGGGTATCACATATTTCTGCTCCCAGGAATGAAGTTTTGTGGTTAGTGAAAATATTCATCTATAGACCTGTTGCTGGTGTTGAGCAATATTGAATTTTAGAATTCTTGTTTAAGTCCAGACCTTTTTATATCTCCTGCTAAGCAAAACAGAGGGTGACAGCGGAACTTCCAGCTGTGCTCACCCTTCCTGATTCCTCCCGATGATCCCCCCAGTATAGACACAGCAAGTACCTGCTGATTCATGCTTCCTTTGAAAGGGAAGGGAAATAAAAGGCCCCATTACAACCCAAAATCTGATTAAGCTTTGGCTGTGGTGGACATTTTCCCTGGTAGCTCTGAGGCTCAGCTCATGCTGTCTCTCTGAAGGAGGACAGAAAGGTGTCTTCCCTGAATTCCTGCGGGGAGTGCAATTGCCTGCAAATACTGGAGCTTTTGCACAGCGATCCAGCCTGGGATTGGAAGTGTTTCTTCCATGTGAAAGCTGTTTATAAGGTTTTGGGTCCCTTGTTATGATTTGAGATCATCTCTGGGGAGTTCGAGTCTTGTTAAATGCAATAGGGAAAAAGAATTCTGAGAGGATAAAAAGGAAGGTTTGCTAATCAAACTTGGTGATATAGCAAATTCCATAACTGGCAAAGAACATTTTCAGTACTGTGACAGCTCTCTTGGAGCTGCAGGTCTTTTGTTTTTGAGAATTAATTGTCTGTGGCTAAGAAGTTCCTCAGGTGTTTAGGGCTTTCAGTTAAGCTGTCCCTTAAATATCTAACTAGAAACCACACACAGCCCTAGCACAGGGTGTAGTGGTCTCTAAGGGAATAAACCTAAGCAATGGGGGGGCTGAGGAGGAGGACTGGATTCACTTTTTTGGGGGTTCAAGGTACGTGCATCACCCTACTGGAAAAGGTGCCAGGCATGAGGTCTCCATAACAACAGTGTACTTGGAGGCATATTTACCTGGATGCATGAAAGCAGTCATGCATCCTTTTTACTCACAACGTGAGCTATCGAGGCACCAGCTGTCTCAGGAGGCGTTTAGCTCAGCTGGTGTGTTACTGTGCAGGCCAGAATGCTCATTAGCTGGTACCCATGACTGCACTGACACTGCTGCCCCACTGCAGCACAGGGCTGGTTCACCTCCAGCAGGTGCAGACAGTCAGTGCAGCAAATACATGAAAATCTTGCACCAACAAGAATCATCAGCCCACAGGAGAGGGAATTGGAGATCCTGTTAACCCCATGAACAGCAGGGAGAGTCAAACAGAGAGCATCTCTGAAAATCCTGCTACTTATTCAGCTTTCTTTACCATGGATCTAGACGCCTCACTGTGGGCTTCCTATCCCAGCTTATGTTGTCTCCATTTCTCACCTGGATATTTTCACTGTTTTCCTATTTTTTGCTGAGCAGCTGTTTCTGTTTATTTTTTACTAGACTATTTTGCCTGATACTTTAATGAAAACAACTCTGCTATTGCAGCTGAAAAAGGGAGCATTGTGGTTCCCCAGGGAGCATTCTCTTCCCATGAGTATAACAAGACGCTTCTGAGTAAAAACTCCAAATAAGCCATGTCTTTTAAATTTGACACAACCTTGGATTATGCTTTCCTATCTAACACCTTGCCTCATACTACTCTTCTGTCTTCCCCTTCCTGCCCACAATGATCTGCCTCCTGGGAATTTTTGTCATTTGAAGTATTCCTCATCCTGACAGTGAGATCACATGAAGCATGAACATGACAGACAGACCATGCAGTCTCAATGTAATGTGTTGCAAAGTGAGCATGCTCTGCTGGGTAGCTCATCTGTATTTAAAAAAAAAAAAACCCAAACATAAACCCCACAGAATTTTAACATAAAGACTACCAGATGGATTAAAAGTGATTTTTTTTTTTTTGGTGCTACTTTTTGGAGGCCTTTTTGGAGACTTTCAGTAATAAAATCCGTGGTGAACCCAGCTAGTTAGAAATGTAGGGCACCTTCACACAGTGCCTTAGGAACTGAATACAGAAACAAATACGTTTTGATTTCTTCCATGAGATATTTGTGACCCATGGAGATAGGGCTATCTACTGGTGTATTTATGCCACACTACTGCCTTAATAAACAAAAATAAGGAGAGATTCTGCGCTTTGGGACTGGTCCTCTGATGTGCCTGTGCATCCTTAGAAATGCCAGGTGTCGTCCTGTTCCCACCTGAAAGGGTGATCTTCACCACGCAATAGTGCCTGATCTCTATTCCAGTAGTGCTAGAGTGTTTGCATCCAAGTGTGACAGACTGTGTCTATATGAAAATTTGGCTTCCACCCAGCATCTTATGGCATGACAGAAGAACTGGGTCCAGTGCTGATGTTATTTTTTCAGGACTGGAATGTGAAGTTAACTATGCTTTCAAAAGTAGACTAAGATACTCAAGAGAGTTAATGGTCGGTCCATTATAGCCCCCACTTGCAGTACTACTGTGAGAATTCCTTAGTTTTGCCTTTTTTTTTCATTTTTTTTTTAAACTGCTGAATATGAACAGTATTCTCTCAGTGTAAAGTGCTTTGATAGCTTCCAAATTGAATTTCTGTAAGTACATTGTGGGTTTACTATAATACAAGACTTCCAATTTCCCTCTAGGGAGAGTGCATTAATTATGCAAACCAGACCAAAATTTAGCAATGCTAATGGCACTCAGTCTATTAAAAATTTCGAGTCTTGGAACTTGGGACTGTTGCTCCTATACTTTTGAGCTGGCTCAGACATGGCACAGTCTGTTGTGATCTTCAAGTGCTGGGTTGAACATGGTGCTGTTGATAATTTTAAGGGTGGATAACTAGAGACAAAAATGGTTACTTGCTGAAACAATGTAGGATTGCAAGTCTGCCTCTTCTCTGTGTTGGATGTGCCTGTGCTCATTTCTGTCCTTAGCCTTGCAAGCCCCATGGAAAATTTATCCTCAGAAGTGAGGCCAAGGGCCAAGAGCATCAATCCTTCCAGGATCATTGCAGTTTTTAAAAGATGCTGTCTGGGATGTGCACCTGGACATGTAAAGAGGTACCACTAGTTTGCTGTCTGCCCTAGAGCTGAGGGTTGTTGTACCCAGTAGTTCAAGAGTACCTGGACAAATCTCTCCAACAGTGCCCAGTGAATGTTCAGAAGGATTAAGAATGACTAGGAATTTTGGGTACCCTATCCCTTTGCAGTGAGATGAGAAGAGGAATGTGGGAAAGCATTCAGCCAATGGCATGATAAGCTTGAATGTCAAGAGTTTCCCACTGGCACAGAATGAAGTGAAAGTATTCACTGGCTCCTGCAGCCTCAGGGCTGGGGCACAAAACCAGAGCATTGTTTTCGAATGCGGGTCTTGCAAAGATCGTGGACTAAAATCCCCAGTCTGAATGCTCAGAACCTCCAACAAAACTTGGATCCTAAATCAGTGGCTCAGGTCTGTTCCTGAAACCATATCTACCTGGCTAAGTGAGTGTTGAACTATTTCAGATTTTTCCGCTTTACTGCTTTCCTACAATGTGGACACAAGTGCAAAGCTCCCACATAAGATCTTCATTAGCAAGTTGAGTTCCCAGAGTTGAAAGACAAGAGAAGGAACTACCATGGTCCTGAAGAAGGGAAGTGGCCCAGTTCCAGAAGGCAATGGTGCAGAGACAGAGCATTTGGTTTCATCAGACAAGATGGGTAAATCTCATGCAGAAGTGTTTATAAATTTTAGAGATTGATCCAGTGATTTTTGTATTTTTAAACCTAAAACATTTTGCTAATCTAATATCATAGAAATCCATGGCCAGAATAGCGTAAGGACTAGATGCTATGGGAAGTATTCACTTTTGAGCTCATATTCTGAGTCTTTTTATAGCAAATGGAGAAGGAGAGAGGACTAGGACTGCCTCATTTGATCCATTTTGGATACTTATTTAAGGATGAAATAATCACACACTAGGAAAAACTTTCCACTGAGAAGTCTAGGTGAGTGTCTCAAATATAGACATATATTGGTACGGATGTACCCCACTGCAGATTGTGATTTTCTGTAATGTTTTTTTCCATAGTTCAGCCTTTTGGACAGAACTTTCACTCTGTGCCTCCCTGTCTCAACTGGAGAGTTGTTTTCTGAATATGGTCTATGACACAGAACACTTATGATAACATCCCTGGGAAAGAAAAGCAAATCAAAATCTATTTGAACAGATCTCTAATAATCAAATTAAAAATGTGCTTTCTCAAAATGTGTTGTTCTAATGGGTATTCTAAAACCAGAAGGTTTCTTGTTTAGTTTAAACAAGTGGCTTTCAAAGGAAATTCTTCTATGACTCTATTAGCAAGAAACAAGTAAAAGGAATTTAGAAGGTGTATAACACAGATGTTAGAATGCTATGTGTTCTACATCTATGTTATAGATGAACACAGGATGGATATAATTAAAATGTGCTTTCTGTTCCTTTTTTTTTAATTCAAAATTATCTGAAAAACACTGTCCACCTGCATAGCAGAGAACCACTTAAAACCACTCTAATTTGTTGAAGCAATAGAAATATTTAAGTGCAGCCTCCCACACAGGTACCCAGTCATATTCTTCTTTGATACTAGTTTTTACTTACACCTGAAAAACGGTACTTTTCTCCTTACATACCTCAGATACTAAAGACACTAAGCTATTGAAAAATAGCTTGGGGCTGGTTTTTCTTTTTTTTTCTAGGATTACACCAGGACAAACTTGCTTCAAGGCAATCATACTAACTCCGCTGTGTTTCCTTACTCTTTAGTGTTTGATTGTGTATCCTTTCCATTTTGTAGTGTCATCTCTGCGTGTGATATACATCCTGCTGACAATCTGAGTGCTTGCTGAGTAGCTCCCTCCACATTGATTCCTGGCTGGTGAGTGAACGACCACTTTTTTTAGTTCTCCAAACCCCTTTAAGATTCCTAGTCCTCTCTCATCTTGCGAGGTGACGTAGCTGGCTGACAAGCACAGGGTCTCGGGCTCCCTGCCGTGCTCTCCCCAGCTGAGGCTAGGTGCAAGCAAAAATTCACAAATTGTTAAAATCAGAGAGGAGATTTTTATGGTGTTTTGACAAAAATGTAAAAATGTGAAGTGGTTCAGCTTTTTTTACTTGTGGAGCCAGGTAAAAAGCCCAGTAGGTGCTGCATGTGGCTGTAGTAAAGCAGCTGGTTTCAAACTGAGCAGCATCCGTCACCCTCCCAGCTCTGAGGCTTCACCACCCTTCCAGATGGGAACAATCAGTACCACAATTTTTTACGCCCTGTAAAGATTTAGTCTCTGCTTTCTCACCTCTGGTTTCTTTTATCACTCTTATGTGATCTCTGTAAGACGGGACATCTGTTCGTGGGTTGCCTGTTGTCTGAGGAGGAGGTTCGGTGGGAAAGAGTCCTGGCGGAAGGAGAGGCTTCTACACAGCATTCCTGCTGTGGCTGAGTTCTTGAAAAGGAGGAGGAGAAAGATGCTCTGCAAGGTTATCTGGGGGATGTGAGGGGCAGAGCAAGACTTGATCCTTTTCAGTTGAGTTGATTTTGGAAGGACAGCTTCCTCAACACCCCCAGGTGGAGACTGATATGGTTGAGTTCTTGCAGTTAATCCCCGACTCAGCCTGTACCCACTGTTGGTGTTTTCTTTCCTTCTCAAATCTTGCCTGTAGAGACCTGGAAGACCTTGTTGGTAGAGACCAGGAAAGAGAAGACAATGAGTGTATTTCATCTGTCCACTGTCACTAAGTCACTTACTCCTTTCACTAACAAGTCCTTATTTTCCTTGCTTAGTGTTTGATTTTGGCAACCACATTCCTCAGAGGTTTCTCAAGAAAGCTCAGGGCTTTAGAGCTAATTTCAGCTACTGAAGTCTCAATATCTTTACTTTCAGAGTATTTTTGAATTTTTTAAATTTTTTTTTGGAATCTCAGCAATTCCTTTAACATACTTTTACGAGTCTGTATGTAAAAGAATTGCTATCCTTTCTCACAGAAGCATTCTGATCTGATGTAAAAGAATTTCAAAGCCACAGCCGTAACTATCATGGAAGTGTTTGTGTTGCAAGCATGTTCTTACAGTGCACCTATTCCAGAACCACAATTCAAATTCTGCCTTTGTGCAAAAACTCTTTGATGCCTTCCAGAAGGAAGCTGTTGGTTACTGAGTTTCAATGTGAGCATTCAAACAATAAGAAACGTAAGATGTTTTCAAAATAAAAGGTGGTTTCAGAGTTGTTTTTAAAGACAGGGTATAGTTCTAATGTATGCACTCGCTGAAACATGTACCATGCCTTGTCTTACTGTATATTCATACAGAACTTAGCCTGATAAGCTGCTTTTGCTCCTTCCACAGACTGGAATGATCTCATCATTCTCTATGTGGGCACCTGTTCCAAATTATTTCTAATGACCTTAATTAGGCTTATTTAAAATTTGTGATTATTAATTTGCAGCCTTTATTTATAATCAGACTCCTGTGAATCTGTCAGAAATTGTAGGAGTTGTAAACAAAGTTCCATGGACTAATAACTGCTGTGGCAGCTGTAAACAATATGTATTATTCCCATAACATTCCTCGAGTTGCAATAAATTTGTTTCTCTGCCTGCCTTGGTGCTTTAACTGCTTGAAGTTAAACTTTTAAAGCAATCACCTCTTACTAAATCGTTGTCTGAAATTGGTGTAATAGCTACCTCTTCAATGGTCAGAGTGCAGCCAAAACAAACCAACCTGTTGACTAAAGGAAAAGATGTACACATTGATATAAACTGTTAAACATTATAATTTTTTTCTTAAATACTTTGTTGAGGCTTTCTCACTTCCCTTAAAAGTGCCAGGCTGAAATTCATCCTTTCATTTTCATGGGTAGTCATGTGTATGACAGTGGAAACATCTTCAAAAACATGTGAAATCCATATACTCTAACCGAAAAAAAGCGTATTTTACCATCGGTCATCCATTTAATCAGCCTGATCCTTGATGGTTCCATTCCTGTTGTACACAGTTCTCTTCTTGGTGTCAAGGGCAAATCTGGAGTGGGAATCATAGAGGTCATGTCTTGCTTATCCCTTCAGCTGAGAGGAGAGCTTCTCTCCTGTCATATATTCATTCCTTCCTGTATATCAGTCACTTTGCAAACTGTGGAAACCCAAACTCCAACACTTTAAAGTCTGGAGACCTGCTGTGTCAGTAAAGGACAGAACACAACTAGCAGGCCTTTGTGGTCTTTCCATTCCCCTTTAGGTTCCTCTGGTTTCCTTTGTCCATCCCCACTGGTGAGGGAGAAAGAGAGACTTGGATCACAGGGCCCTTACTTCAAGCACAGGGAATGTGGCTTTCAAAGTTCAGCCAAGTTTGAGCTACTCAGATACAACACTTTTAAACTGTAACCTTTCAGCCAGCAGCACCTTATTACCTAATCTGTAATGGTGAACACAATGCAGACCTGCTCTTTGCTGGAGAAGAGGCAATACCACAGAATTACTGATAGTACTGAATGCTCACACATATATAGATATGTATGTATAGCACATCCTTTGCTATAATGATGGAGTCAGCAGCACTTTTATTTTCACCCTGATTAAAGAAACCTTATCTTAGTAAATGCTCCTCCTTGTTTGGACCAGTTTATAACCTGCCTCAGCTAAGTATCGGAGTGCTTCGATGTTTCTCTCAAGCTCACTGAACAGGAGGAATGCTAGGGAGTGAAACAGAGTGACCATACAAACTTTTGTGTGTTGAAGGTCCTTAATGTATTATTTTCATTTGATTATCACCAGTCAGCAGTTAATAGTAGGTTAATGCATGAATATATTTCAAATCCAAATGACTAATTGGTAAGTAAGTTACTCTAACGGGCTCTGATTCAACTGCACTTAGATATGGTCGCTAAACTCCCAGAGTATGACTTGCAACCAGGAATATTTTTTTTCCAGGATTTGAAATTTCACTAACTTTTCAAAACACTGCAGCAAAGTTACCACTGAGAAATTCGCTTGGGGGTTAAAAATGTACTGTGGTTATATACATTTACTGTGAGACATGGTCAGCATCAACCTGAGGGCAGCAATAATCACTAGTGGAGTACTGAGTATGGTTATCCCTGGAAAGCAGCAGGAATGGATTCATTTGAATCCCTGCCTGTTGCTTTTCAGGGAAGAGCAGTTTCACAGATAGTTCTAAATTTGTTTCTCTGTAGCATTTGCTACATTCTGAGTATATTTATTTTTCTCATTTGAGTCAGGGAGGACATGTTGAAGAACCTTTTTTTCAAGCTGATAGTGTATGGGGATTTAACCTCCTGTATTCCAGGACTTGTGCATCTTTCCTGCTGTGTGACACCTACAGGGCACAGTGTGCCTTTAGTCTATTCATCACAAAGGTCTTTCCATTTTTATATAATATCTGTCATTTTTCTTTTTGAAGAAAAGAATGTATTTTTAATTAAAATAACGTATTTTATGTACCTGAATTTTGAAAGCAAAATATTTCCATACTTACATTACTGAAAGTTCTTAAAACCCAACACTTCCTGTGTGCATTACAGCTAAAAAATTACTAGATAACAACTACTATTCCATCTTTAATAAAGGGTTTATGTAATGCTGACAGCAATTACAGTATTGCAGTTAGGTATGTGCCAGGACTTGGAAGTCACAGACAAATTGCAGCTATGCTATCACTCAAGATATTCAGATTTCAGATTTTTTTTTGTTTAATTGTTTAATATGATATAGTTGACCATGTATTTTTCATGGTGATTGGACTAAGCAAATACGAGATCAAAGCATTTTGTTACCATCTCAAGCTGTTGGTAAATAGCAACAGAAGCATGGTGTGGAACAGATGGGTGTTCTCACTTGTTTGGCAGGTGAGTAATTTCTCTGCAAATGGAAGGCTTCCAGCTCAGCTTTGTGGCACTGCAGCACACTATAGTGAACAGTGTAGAATATCTATCTGTCTAGTTTCCTGGGAAAATAAGGAAAAGGAATAACCAGTTCATGCTCAAGAAAATGAAGTGATCAGCTAGAAAGGAAAGGAAGCCAGGAAAAATATCTGAAGTTGTCAGAGTTGGTAAGAAGCAACATGATGGACCATTTCTAGTAAGATTTCCACTGAGAGACATTTAACTATGCTTTATTGAATTATTAGCTTGCTAAATTAGTATTGTTTTCAGATAATAATGTTTCACAGAAAAATGCATCCTGTTTGGATGGCAAAAGTAAGATTTCTTGTAACTTTACTGTTTTTATGCAGAGTATTTTCATTTTACGTTCTCTCTAGTTTTATTATTTTAAATTTTATGGAGTTACAACTAATCTGCCTGTGGGCTTGTTTCACACAAGTCTCGTTACCAAAGCGATTCAGCACAGGGCACTGCAGTTCAGTTCCCACCTGTTAAAGTTTAATCTTTAGCCACACAGTTGTTCTGTGACATGCTTTGGACTACTGACACCATAAAGCGACATGGCACGTCTTAAAATTAAATTGAAACAAACTAATAGAATATGTGTGAAACACCGGGTAGGGTTCAGATTCAGAGACTGTTAATGTGAATAATTACTGCCTCAGGCTCAGCTCAGTTGAGGGCCTGCAGAACTCATGGATAGATGGAGCTGCTTTGCAGGATGCTCTTGGGAACTGCTGTACTTCTCTGAGAGCTTCAGGTAACACTCTTTTCTATGTCATTTGCTATTAAAACGAACAATCAAACCCAGCCTCCACAAATCTATGAACAACCTGCAATATGAAAGGTCACTGGGATCGAAAATCCCAAGAAAGGAATTCTAGTTCAGAACTGAGTTGCTAAATCAGGACATATTACAAAGGGCCCTGGATAGTTCTGTACAAGAAGATATACTCAAAGTGAATTCCAGTGAAGATTACAGTAGTTGTTATCGGACTACACTGGTATTTAGAATCTTAGGATAATTCATTACAAAAAAATCAAGCAAAATATGATGACACCTTTATCCCTTTAGCAGCAGCAAAGATATTGGGCTCGGCATACAAGGTATTGGACAGTATTAACACAAGTAAACTGATGTGTGGGGGACTGAATGCTTAGAGATGTTACGCACTGTGAATCATTAAGAAATGTACAACTTTCTGTTGTGCTGGAAGTCCTATTTGTTTGGGGGCTTGAGAATATAATTTAGCTTTCTGTTTTTAAAGCCTGAAAATATTGGCATGGAGGTCCCGCCTTCTGGAGTGCTCCAAAGGAAAGCAAATTTTTATGATTTTTTTTTCTAATTAGAAGGATATAATATATATTTACATGGAAACTATATTGATCTTTCCTTCCAGATAGTCAGGTCGTCTTGGGACTGCATTGCATGGTGGAGCTCTTGAGCAGCTCTGATGCCAACGCTGAGCAGATTCCACGTCTAGGCAGTTGGAATGTTTGCTTTAGTTGCATTTCCAAAACTTGATGAACAATAACTGCACATGTACATACATATGTGCCAAATCTACAGGAGACTGAAAGAACTCCCTAGCAGCTTGACTGCTTTTGTAGCAGGGTTATTTTGTGGCTTTTGCTGGCTGTTTTTTCTTAATAGCTTTTTTTTTTTTCTTTTTCTCCAAACAACTTCAGCAAGATAATCCTGCTATCAAAATCATAGCGTTTGAGTGGCTGTGAATTTACCAAGAGCCTGGTACCCAAAGAGGTACCACTGAGAGGAGTTTGTTTAATGGTGTCTGTTACAGACTAGATAGCTTCTTCTAAAGATGCATCCAAATATCCAAGCCCCCTTGGGAATGAAACAGTACACATTGCTGTGGACAAATATAGAATACTGATTCCCAGCTTTCAGTCCTAAACATTAACTCTGAAATGCACTGAGGCCCCAAAGGAGTAGAAAAATACTAGTGGTCTAACTCTAAGAAGGAGATTTTTGGGGAAGGGCTGTATTCAATCTAGTTGTTGATAGCTGGAGGCTTTCCTTCTAAACAGAATTGAGAGGCACTTTTGCCTAACACCAAGGAAAGTGGAGAGGAAGGTTGTTCACTGGGACAAGTTTCTCTGTTATTTTGTTTGTTTTCTGCAGTAAAGCTTGGTTACTCAATTAGAGTCCATCTTGTGGAGTTATTAGGTATAATGGGAAGTAAACAGAGATTAGAACCAAGGCAGCAGGACAGAATATGGGAAAGGACACAGTTTGAAGTTCAGACATAAAAGAAACAGCAATATGATGCACCCCAAGATGCCACCGAAGAACTATACGGAGCACATGAAAAGGCAGGCTTTTTGAAACACAACAACAAGCTCATTTCAGTGCTCTTATTTTTTACAAAAGGCTTCTTGAAGTATCTGTTTGATGGAGAAGGCAGAGGTAGAGTACTATAATAAGTCTGGTACAGCAGCCAGTCAGGACAGTTGAGTTTGCATTGCCAACTGGAGTTACCACGTACAGGACAGAATATTATTATTATTGTTGCTAAGCAGCTTAGATAAGTTGAAAGTGAGGTGGCAACTGTGCCATGAAGTAGCACGTGCAATAATTCTGATATGCACCACCACTTTTACGAGCCTTGTGTGTATGAAGCATTCCAAACCAAACATAGATATTTACATAGTGAAACCTTTAAGAATAAGGAACAGCTGCTGATTTCATCTGGGCTTGCTGGTAAAGACTCAGGACACCAGCATCCTGATGTCAAAAGGAGAACTAGCTAGTCACTGAGCAGGACAGTACTGGATAAGAAACCACATAATATGTGACCTAGAAAATATGATGTTTTTCCACCCAGCCTTGGAAAACATAAAAGCAGAGTTCCTAAGGCAAAGGATAGCAACTAAAGCTTCCAGAAGAAATGAGGAATATTAAAAGTGACTTTTTTATGCTTCGGCTCAGTTTGAGACGGGATCTGCTGTTTTGTGGTTTTTTTCAGTTTTGGTTCGTGGTTGGGTTTTTTTTGAAGGCACACCCCAAGACTGTTATTAGCAGAAACACAGGGCTCAGTTTCTAAGAGAAATAGAGACCCTGCTAAACTCTTAATAAACTGGAGTCTTGTGCTGTTGTCTGCTGCCACACTTCACTATTTTCATAGTCATGGCAAAATTTTGAGAAATAGAAATGATATTACTGACAGATGGAATTGTTTCTGTTTAAGGAGAGATGCTTTTTATACAGCTTTCATTTAAAACTATTTTTTAATAAGTTTCTGAATGCTCATTTACAGAAATTTAAAACAGCAAATTACCACTTTCCTAATAAAAATGTGTTTCCCTCAGTAAAATCTAGTTTTCAAGAACCTCACACATTTATGCAACATGCCATATAACTAAATTAATTACACAGCCATATAACTAAATTAATTACATAGCCAGTATTTTTATGATATTCAAATATCACTCGGGGAAAAGAAACACTTCCTGAAATAACTCCAGAAATCCTTGGACATCTTTTGCTTACAGATGCATAAGTCTCCTCATTTTTTCTAATAACAAAGATTTTACAGCAAAATTTTTATAAGAAAAATGCATTTTTTGTTGTTACTATAGTAAGACAGAAGCAAGATATGGAGGAAACTCACTCCATCGTGCTAAAGATGAAGCAACCCCATATGAATAGTGGGAGAATAAATAAAATAACGACTGGGATTTACTACAATTGTTGTCTGGGCTTCATCTCCCAAGATACACTCCATGCCATGAGTCTGGTGAATGTGCCTTGCAGCTTGGTCCCCAGTGCCTAAATTGAATTTTGGTAGATGTCTCTCAGGACCATAGCAGAAGGTAGCCAGATGCAAATGACAACTTTGAAAGTGCTGTGCTGCATCAGAAAGGAAAACTAAGTGAAGAACACATTCCAAGTCAACTGAAAAAAAACCTCAAGTCTTTTGTTTTGTGGTTGTTTTGGTGGTTTTTTTTTAACTTTTGTTTTGTTTTTCCTGAAAATTTATTTTAAAAACATTGCTTTCACCACAGAGAAAGTTTTACTTCTGGGAATGCAACATTTTTTTGTTATGGGAGCTACCCAGGAAAAAAATTCTCACTGGCTCTTAAAATACCTCAGAAATGTAATTCTGTCTCTGGTAAATGGGAGGTGCAGTAACATGCTTCAGGTAGCACAGCTAGTTGGTACCATCCCTATAGCAGAAGAAAGCAGGCTTGTATGAATTTTCAGCTGACATAAACTTCATGCATGTGAAGCCCAAGATTAGACCTACAAGCTGCTGGCAAATTTTAATACAGTGAGAAGGTATGTTTTTTTGTATGATAAGCATGGCTTTACATTGGGGTTATTTGGGTTTGGGGTTTTTTTATTATAAACTACAAGCTTTGTCTAGCTAAGCTTAATTTCAGTGAGATCAGCTCCCTCTGACTTTCAGAAAAAAAACCAAACCAACACCACTCTCTAGATATAACTGGGAGGACCCAAAAAAAGGTTAATACTAAATGAGACTTTCCACCATGAGGTAAACAGAAATGAATGCAACTGTGCTACAAGGAACACCTTGGTTACAGTTGTGAAGTCCAAGTACACATCTGCTATAGACAGTAACTTATTTCCTGTGACTGTCTTACAGGTTTCTGCAGAGCATGTGGCTGAAGCTCAGCTGGAAGATGCATCATCAGAGAAATTTATAATATGTACAGAGTGTTTATCGGGATATAAATATAGAACAGGTAAAACAAGCATACCAAAGATAAAACCCGCAGACAGTTAAGTAAACTGTGTTTCCTGAAAGCTAAACATCTTCAAAGACATATATCGAAAGGCAATTAATTTCAGAACACATAAATGACTATAGGATTTATAAAATAGTTTTAGACATTCCCATCTCTCATCTCATTGCATTGACTTTCACACGCCTAAAGAGCAGGCACTTTTTCGTGCTGGTGCAGCCTCAGCAGTTAATTGGGAAAGATGAAAAACCCAGGTCACATGGAAAGGAATTAAATCAATTACAAGAGGGAGAGGTGAAATGCACTGCATGTGGAATTGTTTGATATGTTTTCTGGGGGAAGTGGTTTTGCTATCTCTTTCACCTTTTCCTTTACAAATTTTAATGCCTTATTATCTTTAGGAAGATGGCAGAAGGCTTACTGATTTTTTTGAAGTTAATTTTGAACAATAAGCAGTGCTTAGTACCAGATAGACAAAGGTGACTTTAGCTAAAATTACGAGCCTCTAGGATTGATCCAATCTCTGGCTCCAGAGGTGCTCACCCTCTGATAACAGCAGAAAAGGGCAAACTCGATATACTGATCAGGAGTAATCACTTTCTCCTTTTAGGAAACTCATCTTTTTTTCAGGGAACATAGGCACAGCTGATGTTTGTGAAGTGTTTGCAGGATGTTGACAGTGAAGTCAGGTGCCATTTCATGCCAGTATTTCCTTAGTATTCAAGCTTCTGAGCAAGTTTCAGATGAGTTGCTTGCACTTCTTGGGCCAGGAAGTCTGTGCAGCAGCCCAGGTGCCACGCAGATGGTGAGTTTGATCTTTTACTATGAGCTTTTAAAATCCTGATGGTATTATTAGAGATGTTATTTGTCTTACCTCTGACCTGAAGAGGACATTCATTTCTCTCTTTTCAGGACTGGGGAAAATGCAATGTCAATGTGAAGTGTTTTCATTCTGTACTTTGTAAGGGGGATTCTAGAGAATAGTTTTTAGGGGAGTTTTGTTTTCTTTAGGTGTTTATGTCCTTTTTCAGATGCTTTATAGGGGATTAGTTTTATCTTCCTTTGTATTTGTACATTGGGATGGCTCCAAGGCCAGCATGAATGTTATTGAAAAGTAAGAGATTGAGGTATTTTTCCTCTATGTTGAACTCATCATTTGCCTTCATTATCAGGTGGTTACACCCCAGTCTCTCAAGGAACATCAGCCTTCTCTTGATAGGCTGAAAATTAGCACAAAATTGAGTTTTTGTCTTTTTGATCAGGAGTGTTTCCTTGTACATGTTTGTAGGTTGGGAATACAACCAGGTCTGCAGCTACAATGATCAAGGGGCGGCCAGGACAGCTTTCTGTTATCCGAATTTGGCTGCAGTTGGTTCATGACCTTCACGTTTGGCTGCCAGATCCCCATGCCTGAATCATGTGTCTCTCATCTGAGAATCTGACTGATGTAGGCCTTTCTGCTGGGAATATTAAATAGGCTTGGAAGCAGATAGGTAGTTATTAGCTGAAGTTTTTTCTCATCATTATGTCATTAGATTTGCTAACTCAGAGTTTCAGTAGATTCTAAAACGCTGGTCTTGCTCTTACAGCCCCTAG
Organism: Myiotriccus ornatus; assembly: GCA_036023395.1. NCBI lineage: Eukaryota > Metazoa > Chordata > Aves > Passeriformes > Tyrannidae > Myiotriccus > Myiotriccus ornatus. The sequence goes on from JAYRBT010000042.1 coordinate 71,365,542, forward strand.
ATAATTTGATGATTGGCTAACTAGTTTTAGTCAGAAATTCCAAAGTTGAAATTTCTTAAATTTGAGAGGGCCTATGAGCATCTATGCACTTTGGAAAATTATTTCTGGTCTCATGGGCTTCTTTTCACTGAAGATATCATCAGCAATACTTGAGGGGGATATTTTCTGCTGCCTGTTTACAGGAATATCAAATGTGCCTAGAGCTCAGGATAAATGTTTGCAAGTCTCCTCTTGAACACAAAGAAGAGAAATAAAAAATTGTAAATTAAAATGTACAAAAGAAATTGTGCTTTCAAAATGTTTGTTGGAGTACAGCTTTACAACTGGAACTATTCTATTGGAACATTCAGCTAGGTAGTCTCTTCTTTGTTATGGAGCATAATCAATATCTACAACATCAAGTATATGTCTAGGTGCAGCAAGTTCAGTAATATAGGATGAGGGATCCCATGAGTGGCCTTTTCTTTTCGAAGAACAACTCTGTGTCACATTTGATAGACAGTCTTCACTTTATAAGGAACAGACGGGAAAAATCTGAGTGGAACAAAATGTCTTTGAAGTGTACAGCTCCAGTTTATTTTTTTTTCCTTTTGTCTGCCAGCTCAAAAACAAAATACTAAATAATGCCATAATTTTCTATTGTATAGAAAAAAAAAAAAGAAATAACAGTTATGACCTTTTTTGCTGCTGATTAAAATAAGCAGATACGGTCTGAAACTAAACCCCCAGAACTTTTGAGTTGACATATGTGTTTGTTTTCAAGTTTGTAGTTAGTCTCCACCTATGAAATGGAATGGTAAAGAACCCTAAAAGTAACTTCTCAACCCCAGGCTTTGAAGATGATTGAACCAGGCTCTGACCTACAAAGAACTGTAAATATAAAGCCTAGTAAATAGGAAGACCTGCAGTTGGATCCAGGAAACCAGTTTCATGCAAAATTCAACAGGACTTAATTGTCAGCTTTGATCTTGGGATAGAGACCACATTCTTTTTCTTCAAGTCTTACGTAATGCACTTTCAGAAACCTCACTGTCTGTGTTTTGGAACTGAGTAGAGTCCTATTTTACTTTGCAGCTGGAGTGGAATGGAATTATTTCAGGAGGACCTCTGTTCTTGTTTTTGGCTTAGCTCAAGAGGCCACAGACTCAACCCAGTGGCATTTCTGTGTACATCTGTAAAACAGCAATTCTGAACATCACACCCGAATGCTTTCAAAACTTAAGGGAAAGTTACAGGTTTTGATAGCCAAAATCTTACTGATTTCACAGAAAAGTAACAAGAGAAAATGGGAGACACATGGAGCTTCTGCTTTTTCTCAAGTACAGCCACAGCTGGAGTGCTTTTGAGTTCAAGATGTGGTTAATGGTTCCTCTACAGCAGAGCAGAAATGTCATCTTCTCACAGTTGTTTAAGGTGTTATTATTCTGAGGGACTGCTTCCTACAAAAGGGTTGTTGTTAGGAAATAAAAGGGAAAATGGGAGATGTCAGGAAGTGTGGAGGAGTAGTTTGTGGAGTAAGAATATGCTAGCAAAGAGAGACAACAGCTCAAATTTCAGCAGGGACAGGAGGAGCAAACAAGAGTATGTACAGCCAAGGAAATAGGCTTCTGCTATTTGGGACAAATGGGTTGCACAGAAGAAAATTTGTGGGGAAAAAAAAAATTGGAGATTCAGCTGCCAGGAAAGAAGGAACACTTGGGCAAGTTCAAGGCCATTAAGGAAGTAGTGAGAGATAGAGTGAGGACTAGAGGAGGGGATCTGCAACATCAGAGGTTTCTGTAAGATGCACCTGCAGGGTCTTGATATGCCAGAGAGGAGGAGGAGGTGCTGTGGAATGGAACAGTGCAAGTGAATGGGGAGAAATTTTGCATATGAACAGTAGAAGTAACAAAGATGTGGAAGACAAAACATCTCTGGGAAGGGGGAAGGAGGTTTTATAACAGAGGTTGATTTGGACAGATGGGGAGTGTGGAGGAGAGACTTGGGAGGAAGGCAAGGAACCTCTCTGGCATGCTGCAAGCTCAGCCTACAGAAGCTACAGAGTGTGTGACCCTCTTGTTAACTTCATTTCACAATGTTCCCTGCATGCTTTGTGTGGCTTCCAAGTAATGCATGACATCAGCAATCTTAATAAGAACCACCTGCTTGGTACATTTTATGTTCAACTCTGTTAAACTTTCCTAGTTCAAAATATCCAGTGCTATCTGGAACGCGAGTATGACTAGTTTTCTCTAAATTTGCTGAGCTTTGTTAAATGAGTTCTTTCCTTAAGGAGTAAAAATGTGGATTTTTATGCTTTAGCTCCACATTTTTTGAAAATCATCTTTCAGCTGTTCAACTTTGTAGGCTGATAAAAACATCTGTCAAAATTAACTTCTGATCCTGCTCTTAACCTAGTTTACTTCTAGCCCCACTCGTGACCTGTGTTTCAGGAATGAATGACTGACGCGCGTGTACCAGGGACGTATAGGGTGTAAACGGCCATAGATCTAGTGGGAGGTATGTTCAACGCATCCCAGCAGATCTCTTTAAGCTTCAGGTTGCCTGGAGTCTTTCAAGTCAGACAAGAAGCAATGTTTATACATCACTCAGCACAAGGAAGAAGATGATGTGGGCCAGAGGTAATTAATATCAGCAGCTGTTGTCTAAAAAACCCAAGTAGCATTAGAGATAATTGCTTAATTTCCACTGTCGTGATCGAAAAAGTCTCAGGTTGTGGTGTTCCTATCTCTTAACTATTAGATTAGTATCTCTCAGTACACAACAAAAGAAGGGACCACTCTTTCCCTGGGCTACTTTGCAAAGTCTATTCCAGATTTTGTTTAGCTGTGACACAGGTTCACAAAGTTCTCAGTACTAGAGAAACAGGTGTAGTGGCCTGTCTCTTTTTGAAGAGTCTGAGCTGTTGTTATAGAGTCACAGCCAGAAGACAGAACTCCTTCCTGTAGTTCCCTTGCTCTCCAATTTAATATCTCGTTAGCAACACTGAAGAATGTTTTCCTCAAGGTGGATCTTCTGTTTTGAATGAACGTAGCCATTTACAGAAGGTTTCTGAACCTCCTTTTGTTTTATCAAAAAAGTCAGGCACTAGGGCAGCTTGTGAAAACTTATTTTGGGACAAGGAAAGGGATCATGACCCTGAGGCTTTGCTGTTTAAATCGGCATAACTTCTTTGGAGCCTATCTGGGATAAACGAGAGGGCACGGCTCTGCTGGTTGTGTCGCAAATTTTCCAGAGTGCTTTTTCTGAACAAGCCAGAAAAAGGTTTGCCTGAAGGGACACATGAATATGTGGCACATGAATAACTTTTTAACATAGAAGTTCTAGGGTATTTTAAGGGACAAAAATAAAAGGTCTAAAGAGTGGGTACCATAGAGCCTGGTGAAGGGAAGAAGGGAGGAAGTAGACCCTTGTGCAGTCTCAGTAGGATGAGCAGCATGGTGGGGAAACTGGGTGGTCTTCTGAGATCACTGGGCCCTCCTTGAAATCTGCTGCTGGAGCTCAAAGTCTCAGGCAGTGAAGTCTCTGTGTCAAGCTTGAAACACAGGGTTCAGCCTGGAAGGAAAAAGTGGATGAGATGCTGTTTCCCCTGCTTTCCTTTGAATTGCCTGAAGTGAGGAGACAGAGTAGGTCTCTCTCGGACTGAGGATTTCTCCTTCAAGTCTTCTGGAAAGAAATGGAGTAAATTGATCTGGAATCAACCTGGAATCTTTTGCTGCCTTCTTACAAATGTCGGTGTCTTTGACTCTTTTGAGGATGGGCCATATAGTAATGAGGGCATTACTATAGAGGAAAAAAAAAAAAGATTGTTAATAAATCTCCACACTTAAATGCCCCAGACCTCTCTAGATGCATACTTTTAAATTTATTTCTTCACCTTTTCCCCACTGTTTTCATATTTAGATATGGGTAGCTGTAGTGTAAAACAGAAGTATATATTTTTGTCTATTAGGACATGAGAAAGGGCACAGTGCTCTCTGTTTCAGCAGCTGTTCTGAGGCCAGTGTGCTAACTGTATTTATTTATTAGTGGGTTGTTTTGGTTAGACTATTTTTTCCCCTGGTATATATTCTGCTTTAATTGGTAGACATGCTTTCCCTCTCCTACATCAACAAAGAAACTGGCCCAAGAGAATTTCATGGATTATTCCCTTTTGACCTCTGAATTCTCCAGGTAAAGGTTTTTTTCCTACATGGTTCTTCCATTATCATCTATGCTCTGAATGCATCCTCTTGGTATGTGGAATAGCAGAAGTATATGCCACGTGTTTTCTGAGTACTTGAGCCATAACTCTCAGAAATAAATTTGCTGCTTCTCTAACCCAGAAACCACTGAAGAAAGGTTGAATAATGAAAATAAATTGCAGTCAAAGAAACACTGCAGGTTCTTTTTGATGGCAACTGTGGGTTTTAGTGCTTCCTTAATTTTCACTTACACATATCTGAAGTGACGATTAATGCAATGAAATCTGCAAAACTGCCCATGTAAATCTGACTTTCCTAAACAAGAATTACCTTAAAGTCTCATACAGCATTCTGACTTTTTTTTTGTGATGCAAATAAGCATCACATGTATATCTTCACTTCTCCAGTTTTCAGTAGTTCTGGAGGAAGAATTTTCATCCCCTGGAAAATAGCATCTTTCTCTGCAGGAGTTTATTCATAGCAAGAGCAAATGTGTTTCTTTTGAACAGTAGCAGAAATATGTTGCTTGCCTCTGGATTAAGAAAAATCTCAAATTGAAGATTAACTTCCCCTCTCCCTTCCGGTTCAAACTGGAAAATTGGCCTGAAAAATATTTCTTTTCTTTCCTTTTCTTCTGAGCCATTCTGATGCTCTGTGTCATGATCAGAATTAACGGGTCTTTCTTAAAAAATGAAAATGTGAAAGGCTGGTCCTCTTGATTCCAGCTGTTCAGGCCTTAAGGTAAAACATATGTCCTGCATATCACAATGAATCCTGAAAGATGGTACAACAGTGGGGAGAAAAGTGGTCAGGAGCTGTGCAGCAATGCACAGATGGAAAGAATACTTTGAGGGTTGATGCAGCTTTTGCTGACTTTTCTTCTGGTGCTTGTCTTGTGACAGCTACTGGCACTGGGTGGAGGCACCAGGAAGCAGCACATTCACCCTAAAGCCCAGGACCTGACCTCCCCAGTTCTCTGCTTTTAGGTCTTCAGAGATAAAGCTGAGGAGAAAAACAATAATTAGTATGTGAATACGTACTAGACATTACTGGATAGCCACCTGTAAAATTATTAAAGTATGTTAATTTTTCAAGAATAGAGATATTACCTCCTAAGATTTCTCATAGATCTTATAGCATGGTCTCAGCTCCGGATTTCAGTTTGCCACAGCAAGAGGTCTTCCACTTGCCTTGTATTTTTAGTAAATAAAACTATTTGGGCTCTGCTACCCCTGTACTTTTTCGTAACATGTTTGTTGCATAAAGACTTTAAAAAAAAAAAAATTACACGAGTCCACATAAACGTTTCCAAGACAATAGACTCCGAGGTAGGAAACACATACTTGTGACCTTATTAAGATGAAGAGAATTTTGGTTTAAGAGGAAAAGCTTGTGATCAAGCAACTGCAGTCACACAAATAACAAAGGAAAACAGAAAATGACTGTCAGTATAATTATTTTGGGAGTCTTCTGTCTCTGTGCTGCCCAATGCTGCCTCTTTGTGACAACCTTTATTTCAGGACATATTTCAGGGATGCATAGTTCAACCTAACTGAAATATAGAAGTGTCGTAATTAAGGAAAATTTGTGTTAAGTTTTTACTTATATTATTCAAAGGAACAGAATTAATTTTGCAATCCAGAATTGCTACAAAGTGGAAGTTAGTGCAAGTGTTTCCAACTATTATTAAAATGGTTGTTCCTTGAAGGATCACAGATATCAAGATTATTTGTGTAACTTAGTTTCTGGGAGCCTAGAGAGATACATAAAAGCTGTGACGAGTTTTTAGTAATTCTGTGTTGTTCCTGTTACTGATTAACCCTACAAGCAGCACCAAAGATCACTGCAGAAGTAATTTAGTGGCTCCACCTTTCTAACGCAGCTTTTCAAATAGATGGTGTGTAACTGATTGTTTTCTGGCCTTTTGTTATTATCAGCGTTGTGCTACTTTCCATTATTCTACCTCTGATGAAGGTAGCATATGTAAATAAACTCGAGAAGAGATGTAGCTGGGGACAGCTTGTATGTGTCAGTGTTCATTTAAGTTAATCAACCAGCTGGTCTTTCATCCCAGTTCCTTATTCTGCCCTCTTTCCTCCCCAGAGCAAGAGAGAGATTCGTGCTTCCTGACTGACTGTCATAGTGGATTTTGTGGTCAGGCCATCTGGCCACTAGAATGACATAATCTGCCCTCTTCATGCATCCCTCCGAAGGGAAGCTCCCGGCCCCGGGGCTGTCCCTTCACAGCCAGTGAGGGAGCATTTCAGTGCTACAGGCATTTTCAGGCGCTGGCCTGAATCTTTGTAGGCAGCACTTGCTTTATAGGGATGGCTGTTCATCTGACACCTCTAGTGAGTGGCTTCTTCCTGATATACCAGTATGAAGGAACTGAATAACCCCAACACAGTGCACAGCTGATGCAGGGACACACACAGTGTTGCACTACCACCCAAAGCACACACACACACGCACCTTTCCCATCCCTAGTCCAAATTTTGGCTGCACTGCTTGTTTTGGCATATCATCGTACCAGAGATAAGTTTTTGAATACATGAGTTTTATTGTGCCCTTACCCTTGTAATTCTTTTGGATGTATAGGGCGAGCCCACCACGTTAAGAAACAAAATTAAATGCAGGAGCTTCATTTAACTGAGCCAGACACACTGGTGGACAAGGAAGGCAAGTGGAAATAAAGCACAGAGCTGTGGGGGGAAATTGTTCTTACTATTCCTGTCCATGTCATTCTATCTGGTTTTCCTTAGATACTGAATTACCTCTTCAGCCAGTATATTTTAAGTGTTTCACTGACATGAGCCTTGTTCTGTTGCTCTGACTTAAAAAGGCTTAAGGTTTGACTCACTGTTTTTGCCCAGCCCTTAATTTAACAGAGGCTTTTCCTCTTTTAAAATTTACTTGAGTGTTGGGATGAAGACACTTTGGAAAGAACAGCTTCTGACAGATCTTCTCAAGCCTGCTGCCAAATTAGTTCTTTCTTTTAAGGAGCTTTAAAAAGTTTAATTACAGTATTTCTACAGCATCCTTGAAGCACTAGTTTTGTGCATTTTCTTACTTTTCAAGAAGGAAGGAGTAGCTCTGCCTCAACCACAAAACAAAGACATTTGTTTAAAAATACATAATAAATGTTCTGCAATTCATATCCACATTCAGTGAGTGTACAGTATGTGTTTCCTAGTCTGTTTGCATGGCTGGCCATGGGTGACAGAAGCTTAAGTTGTAAATGAAATCCATTCCTAAAAGAGGAAGTGACAAGGCAGTGTAAGATTTAATTCCCGTTGCATGAATCACTTCATTTTCACATCTCTTTACACTTGACTGGACATAGTGATATTTTAAATGCATTACAAATTTAATCAAAAGCATCAAAGAAGACAAACAACGTTGAAATTACACCCAGGAAAACATCTGGGACTATGGAATGGGAATTATTCTTGCATGAAAAATAAAGATTCTATACTTTCCTAAATTAATTGAATAAACAAAGGCACGTTGAGGCTACTCACAAGGTTGTGGGAGATCAACTTATGGCATTTCCCAGATTGCAAATCAACGCATTGATCTGAATAGACTTGTGTATCTGAATAACTTCAAGGATGACTCCACTGGACTTTTTCCTCTGCAGTCTGTTACTAGTGCTGAAATGAGATCAAGAGGACTATTCCCATGTGGAAAGTCATTCAAAGTTGTAAGTGTTATCAAATTCGGGGGGCTGAAGGTTCAGTCTTGCAAAGTTCATTCACACAGATATATCTATTACCATTTTAAGAACTACAGCTTAAAAAGGATCAAGGCCTTGAATTGAGATTGATAATAAAATGATTGTTTTACTGACAAGATAAAATACCTTGAGGGTATCTAAAGCTTTTTTCTTTAACTTCCTGCAGAGTATATAATCGACTTCATGTTTATAAAATGTATTTCCTACTGTTGAAACTACTTTTTTTCTCACCAGATTTGCTCCATACGGAAAACATGAGTAGAGTAGGATAACAGCATGAAAAATTAGAAGATTTAAAAGTTCAAAATTCTGTTCAGGTGAATAGGTGATTTTAAATAGTTCAGAAATGGCCTGCACAGCCTATCCTTTACTGTGGATACTTTTCTACTGATTTTTTTTTTTTCCCCTCCAGTAGATTTTTAAGTAGAGACTGAAGAGAATAAAATCAATCAGAGCAGCATAATGAATACGCATAATTTTCTCTCTTACAATGTATGAAACTTACACGGTTATGTTTACATGCTTGAATGTGATTAGAACAAAATTTGTGAGTTGAAAACATCATAAATCTCCTCTAACATTTTTTAATGAAATCTCAGGTATGCAGTGAATGTTGAAAGAAATAGTTTGGTAAGTTTATATGAAAAAAAAGCTGGTAAAATTAATTGCAGCAGACCTGATAAAAATTTTCATTCATTGCTTATGAAATGGGTTCTTATACTGAAAGAGGGTTATATTAAACTTAAATATTGCTGAGTAACTTGAACTCTACAAAAAACCCGAACATAGTCTGTCTGCCAGTATGTCTGACTAAGTTTGCCTTGCGTTCTTGTGCGAGAAGCCTTTTCTTCATCTGCCTTTTTCATTATTTTCTCAGCTTGGATGTCAATACTTAGGGAAGCAAATAGTAAGTACTGAACAGGTATAACTCAGCAGTAAGAGGTTTCTTGTCCCACGGACTTGTACTGTCCCAACTTGATTGTTGCTGTTTGCACCCTGGGTAGTTTCAGTGAATGTCTGTGCTGTGCCTGAGTCATGGAATACTCCGGAGATACTTTAGGAAACAGGAAACAGAAATGCCCAGGTCTTAAGAGGACATTCATGAAATATTTGCTACTCAGGAGCTGATAACCAGGAGATCCCATATACCCTTTCATTTATTGTTAGGACCAGGTTCATGGAAGGTGAAAGAATTTAAAATTTTAGTAAATGGGAGATTGTTCTGCAGACATAAACAGGCAAACGATGACATGTATCCCCCTCTAGAATGTACTATTCAAAGCAGGTTACTTAAATGAATCCAATTATGAAATCCAGGATGATGAAATGTTGCAATTTACAAGATAATTATTATGTACATTCATGTTTTCTTTACCATTTTTCATGTAGTAGTTTCTGTGTTGCTTTGCTCTAGCCTAAACTGGAGGATTGGAAGGCTGTTGTGGTTTAAGCCCAGCTCACCACACAGCCATTCGCTCACTCAGCACCACTGGGATGAGGGAGAGAATCACAAAGGTAAAGCGAGAAAACCCGGGGTTGAGATAAAGACAGTTTAATAGGGAAAGCAAAATCCGTGCATGCAAGCGAAACAACACAAGGGATTGATTCACCACATCCCGTGGGCAGGCAGGTGCTCAGCCAGCTCCAGGATAGCCGGGCTCCCTCACGTGTAACAGTGACTTGGAAGACAAACCCCATCACTCCCAATGTCCCCCCCACTTCCTCCTTCTGCCTCCAGCTTTACATGCTGAGCATGATGCTACGTGGTGTGGGACACCCCTTTGGTCAGTTGGGGTCAGCTGTCCCACCTGTGTCCCCTCCCAACATCTTGCACCCCCCCAGCCCACTCTGTTCCAGCCAAAACCAGCACAAAGATATATTTTGAAACAGGTCAGTCGTTCATTTAATTTGAGCTGGCAATATTCAAACCTACTGCATATTCAGCTCTGACAATATACAAGGCATAACTTTAAAAGTTATTTATTATTTTAGCTTGATTTGTTTTGCACAGAAGAGCAAACTGAAAAAAATCCAAGGTTCAGTTTTCCATCAGGTGTGGAATATTCTGTCTTCTTTTTTGTCTTTTATTTTTTTAAACTCAGACATGGATGAGAGACTTCTGAGAAACTACAAAAAAAAAAAAAAAATGCCCAAAAGCTGAAAAGTATTAGAAAAACAGAAATTGGAAAAAAAACCCCAAACTTATAGACAAGTTCCTCCTCCTGCTGCTCTGATCTGCTACAAAGACTGAGAGACAACATTTTGCCTTTCTTCCTCTTAGGTTAAGAAAAAATAGTGAAAACCACATTCTTCATACATAACGCTGGAAGGAAATTGGCCTGAATGAATAAATTGCACAGATGTGTCACCTTCCATTATGCAGATAAAATAAACAGCTATGTTGTGTGAAAGCACTCTCAAATTACCAGCTACACAATGCCAAAATACTCCCGTGTAAATGAGTGGGTTCATAGCACCTGTGGTAAGCTTGGTAGCTGCAAACTGGCTCTTTCTATGGTTATGTGCTCACCTCATACCCTTTTGATACTGAACAGTTTCTGCTCATTTTTTTGGGGTTATCAATGTCTTTCAAGTCTGGAGGTATTTATTTAGTTTCATTTACTCCTTATTAATCTGATTGAAATGAGGCAATGTAAAAAAAGCTGTTGTTTTCACTGTATGAAGACAGTGAGTAACATCTGGTTTATTTGTGCGGGTTTCTGTTTATTTTCCTATTTGTAGAGGATTTTTTTGGTGGAGTAGGTTTGCTTCTAAAAGGAGAAGTCAGAAGCCATCCCTATATCTAGTTTAGAGAAATGAACAATGAAAAATGGATTCACTGAAGTCTGGTTAAGGACCTGGTTAAAACTCTGGCTTTCTCTAACAGTAGAGAATGTGTTCTATTACTCAGTTTCTTGGATTAGATCTAAAAATCTGTCAAAGCAAAAATACAAGTTATTTCCTTCTTGCATTTGTAATAGAGGCTGTTCTAAAGCTCATACTGGATATCTGCCTCAGAAAACCTTTGTGCTAGAGTTGCAGTGTTTAGGGTGATAGGAAAAACCTAAAGTCCTCTCTGCTTCTGGAAATGCAAGCATCTCATCACACTTTTGTTTTTGTTTTAATTGAGGTGTGGCAGTCTTGGGGTAAAATTCCATCATGGTTAATTGTGTTCTATCTTTCCAATTCTCTGCAGTTAGACAGTCATTTCCTTTCCTTCCAGCCCTGTTTCTCACTGTGGTGTTTATATGAAATGGTAAACAACTTCTTTCTTAAGATCCAGAGGTGGATATATTTCCAACATATGTAAAGCAATTCCTGTGAATGCTCTGTTCTCTAGAAGGGTCTTGTTGTTTTGGGAGGGATTATTTATTTATTTATTAAACCCTGGAAACCTTACAGTAGTCCACAAGCAGATGTAACAAAATTCGACATCCTTTAGGGAAAGGCGTAAACATCCTTCAGTCAGTCATGCTTTTAAACTCTGAAAAAAAAAATGACTCAAAAGAGGTAGAAAGGCTCATTGAATAAACAGAAATTCCTTTGACATCTTTTGTTGAAGAAAACTATGGAAGTTGAAAGTGTCACTGCAGAACTCTGTGCCTTATGGAGGTGGGAGGAGTTGACTATGGACCTTGTTAAAGTATCAGTGTAAAGTCATGCATTTTGGAGTGATCTATAATAGATGTAAGTAGGTTATATACAGTTGGGAATATGCACTCTGTGCAAGCCTGTGCTCGTTATTACAGCATGACCTAGCTTTGACTCTGCACAGTCAATTAAAAGAAGAGCCAACTCAAGTGAAAAAGGCTGTATCCTGTGCATTAAGAAACTATCCACTCCTTCATTGTGGCTTTTAAAACACTATCAGTGAGATTTTAAAAAACTCAACAGTATTAAGCTCGTAAAATGAAGAACCCATGAAGTAATTCCCAGCCTGCACATTTCTTCCTATGCAGTTTTAATTTAGGGGTTTTTTTCCATATATAAGGCCCTTCTTTTATTATTAATTTATTTAATTATTATTATATTGTTTACTATTTATTTATTTATTATGATTCTATGCTGTTTTTCTGACAGAACAGCTGCTTCATTTGGTGCACAAGATAGATAGTGCTCATTTAATAATCTTAATGTAATAATTTAATAAACATAATTGTTTGGCACAAGGCCTTTTGTACCCCATTCATAAAGGTCTCTCTGAAGAGAGAATTAATTATTTATCCCCTTACCTTTTTTGGCAGTGCCCATCACTAAATGTCAGAGGTCTGTGTAGGCTTTTTTCTAGCTTCACACTGAACCTATGAGGTGAGGGGCTGATATAGTTCCCATTTTACGCCCAGAAAAAAAGTGAAGCCAAAGGCAGATTTCAGTTGAAAATACAGACTAGTTTTTAATATGTGAAGCCTGCACTTTTTCAGACTCTTGGTTATTGCATCAGGATTTTATCATTTCAGTGCCTAGGTCCTCATATGAGTTGCAGCTAAAATTTCTGCGTAATCATACATTTTACATCCATAAAACCAAACCACAGTATTAATGACTACTGTTAAAATTTATATCTCTAATGATCACTCAGTCGTTGAGAGACATGGGCTTAAAATCCAGGTTTTGGTCAACTTTCACATGCCTTTTCTTCTTGTAGAACTCTTTTAATCTGGAACCTGCCAAGAACCATTGTTCCAAATATATGAATGTTTTCTTGAGCCTCAGGAATTTCTTCATTCAAATCCAAGCTGACACATTTTCCCTCCACTTTTTCCCCTAGCACCCAAAAACTACATTTGTTGCCCATCCAAAACTCAGCAATATTTCATTTCATGAAGCAGATGCTGTTTTCACAGCACAAACTGTTCAGTGTTTTAGAAGCAAATTATATTCTGCTCTGGCTCTCAGACTGAGGGATTATTGAAACACCAGAAATTCTTTCTCCTCAGTGGTCTACTCTGAGGAAACCATGGAAAGCATGGTCTCTTTGGCCCGTCCTGGTGCCTTTTCTACCCTTTGTCCTAACTTTTTCTCCCAGTCATCTCCTTTCCTGCTCCGAAATCTTTTTTTTTTTTGCAGTGAAATGATTACTTATTCACAGGGCTGGAAGGTGGGGGGAATGGAGAGCACAGGGGACAACCTTCATACTTGTCATTCAGGTGCTGTACTGGGTTTGCCTGCCAAGGTTTTGGTAGTGGCAGGGTGGGGGGACACAGGGGTAATTCCTGTGAGAAGCTGCTGGAAGCTTCCCCCATGTCTGACAGAGAAAATTCCAGGCAGCTCCAACATGGACCTGCCGCTGGCTGAGGCTGACCCCACCAGCACTGGTGGTGGCACCTCTGGGATAACATTTTTCAGGGGAGAAAAATCCCTGTGCAATGGTAACTTCAGTCAGAGAGAGGAGTGAGAATCTGTGAGAGCAACTGCAGGCACTGAGGCCAGTGAGGAAGGAGAGGGTGGAGATGCTCCAGCACCAGCACAGGTTCCCCTGCAGCCCACGGTGAGGCAGCCATGCCCCTGCAGCCCATGGAGGTCTGTGGTGGAGCAGAGATCCTCCTGCAGCCCATGGAGAACCCCACACTGGAGCAGGTGGATGGCCAAAGGAGGCTGTGACCCTGTGGGAAGTCTGTGCTAGAGCAGACTCCTGGCAGGACCTGTGACCCTGTGGAAAGAGAAGCCCACACTGGAGCAGATTTTCTGGCAGGATTTGTGACCCTGTGGGAAACCCAGGCTGGAGCAGCCTGTTCCTGAAGGATTGCACCCCATGGAAGGGACCCACGCTGGAACAGTTTTAGAAGAACTACAGCCCCTGGGAAGGTCTCATGTTGGAGAAGTTTGTGGAGAACTGATTCCCATGGGAGGGACTCCATGGTGGAACAGAGGAAGAGTGTGAGGAGTCCTCCCCCTGAGGAGCCACAGAGAACACATGTGATGAACTGATCACAGCCCATCATCGATCCCTGTGCCACTGTCAGGGAGGAGGGAGAGAAAATCAGAGTGGAGGAAGGTGTTTAAAGATTTAGTTTTGATTTCTCATTACCCTACTCTGGATTGATAGGTTAGTAAACTAATTCCTCCTTGTTTTTCCTGTGACACTAACTGGTGAGTGATCTCTCCCTGTCCTTAGCTTGATCCACGGGCCTTTCTCTCTCCTATATCTTCTCTCCCTTGCCCAGTTGAGGAGAGTGATAGAAAGGCTTTGGTGGGGACGTGATATCCAGCCACGGTCAACAGACCACAGGTGCCCATCCTCCAGCAGCTGGAAATGCTGGTCTGTGCTCAGTGTCAACATCTTTGAGGGAGTTCTATCCGTAGAATTGAAGAAAATTTTTCTGAGCGTGTACAAACTGGTTTTTCAAGTGCTTTAGAATGGTTTGAATTAGAGCTCAGCTCAAGGGGATGAAAGAGTGTGCCTTCCTGACATGGGAAGACCAGTTCTTTCCTATTGTCAATCTCAGTGTTTCAAAATGTTATGGATGGTTAAAGACACCTGAGATACTGTCACCTGATTTTGTTATTTAAACAGATGGGGAGTAGAGGGAGTCAAGTAACAACATATATTTCACTGATTTTGTCCTTAAGATGACCAAACAAACGTCCCAACAAATTCAGCCTGATGCATACCCTGAGCATGGAGAACTTGAGTCTCACTGGCTTCAGCTTTTTATGACTTTCCTGGACTTCAAACAAGATCACATAAATAGGAAGTATTATGCAATCTTAATAATAGGCTATGTTACCAGTCTGCTCACAACAAACCAGTCAGCATAACTGAAATTCCTAGGTATACTGTGGTTATTAAAAATGCGTTTTCTGTGACTTGCTGCTGCCCTTCCAGCATGTCATAAGTATATTAAAAAAAAAAAGTTATGCTTTTGCTCCTTAAAGTTGATTTTCTTCAATTTGCTCCAAACCATAGAGGATCATGTATTGCAAAAGAAGTTTTAGCTGTACTTGCCTTCTTACTCCATCCCATCTATAAGTGATCACTTTTAGATCACTTTCTTTTACGTGATGGGCTCTGTAAACTTGACACAGGATCACAGATTCATGGTATGGCTTTGTTTGAAAGAGAAGATCATCTAGTTCCAACTCCCCTGCTATGGGCAGGGACATCTTTCAGTAGACCAGGTTGCTCAGAGCCCCATCCAGCCTGGCCTTGAACACTTCCAGGGATTAGCCAACATGGAGCTGATTACCAGAGCCTGATTTTTCACCGAGATGAGACAATGTTGTTCTGGTTGTATAAAAGGTGTGGGAAAATGGCCCTAGTAGCTACTGTGAATAATTCAGGGATATAATCTATAGATTTTGCTATCCACAGGCACCAGTATCTAGTACATTCCTTTTTTTCCCAGCATGTAGATAGAATTCCCCTGTAAATCATCCACTGAGATAAAGTTTTTCTTCTGAAACAAGCTTAGGAATTGGCTAAAACAGGCCTCAGGCACAGATATTAAAAGCAAACTGGAAAACTGAAATAGTGGCTGCTCCAGCAGCAACAAGGCCTGTTTTTGCATTGATATTCTTAGCATGTGACTCAAAATGGCCCTGAGTTGATCTTGTGGACATATATTGTGGTATGAAATGACTTTGCTGCCCTTTATATTAGCAGTATATTTGTCCTACAGATAAATGAAGTATAGTTAACCTGGATTAAAAGAGTGGTGAAACAAGTTTATTGGATTTTTAGTTAAGTAAATAGCCAAACTCAAGCTCAGATTCTCCCACAGGCTTGGATTTCTAATGAGAGCCTAGTTTAAATAACACATTTCCCTGCTGTGTAAATTGAGGTAACCAGCCTAGGTTAAGCACCCACAAAGGTTCCTCCAGCAAAGACAGGATATGAAGCATATTCCTGTACAATATGACTGTAGACTTAGAAAGCTATTCATTTGGAGAACTGATGAAGTTGTCATGACTCACAGTATCCTCTGAACCTATCAGAAAAATACAGTTTCAGCACTGAACACTGTAGGCTGTTGGTCTGTCTCTGCTGTATTTTGTTTTGTTTTCTTCTATTCCTCGAGGTTATCACAGTCTTTGTTTTTTCCTTCATTTTATGCTTAGTAAGGATATTCTGGAATTTTCTTAAACTCACCTGATGTAAGACAAGTGTTCAAGGTAACTTTGGAAAACTTTGATATGGCCATTTTTCAGTTAATTAGTAGCATTAACAGATGTTGGGCTTTCTAAATTCACTTTCAGAAACTTACCTAATTTTTCTAAAGTGTCAAATTCAGTGAGGCGTCTCTGAAAATCAAGAGATCTGAAACAAGTTTCAGGCTCTGCCGCTGGTCTGCTGTGAGACATTGAGCCAGGTGTCTTCTGTCACAGTTCTCTCACTCATAAAATGTGGATAACAGCTGTGCTAAAGTACCTGGAAATCTAGATGCAAAGTGTCATACTCAGGATGAAACGTCCTTTACTGCGTAGCAAAGAAGTACACGCTGCAGTGTTTTATGTTTTATAAACAATTCTGAAGTCTCTGCAGGGTAGTGTTTGGAGTACTGGGAATCTGTTATTGCTACATACTTACTCTGGGTTTTTTCTTTTTGATACGGGCTGTATTTTGCTCTGAGTTTTGCTGACAAGTCCCATGTGCTGGAAGACAGTTGGGGCATATCTCTCTTTTCAGTTAGGGCCTGAAATCCACTGCTTATGAATCAGAAAAAAGAAATGAAGCTACTGTTGCAAAAAAAAAAAAAAAAAAAAAGGCCTGGCATTCATATCATAGATTGATGAAATTCTCAACCAATATACAGTAACATTTTGCAAAATCACTTCCCTCTAGGTGATGACAAGTTTCAGGGATTAAAAGTTGTCTAATTCCATTTCCAGTCTTGCAATTCCTCCCATAATAATAGACTGATTACTCTCTTCATTTTAAGCTTCTTGGCCTATTTCTGAGTGGTGCTGAACATCCACTGCTTCCATGGAAATCAGAGTTGTGCACGCTCATTACCTCTCTGAACTAAATGTCTGGAGCACAAAGCTTTGTGATGTAGTCGTGTATCAACCACAAATTACAACAGCAAGCATGATGAGTTCATCTGTGCTTTTTGTTTTGTTCTAATTAAGATAATTTGAATCATTTTTATGACTGTTTATTTAATGCAGACTTCACTGTTAAGTATGTGTACCCCCAATCACTGTCTATACGATAGGGCAGAATAACAATAACACTATTTTATTCTGTTCCTTGGTGTTTTCAGAATTGATGTAAGCAGATGCAGTCTATAGAATTAGGCTCAAATTCATAGAATCATAGAATGGTGTGGGTTGGAAGGGACCTTAAAGATCTTTTGTTCCAACTCCCTGCCATGGACAGGGACACCTCCCACTAGCTCAGAGGTTGCTCAGAGGCCCATCCAACCTGGCCTTGAACACTCACAGGGATGGGGCAGCCACAGCTTCTCTGGGCAACCTGTGCCAGTGCCTCACCATCCTCATAGGGAAGAATTTCTTCCTTACATCTACACTAAACCTACACTCTTTCAGTTTTAAGCCATTCCCCCTTTCCTGTCACTACATGTCCTTGTAAAATGTCTCTCTCAGCTCTCCTGTAGGCTCCCCTCCCCTCAGGTGCTGGAAGGGTGCAATTGAGTCTTTTCTCATTTGTGGTTCCTTTGATTGAATATCTGTAGTAGGGAAGCAACTTTTTACCTCAAGATGTTTCCTTACCCTGTGTGTGGTATTGTGAGAGATAAGTTATAAATTGCTGATGAAAATGAGATTTTTTTTTATAGTAAAGCTATTGTCATGCAAGACAGTTTGCTTTACCAGGAGTTTGTACTATTTCATATCCAAAGGCTTGACTTTAGCCCTTCCAGAACTGGGGTTTGAGTTGCAAAATTTTTAACTCCAGAGTTGAAATTTCATTTGGAATATAGCATACCTGGGTTCCATGTATGTAATGTATACCCTCTTTATTTTGTTTAAATCTCCTCTAAGTTTTAGGCTTTTTAGAAGCAGATAATATCAGTCAAGATCTGTGTTGATTTATTTTTCATAGTTTGGGCAAATTCCCTGCATATATTACTGCTGCTGAGTTAGATAGCTGTGGAATTTTTAGAAAACCATTAGAAGAGTCAACTGAAGTCATCATTGTTTCTTTGTGGGTAGCACTCCCATATGTGGTAATTTAAAGTTTGCTATCTACATTAGAAAATAAAATATTTTTCAGTCTGTACATAATTAGATAAGATTTTTCTTCCATGTGTAATTTGAGAGTTAAGCTAAAATAATGGAAAATCTTTTCTGTGTAAGGAAATAAGATTATGCTTTCAAAAAGAAGCTGGAGTAAAAGTATTTCTGTGCTAAAGGGTCATATGTTCTTTGATGACAGATCTATCAATGCTCTTAAGGTCTTTAAGTTTTTTTTAAGTAATCTTCTAAGAGTTTTGATATTTTTCCTATAATTGAATTAAGTTCTGCACAGAGAATAAGTATTAGAGGTCTGAAAGGCAGGACTGCTGGGAATTTGGGTAAGCAAGGCAGAAGTGAAGGACTTCTAGACCTGCTTAGCCTTTAGGCAGAAAAAATATACAGCCAACCACTAGCTGGAGGTGTTGAGAAACAGCAAAAAGGTTATGAAAATGATGACCTTAAGTGTCTTCTGCTGTTTAGGATTAATCATATTGAACAATCTGGTGCCCTTTCAGTTGAACTAGAACCCTGGCCAAATTTCAAATTCATGTCCCACCTTACAGCTTTGTTTAAGTCTATAACCAAAGAGTAAACCTGTGACTCACCTGTAACTTTTAACAGATCCCACTGTGGTTCTTTTGTATTAACAAAAGGAGATCTTGGCACTGCACCATGGTTGTGTTCCTTGTTGACTGAGGGGAACTCTGTGGAGCTGCTTTGAAAAATCGAGTTCAATTGCAAAGAGTGCTAAAGGCCAGGAATTCTCACTTTTTTTCCCAAGTTTGGCCAAATTCTTTTCCAGGGTGGAGAAAACTGTATATTTTATTGTAGCAAGAAGTGGTAGTACTGCCTAGATTAATACCTTTACTTCCTTTATGTAGTAAGTTTGGCAGAGCTGCAGTAAGAGCTTCTGATGGTACATATCAAGGAAGGAGCCTTCCTCTAGCTGAGTTGACAGGACCTTCACTAACCTCTTGTCTGCTGAACACAGTTATTTGCACATCTGACATGCCATTAAAATGCTAGTGAACATGTTTTATATTTTTTGAGCTTTTTATTGCTATCATAAGTTCACACAAAACGAATGAACACAGTTGTAATTCTAGCTGGAACTGACCTCTTTCAGCTGACGTAGCGTAACCTGCAACTCTTGTTTCCAGCTTTGGAAGTTCAGAGCATTCATTTTGTGGTTAAAACCAGAGAATACCTCTGGGAGAATACTTGCTTGGCCTGTTGGATGCACTGTGTCAGCTTGTGAGCTGCTCTTCCATACACCTGCAGCTGTGGACATCGCAGTAATGGCACTGTGACACTGCAAACCAGGCTCACTCACCCTCTCACTGTAATGCTTAGGTGGGACCCATAATTGTTGCTAACGGTGAATTACATGAAGGGAGCAGCATAAGCTCAGTCTCCACTTCATCTGCTGTTCGGTGACAGCCCAGACTGAAACGTGCAGTAACACATGGCTGACATTCGCTATCTCAGGTTTTGTCAGTGTGCATATTTGCAAAATAAGAGGAAAATCTCCTGCTGTGGACTAATATGCTGAATCAACGGTGGCTATTGAACTTTCACTGAATATTAACTTCTACTGCACTTTGCAAACATACTTAGCAAAAGCTGATCATACCGGCCCGAGCTATTGATTGTAATGCAGGTCTGCTACCGCTTACCACTGCCAGTTCTTCCTATAGGGAATGCCAGGTGAATGCTCTGATATGCTTTTCAGTGTCATGGTGATGAGGACTTGTGAACTCTTCTTTGTCTGATGTCAGGTGGTTTCATTTGCCTTTTGAGATAAAGCCATCTTTTCCTGCTGTGGTGGTAATTGTTAGCAACTTACTATTGAATCTGGTTTATGTTGTGCTTTTTTTTTGTTTGAACTATTCTACAATGCCGATTAAAGGTCAAATTTAGCAGTCTCTTTCCATAAACTCTAGAGTAAGCCTTTCTGATATCACCAGGATTGTTTGGACGTAACTAGGGGAAGAACTGGATCCTGTACTCTTGCTCAAGAGAAGTCAAAAGGTGAAAGTCCACCTAAAGATTCATGTTATCATCAGAAATGCAAATAAAGGAGATGGAAGTCACGAGGCTGAATAAAGGATGATGGGTCAGCATCTTGGGCACTCCCAGATGATGGCATGTGGAAATCCTGGAGGTAACTTTCATATCTAGGGATATCACAACTTAGTTAATTCAGTAGACTCTCTGCAGGATCAGAGAGTTCCTCTGTGTGAGATCACAGCAACGTGAAGTTTTATGGAGGTATTGCCTGAGCTCCAGCCTGGATAGGGTGAATGAGGCTATTTGCTATGCAAATCCTGCACTCTTTTTTCCCCACAAAATAGTTCCTTTGACTGCAGTTCACTGATCATCACTGAGCATTCAGTGTCACATTTCATGGCATTTTTTTTGTTGAAGATTATTAACTGCAATATTGCAGGTGCAATTAATTATTAAATTATACTTAATCTATATAATGTAATAATAGTAGGCATCACATATTTCCTGATTATTTGTCTTCTCAAAGAAACTGTGGCTTGAAATGAGTAGATCTGCATTCTAAGAAGCTTGTAGAGATGTACTTCTAAACAACAGGGCAATTCAGTTTTCTGCTTTACATTACTCTGCTTTACTCTGATCATGGCTTTGAGGATCAGCAAAGCAACCTTTGAAAGCTGTTTCACTTGGACAGCTGGTAATAAAAGGCTCTGTGTCAGTAATTACAATATATCTGATAAGAGTTTGTGACTTGAGCTATATGCAAAAGTGAAATGAACTGGCGTTCCTACTGATCATGACGTGCAAGGTCAGTACAAACTACTGAAATATCAGATTGCAAAACAATACACTCTTGGCAGTAAAAGTCGAAACTCAGTACAGCTTGATCATTATAGGGAAGCTGTGCAATAAAATTAAGACTGTTTGAAATCAGTTTCCAAGAAAGGATTATAAGATCTGAAGGAAGCTGAATTTTTTGTTGTTGTTGTTGGTTTTTTTTTAACGTTCTGTGTAATTCTAATTCCTATGCCTTTTTATTTGTTCACTTAACCTCAGTGACAATGACAGCTGAGGAAGGAGGTCCAGCTGAAGTCCAAAGGATCAATGAAAGGGAAGGAGAGGCAATTCCCTTTTGTGTGTGTGTATGTGTGTGTTGGTGTATTTTTTTCAACACTAATGATGAATTAGCGATAAAGACTGAAAAGCTAAAAATCTGGAACTTGAGATAAAGAAGTACTTCCTATAAGGACAGCAAACACATGAATATACTGTCAGTAAAATTGCTGGAGCAAAGAATGTAGCACAAGTAAGTTTAAAAAAATCTTTTTTATATTGAAGACGCAGGATGATAAAAGCAGGACAGTGGACTTACTGGAAAAAGAAAATAAATAAAGCAAGCTGGGGCTACATCCTGTCCATAAATTTCATGTTCTTTCAGCCATTTTTTAAGTGCTTTTAACTCCAGTAAAACAATGGTCCAAAGGATTGAAGACTTTTCCACATTAGTGAAAACTTCACTGAAGTTAAAAGAACTTCAGTATGAAGTTCTTACTGAATGACTCATCATATTTGATCATTTCATTGGACTCCAAGAGGAAGGAAAAACTGAGTCTGCTTGTTCTCATTTTTAATCCCCTGAAGCAAGTCAGTATTTTGCTATATATCTAGCTCTACAAAAGATGGTGGCCATATCGTGCTTCAGTGTGCAACCTGAAACTGATTTATGCTCTCGGTTATATGAATTAAAGGCACTGGCAGTACTGCTGTTCCTCCAGTTCCTGGATGCTTGCTGCTTTCCTACTGACTGCTGAAAACGGGGCTGAGATGGAAAATTTGATTAGTAGTGACTGTCCAGAGAGCTGAAGAGGTTGCAACTTAAAAAAAGGGGGTTACAGGTCTAGCCAGGCTCGGGACTCACAGCAGCAGAGCTCCTTCAGTTTAGGAGCATGGCACAGGTCTGTCCCTCCTAGAAGCACTTGTCTCCTGAGAAAGCACAGCAGTCAAACTCCTTTTGTTAGCAAACAGTCTTTTAGGCTTTAATAGTAGAGTATCCAGTGTGCTGGTTCACACAAATGACCACTGACAGGATTACCCTGCAGTGCAGTACAGCAGGTGCCAACAGGTCCAGGCAAGGGAATGGCCCAGGGTGGAATTTGTTCTTTTTTTATCCTATGGTGTTACCTGTCAAAAGAACATTAAAAAAAGAAATAAGGCGTAGAAAAAACGAAACAAACTCAATTCCCAGCCTTCTTCAGCCACAGTTGCAATGATCCTTGCACAGCAATGGTAACTAGTTTTCTGTGTGCCTGCAGGCACGTTACCTCTCCCCTTTGCTCTTTAAGAATGAGAATTTGAGTTGACTTTGCTGAGAGATGGACTCCCAGTTCCAGGAAGGAGGCTTGGTGTTCTCCCAGCCCAAAGGTTAAGGCTCTAATCCACCCCCCGGAGCTAAAACCAGGCAATGATAAAACTTTCCCACTCCTTACAGAACATAATTGTTGTCAGAATATTTTGAAATGCATAAAGGTTACAGTTAAAAGTTTCCACTCACACATCTTCCCTATTGGCCTGGTTGCTTCCATTGTTCTGATTTTGAGAGTACAAAGATTCTGTAAAAACACCTTATTTGTCATGACATTAAAGAATTACTGCTATTCACAGCTTGGGGAAACACCATCCTCCTCCTCCTCTTTGGCGTGGTTACAGTAATCACTGAACTTGGACTCACTGTCAGTACTTCATCAGGATCCATCCAGGGCCACTAAATGTGCCCCATCTACCAGTAAAGGACAAACATTGCCTGAATATGTGTATACGTAGAAGTTCCCCTTGTGTTCCCTTTATCTGGTGCTTTGACTGAAAACCAGATTTATAAGGTTGATTTGAAGAAATTATGTTCTTCATTCCTGTCATCTAACTTTTTCTGAGCATCTCTGGACTACAGCTTTGAGTAAGAACTTTTCTTTCTTGTTCCTCTGTTTCAGGTTTTCGTGTCTTTTATGCCATGGCATAAAGGATACCAAGAAAATTCTTGATTAGCTTAACTGAATCAAAATCAAGTGTGGTTTGGTGATATTCCTTTTAGGACACCATTATCATAATGTGCCTGGCCTTTTTGCATAGCCAAATTACTCTGTGGTTTGAGTGGTGAGGAAAGAGTCCTGATATGTTTGCACTGTCAAACTTTTCAACACCACACTGATCATTTCTCATAAGAGCACACTCGGAAAGAAAAAAATCCCTTATTGCCACGCGGATGGACTTTAGGCAACTTTTTGCAAGAGCAGGCACCTTAACAGAGCTGGAGCTGAAGGTTTTTGTCTTCTTGAAGAATTGATTGCAGCTTCGAAGTGTAATTTTATTGAAATATTTAATGCAACCCTATACAGCTGTTAGTCGTTTACACAAGGAGATAGAACTACATAGTACAAGTCAACCCCACATGCACAAAGCTGAGTAAAACATGACCATAATGTGCAGCTCTAAAGCTTCTTCTCTCAATGCCATTTTCGAACAAATCCATGAAATTCAATTTTGTACTTCTTACCGATGATTTAGCTCATGGGTTCTCCAATCTGATTATTATTGAATTCAAGGTGCTTGCCAAGTTCTTATGGCCTACTTAATCCACTTGTGATATTAGCAGGTTTGTAATTAGGTGGACTGAACTTTTTCTGTCCTATAGAATAAAACTTGTGAGCTTAACTCCATTAGTCAGTCAGCTAAGTCATCAGCCTGTATGGGAATTAAAAAACACCTTTGAGCCCAAACTCCTGGGCCTGGAAAGGAAAGTGAAATCCCCAGTGAAACTGCAAAGGAGTATCAAAGCTCCTGCATTGTAGTAGGAGATAGTAGTCTACCAAGTAGTCTAATTAGTAGCTCAGCAGTCTCCAAATTCCAGGGCTTTGTGTAACAAACCCAAAATCTTTGCCAAAAAACATGCTCCTGACAGGTCAAAACTTTTCTTGCTCTTCTTCCATGCGCTCATTCTGCCTTTTTCTAGATTTATTAGTTAATGAAGACAAGAGTAGAAGTCTGAACAGAAAAAAAGAGAGTTAAAGTTTTAGAAAATGGGTTGGGTTGTACTCTGCAGTTCTGACAAATAAAAATCAGATCTTAATTTCTCCAGGATTTTAGTGGAGGGTTTTCCTAGCCAGGGAATTGACTGACTCAGAATCAGCCTTGAGTTCTCTGTGTAAAATTGCCTTTTGGGTATAGTTCACCACTTTTTTCTTCAAAGAGTTGTTTTAAATACTGTGAGGTTTAGTAAAAATAATGGAAAATCTGAATACATGTGTCTTTGTCCAAGAACAAGAAATTTCAATCGAAGACACTACAGATAACATGATATCTTTTCTTAAAACAAGAATATTTAATCTAATCTTTATATAATAATACATCCAGAAGAGGAACTTCTGGGCCCTCAAGCTTGAACTTTCTAAAATATTCTTTTTCCAATAAGAAGTATCACATTATCTACCTTGTCTACTTAAATGCTTGTTTAAAATGATGGATTAGCGGCTATTTTGGGTGCATTTTTACTGTGTTGTTATCTTGAGACTCATTTAACTTACGCAACTCTTTTCAAAGTTGGAAATGTGTACTCTTTATATGCCAAACTGAATCATGATCTCTTTTCTCTCTGTGCCCAAGTCACACTTTCAAAAGAAGTATAGTTTACACAGTTACAGAATGTTGCACTGATATATTCTTGGTTTATTTTTATTATATTTTATGTCATTTTTGTCAGTGAGAGAAAATACTTTCAAGAAAAGAGCACAGCTTTTATTAGGTCTGATGCAGGAAAAATAGCTACAAGCCTAAAGTGGTTACTGCTGGAAGTGTGGTATCTGTGGAGACATACTACAGTTGTTACAGTTGTGATGGTTTTAGTCTAGGCCTTCCTGGTGACCAGTTTGTAACCAAGGAAGTGGCCAAGTACCCAGTATTCCATA
>JAYRBT010000042.1:71398401-71477175 GCA_036023395.1 Myiotriccus ornatus
TATGGAATACTGGGTACTTGGCCACTTCCTTGGTTACAAACTGGTCACCAGGAAGGCCTAGACTAAAACCATCACACAGGAAAACCAAATGCAAAGAGAACTGAAGTTTGCATTAAAGCCAACTCATGGGCAAAGTACACTTAGCAGCTCAACTGGAGGGAGGATCAAGTGCCCTTACTAGTGAAACAAAAAAGTGCTGGACTGCCAAAAGCATTAGTCTGGAGCTTTACGGGCTGTCCTGTAAAAAAATAGCCCCGTTATCACCTGCTAAGTCTGTGTTGAAAGTAGAAAGCCAGAGGAAAAGTTGGGTGCATTTTGACAAGAGTATTGTAACCCTCAAATTCTCCCTGTCATATAAAGAATCATTCAAAACTCTGCATTTTGACTAGTGTCTCAGGCCAGAGACATTATTCTGTATGTGTTTATAATTCCTAAGGTTTACAGTGGAATATTTGAGACCTCTCCACTGGCTTAGATGAAATCTGAGGAGCAGCATTATATTTTCTCTCATTTAGGGGTATTTTGACTTTTTACATTTTTATCTGAATTCATCTTTCAGTCTTTAATATTGCATTACTGTCCTAATCAGCTAGAATGCTAAAGCTACACAGAGAGATGCTACTTTGAAAACAGGTGCAATGCCTTGCAATATGGAATTGACTGGCCCTCTAGAACTCCTAGCTGAATAAATCAAAAATGTTACCTTGAGAAAAGGATTGAGAAAGCTCAGGGGAAGTGGTTTATTTTTTCCTTTTTGTTATGCAAACTATTTTCTAAAAAGACAAAAGTAGAAATTACCACAGGCTTTGAAGGATGAATGGGAGAACTGCAGTCTCTCCAGCAAAGAGGGAAAGATTTGTCATTTATCAGAAGGACTAATCTTCAAATGTTTGAGGAAATAGGATCAAAATCAATTCTTTACTCTTCCCACTGGCTTTGTCTATTTCTCTTTTGGGAAGGCTGCAAGGGGATTCTCCCATACAATGAGGAAGACTTACTGGTCCAAACACTTTAAAGACAAAAAAGAAGCCAAAGTTAGCATAAATATAATGCAAATTTCTTCTTGTCCAAATACTGTGGCTTCTGAGACACTGGAGTAGCTTCATGAGGACAAGGACTTCAACAACTCAGAAACATGCTTGTGATCTCTGAAGTGCTGTGATGACAATGAAAATATTTCCCCAGAATTAAATTACAATTGATAAAATAGCTGGAGTTTCTTGTGTAGAAGTATTTTTTTAGTTATAACTCTTTTTTTATAAATTTGATTCTGCAACTTCTCATTTGAGTAATATAAAAAAGGTTGTACCACATAATGTCTATCTTCATCCTTCTGCAAGTGAGAGATTACCACTAGGCTCTTTGGTTTATTTAAATTAACTCATTCTAACCCTTATCCTGTTACTTTCAGGTTAATTTCTATTCACAGTACCTCACTTCTGCAATGAGTTACTTCCAGTTCTTGTAATTTTTCAAACATGAATGCATTCATTGTCTTGATTAGATACTAAGTGATCCAGCTACAACTATTTAGTAAGGCATAATAAAAGGCTCCATTTCTGTATCTGTGAAACTACACCAGTGCTAAGTAGTTTCATAAAAGCATTGAAATCATCTCTGATTTGAGTAGAGGTCACATAAATTAGAGCTTGTTAAAAATTAGTGTTCTTTCTAGCCAGCCAAAATCTCACAGTCCACAACGATATAAACTATCTTACATACAAGACTTCTTCTGCTGAGCATGATATGACTTATCACTAATTATATCCTCCTCTTAGGCAAGAGTGATTCTTGCCTAACTACATTATACATAAGGACAATGGGCTTACTGCAGTGAGCAGAGATTCAGTTTTAAGAGGGTTAATGGTGTGAAGAAATTAAAGAACCATGGACTACAGCTCTAGTGAAATTTTGGGCCTCTGGAAATCCTTTTCTCAGCAAGTGTTCCCCACTGTTTTTAGAGTGTCCATTCACCTTGTAATTCCCTCCTTCCTTATTTTTGGTCTCAAAGAGATTGCTTTTAGATCATAGGAGAGGTTTGCATACTTCTATCCTGGAAAGTGTTCAAGGCCAGGTTGGATGGGGCTCTGAGCAAACTGGTCTAGTGGCAGGTGTTCCTGCCCATGGCAGGGAGGTTGGGACTGGATGAACTTTAAGGTCCCTTTCTACCCAAACCATTCCATGATTCTATGATATGCCTAAGAAAAAAAAACACTGCCAAATATGCAAATTGCAAACAGGTGCCAAGATATCTTACTTTTTACCCAGCACAACGGAGAGATTCCCAGTACAGTGAAGAAAGCTCATTATACAGAAGAAAAGTGGGATCTGTTGACAGAAACTACAGTTTGAGTGCCATTAAACATACCTTATTCACTTTCCCCCCAGTCCCTTCTCTTTCACATGACTGCTCTTCAGGATTTCACTTTCAAATAAATATCTGGCACTTGTATCCAAAAAGACAAACAAATACATAGAGAAAAATTTGCCTGAGTAAGTGAACACTCCTATTCAAAATTCTGTGGCTGGATGAATGGATAACTGACAACAGTGATGAATAAATAGCGCCTGGGCCTGCCAAAACCCAGCATTAGAAAGTATAAACAAAGCAGTACTGAAAACAGATGGATTCATTTTGAGTTTTATCCTTTTTCAGTCAAGGGATGCTAATGAGGCAACTTCACTTTGCACCATGATCCTGACACACCGTGTGCCAACACCAGCGAGGAGATGGACTGACACAGGGACTGAGCACGCAACTGCCTTTCCTCAGGGAAAGTAATTATTACCAAAACTACTAAAAAAAGCTCGGATCTTCCTGCTGAATAATGACAGAAGTGAGCTGCAACAGGCATCAGAGCTATGCAATTCCAGTAATTAGGTATTTGTGGGTGTTTGCACTGGACTTACTGCAGAAAGCTAAAACCTGGGGATCTGATTGCTGGGGAGGAGGAAGGTTGCTGAGATGAACTGAAATCTGGTAAGATTTTACAGGCATGGGAACTGCTCCATCAAATCAGACCCGTTGCCTGTTTACTTTGACGATGGCCAAAACTCTGTGGGTATCAGAGGCAGGTGCAGTCTGTTCGGCAATTGGCAGCAATGCGATATGGCAACTTCTTCCTGAGGAAAGCAGTCTTTTAACTGCTCCTCTCAGGATCCAAATAGCAAAGGTTGTCATGAAAAAAAATATAGCTTATGGGAGTTTCAGTTTCAAACTGGATAAAACAAATTTTAAATGTAACGGAGTTACGCTTGAAATAAAACTCCGGATTTGAAAATTATGTATATTTGGCAAGCTCTGGTCCAAACACCCAAAATGTAATAATATGTATGGACAAAAAGCCAAGAAAAAAACATGTCTTTGTCTGCCTATGTGGATTTGGATACAGTTTCTAAAAGGAAATTATAAGAGAAATAACCTCTCCCAGTGACAACTGCTTATTCTTGAAGTTCACAGGGGAACTTTCTAGTAATGGGTCTCAACTTTCTTGTGGTCTCAAACTCCCCAGAGCCTGCTGCTGCCTGCTGCAGCTTGTCTCCTCCCTGTGCTGCACCTGTGTCTCCTTCTGCCCTGTACTTTTGATGCTCTTTCCTGTTGGAAGAGGAATTGTTTCCCTGTTTCGCTCTGCAGTTTTCTCCTTGTGCCATTGTTGGGTTCAACAAAACTGTTCCTAAAAAAAAAAAGGTCTATTATATAGCAGTGACATATCCAGCCTGTGGTGTTAAGAGATGAAATATCTTCTGATACAGCTATGTAAAGTCACTTTTCACACATATTTTCCCTCCAGGTATTGTGAAAACTGCTTCTAGCCTTTGACCCTGCTTTGGGAAGCTCATGTGTGACCCAGGTATAACTATGGCCTTCACAGCCATTAGTGCTGGGATCTGTGTTGGGACACCTGCGAGCTGGAATGTGTCTCATCTGTTGAAATAAATATTTTACGGCTACATGAAAGGTAAAGGAAATATATAGCTGCTAGATTATTTCAAAGAGAAGCTAAGAAAAAACAAGCTCGTGACTTCTCAGCCAGCAAGAAAATTAAATTATAAAACAAGAGCATTTGAAAACAAAAACCATGATGCTCCCTGCTTTCTCTTACACTTTCCATGACATATAACCCACCTTCAGCACATTTGGTTACCTTGCAAGGGTTGTTATAAAGTAAGCTATTCATATGTATAGATACACACTCATATGTATATTTGAAGTATAATTTCCCTACAATAATTTTGTAGTACTGTTACTGCTAAATGAAGAATTGACCCTAATTTTTTTGACTGCACAAGAGCAAGAGGCCTAATGGCTTTTTCTGTGCTTAGATATATTTGCTGAAAGGAGTTTAATTACATAATAATGTTGCTGCCTTCTGCTGTCATTTCTTGGGTTATTTATCATCTATTTCATTGGATCAAATTCCCAAAAGAGTTCTGGTATTCGAGATCATTTCCTAATCAAATACGGTCATTACTGATGTAATTTTCATTGCCCTATGAGGGGGGAGGACATGTTTATTATTGTTCATTCCATGGAGATTTTGAAATCAAAATCATATCATATTCCCATTTCCCATCCTCCCCCCTCCTTGATTCGGTTTTGTCTAGTCACTTGGAGAATGCCTTCATGCTTGTACCTTCTTACCAAGCAAATTGTGTTATCAAATATATATAATTTGTTGACCAACAGTGCTTTGGGAGATTGCAGAAGAGCCATATACCATATTCATCACCCCAGCTGGTGAGTCTGCTTGATTGTTGTTACAATTTTGTTGAATTAGGTGGCCCACTGGTTTTCCGTCAGCCACAAGATGATAATAGTCACGTAAAGCAAGCAATTACTAAATTTCCTAGGGATGGTCCACCAATAGGGAATATTCCTAATTTAAAGAAGCTATAACTGCCAGTGTATGTAGACTTTTTTCTTAAACATTTCTGACTTTAGCTATCAAGTGCAATAATAAATGGTATTCCCTCTTGTTCTTGTTCAGGGACTGTGCCTAATCCTGGAATTACTGACATCTGTATATCATTTGAATGGTAAATTACAGCTGGGACATGCTAACCCCGAAGTGTGAGCAAGAACTGCTCCTAAGTTATTGGAAACTTCTTGGCACTGTATAGTTGTTTTATAGTAATTAGCCTGCTCTTCATTCTCTTTTGATAGTTTTGTAAATTTTGTGCTATTTTCTTAGCACCAGAGTTGATTGTTTAATCAGCAGAAGAAAGGTCTTTCTGGTAAAAATTAGATTTCAACTAAACCTCATTTTGTGTTAATTGCCCTTTCTCACTGACAGCTTCCTCCCCTGCTCCCCTTCCGCCCCCTCCCAGTATAAGCAGAGGAATGATGAAAACCTGGAATTAACATTTCCATGGAGATGGTGTAATTTCCTGAGTTGCTACGAAATAACTTCAATTTCAAAACTCTTCTAACTGCTAATTTGAGGAAAAGGGTAATAAATAATACAAATACATTAATGGCTAAAATATATTATCTCATTTTAGATATCTTACGCCCAGTTCTCTAATAATGCATTCTGTGATCGCCTAACAGGAGACTGAGCACAAGAAATACAACAGTGCAACTCAAAATTTGTGCTATTTATGTCTGTTGCCAACAAATAATATTTAGAGTACCTGTCTATACATCTGTTAAAAGCTACAATCCTTGAAAACAGTGTTGAATAATGACTTTATAATTTGGAAGATGGTGGTAAAACTCTATAGAGGTCAGAAACTGACTTTATTTCTCAAAACTGATGGCTTTCAGGCCTTATATCCATGTCATTGCTGTCCAAGGAAAAGTAAAATTAGAGATCTATTTAGACAAGGGCCAACAGTTTAAATAACAATCTATGATTCACATGCAGCAGTGAATTTGGTCTTTGTCTGACATATTTTGTACTGTTCAGTTGGTGTAATAGTAATTATAAGATAGTTTTAGTCACCATTGGAAATGTGTTTTAATAATTCAATGCTGCTTACTGGGAGCAAGATAAAAATATTGGGCCATGGGGCAGATGAATGAGATATTCGCTGGCTTCATTAAGACTGTCAAATGCTTAACTGAGAAATATTAAAGAAATTCAGGAAACCTTTAACAAATCACCTTCCTTCTTGGAGATGCCTAAACTGGAGAGTTACAAGTTTGGAAAGCTTCTGGAACTTCTGAAGAAATGATATTTTGTAAGTGTAAACTAGAATTTGAGGAATAGCAGTCAGAAGAAATAGAAATGAAAAGCTATTTTTAGAAGATGATGGTTGGACTTCATGATCTTAAAAGGATTTTTCTAATCTAGACAATTCTATGATTCTCTAAAATAAGTCTTGCTGAAATCTGTAGGATGTATTTCCATAAAGTGCTGGGAGGTTATACAGACAATAGTTGGCTCTATCTCCAGTGATACAAGATTATATTATACACAGGTCAAAAACATTGTTTCTTCTTCTGCTACTTATTCTATTCAGTATATATGTTCTACTTTACTGACCCTTAACTATTTCTAAGTGGTTTTCAACAAATTATATTGCAGGAGACAGCTTCAAATAGTCTTTGACTCCTAACTGAAAAATCTGTACTGTCTTTAGAATAGGAGAAAAAATGTTCCAGAAGTGTGAATTATTCTTATTATTTCCCTAAATTTGGATATCTGGTTCACAGTTCCTCCTTCCTTTTCTTCAGTTCTTTTG
Source organism: Myiotriccus ornatus (assembly GCA_036023395.1). Classification (NCBI taxonomy): domain Eukaryota; kingdom Metazoa; phylum Chordata; class Aves; order Passeriformes; family Tyrannidae; genus Myiotriccus; species Myiotriccus ornatus. Next base: position 71,405,089 of record JAYRBT010000042.1, read on the forward strand.
TTGAGGTTTTTTTTCCTTATGCTTCCTGATATTGTCTTTTAAGCTCCCAGATATACGTATCACTTCAGAATATATGTCATTTAAGGACAGTAGTGATGTTGTCTCTGCCCAGAAAAATCAATTTTACGTGTGCTTAATTCTCATATTAAGTAAGTATTTGTTTATTCTGTATATGCCTGGCTAGAAGGGAGAAGACTTAAGTAAATTCAGTAGGCCTGAGCACTTTGATGGAGTCTTGATTTTAGCATAGATCTACATTATAATTGTATGTATTTTATCTTTCTAAAACACACCAGAAATAACTCTGCTATTTTCCTAGTACTGGTAATTATTCTGTGCTTACTTGCTTTTAATTTCAACATTTTTTCAGTCTCTCTGGGAATGATCACAAACACCATCATTTTACACAATTTCTATAACTAGGAGTCCCTCCCTTCTATATTGTAAGTTTAAATATTAATGGTAAACTGTTTAAAAATCAGCTTCTGGTTGTTTCTAGGAAGATCCCTTAGTGACATATGGAGTTGTTACAATTGGTTTGGATATACAAAAAGAGTTTAATTAGAATATTCCTTCTTAATCTGAGAGATGAACCTCAGAATAGTCTTTGAGGACTTCCCAGAAATTAAATTTTCATAGTCAGGATTCAACTTGAATTTCCCCTTACAGGAGACATTAAAGGAAGCAGTGAACTTAAAATGCATATAAAGTGACACAGAGCTTAATAACTTAGCAGGATAATTCTGTTCTAATTTAGAAGAAAACAACAGTCCAACTTCATCTTCTTGAAGCAGCAACAAAATTCTAAATCTATTAGCATCCTCAAATACTCCAAAACTTTAATGAAAGTTATAGTAATGAATAAGTCAATCAAACAGCACCAATTATGAAAGCAAGCCTTAATAATGTGAAAGAAATGGTATAACCAAACCTGATCATGAGTCATGCATTCATTGGCTCATTCATCCTAAAAAAATCTGGGTTTAAAATCAAAAAATATGGATAATGCAAACCATCAGTGTGGTTTGTTCTGTGGGAGTCTGGCTATCCCTGCTGCTCCATTTCCACTGAGGGCCCAGTTTACACTTACTGAAACTGGGGCTGGAATGAGTTTCCATATAAAATCCATCACGACACACACATATACACATGTATCTGTGTGTGTGTATATACACCCATCTATCTATAGGGATGCAAATATTTTAACCTTGATCACTCAAGTGTGCAGTTCAGCAAGCCTGCCCACACACTGAAGTTCTGTGTGTTTATTTGCCAGACAGGGAACCAAAGATTGAAAGGGGATGTTAAAAATTGAATGGCCTATGTGATTTTTGTTTTATGCCAGACTGGATCTGAAAAAGCATCTGTTTTATATAAAATATTAAGAGGCTAAATGGCAACAGTGGCCACGTGTCTGAAAAGCTTGTTTTATCTCAAATAGCCAGGAGCGATATCTTTCCTCCCACTTCTACACATTATTTCATTTTGAAAACTAGTTCTGAAAATAATTAGTGTAAAGGTCCAAAGTGATAGAATTTTATACCACTGTTGTGTGTCACCTCATTTTTATTATTACCTTAACATGAATTTGAGTATGTACATTTTTAGTCTATTACATATCAAACATGAAAAACAGATAATGCTACAATATTCCATTTAAATGGCAACGTGTTTTAATTATTCATTATCAGATTTTAAAAGTAGATTTGCCACTGCAGCCTGTATCAGCTTGATGAAGAAAAGGTGCAGATCTTTTTTTAAGTAATTATTCTAATGGATGTATTTGTCCTGAATGAGACAATTCTTCCTCTGTGTCAAACATTTTCAGAATTATAACTCTTATCTTAATTTGAGGGGGAAAAAAAATTTACATACCAGATGAAAATTCCTTCACTTTCTTAACAAGTAAGTTTTATAAGCAGCCTGATGAAGAAGTCTGTTGGGGATTTATGCTCCAAAGATTGTGCTTAGAAGCCTTTTCTTCATGAAAAGTGCAGGACAAACGGATGGGCTTGTTCAGCTATAATTATATAATCTAAAGGTTTGTCTGAAAAAGAGTCATTGACTTCATATCTTCAGTTGATTTATCTTAACTTTAAATATGCCTTTGCAGATGTAGCCCAAGAGTAGAAATATGTATGCAAGAAATAACTGTACCTGTGATCACATACGTAGGATGCAGCAAAGTCTTGTTTTCCTTTTGTGCTGCTGCAGTCCAGCATAATAAGGGAACTCAGAAATATTTCATGATATGCTGTGATGTAAGAACTATTTTTATATGCTGAATGGATTTTAATGTCTTTGGAAGAAAAGTGCTCTCTCTCTGTCTCTCATGTACACACAAATTCTGCTTGTTATCAGAATAAGATAGGAAAAAATATTCAGATCCTTCTGAATATTTAATGAGGACATGTTACTAACAACTCAAAAAAGCAAAAGAGGCTACACAGGAATATTTTACCATCCTTCTCTATCCTGAACAATATTTCAACTTAAGTGAACCTGTTCTCTAAATTTTTTTACGTAGCCTTTCTTGTTTTAAAGTGGGCTGAGCATGATTTTGTTAACGTTGGCATTAAACACATGGCTGAGGGTTTTGGGAGATTTTTTAATGGTTTTGTTTTGAGTTTGGGTTTTTGTTTTGTTTTGGTTTTTGTTTAATCATGAAAGGTAAGTTTCACTCTGACAACAAATTACAGTTTGTTGTTTAATTAAGGGTAAATTCTTCCACCATTCAAGACAGAGATTTTTGGGACTTTTTTTGTTTGGTTGGTTGGTTGATTGTTGTTGTTTTGGTTGGTTGAGTTTGGATTTATTGGGTTTTTGTTTGGTTGGCTGTTTTTTTTTGTTTGGGGTTTTTTTATTGTTTGGGATCGGTTTTGTTTTGTTTTGTTTTCATTGGGTAACGATACTTCAGTATTTTCTGAAAATAGTGCTGCTTTGTAGCCTGGATCAGTATCTGTTAATTTTTATTTTCACAGAGTTTCCTTCTTTTCTTATGCATTTGAAAGAAAACAAAGACCTCAGATACCATCACAGCTGTTACGGGTCTCCAAGAATATCTATATTTCAGTCTCTGTATGGTGATATCTAAAAGGTATTGGCTGGGAACCTGTCTGGCTGTGTCCTCATCAGTATGCACAATGCTGTGAATATTAACTTGTTTGTTTGTTTGTTTGGGGGGATATTTTTTTTATTGTTTCCCCACCCCCTTTTTTTTTTACTTCCTGGGACTTAAGTTGATGAAGCGCTGTAAATCCCACTTTGTGTTTTAAGGCACTAAGCCAGACAAATAATTTTAACAAGACAAACCAAGCCTGTCACAAATAAAGAAGGAAATAGAAAATAGAAAAAGACCCACAAACCTTTAGCAGTTCTGCATTTCCTCTCCTGACTCTGGCATCAGCAGTGGAGGTCCTGTCTGAGTACCATCAAGCACTCTCTAAGGTAGGACTCATTCTCTTTTTTAATTAAAAATCTTTGATTCCATTTTTTTTTTTCTTCCAACAATAATCTTCTATTTTATCACCTTTATATTTCCCAAGTCTGTGTTCCAAAGAGCAGAGTGAACCATAAATTGTATGTAGGAAGAAAGCCTGTGTTAACTGACTGAAGATCCGTCTTGGAAAGAAGTTAATGTTTCTGGATGTTTAAGATGACAAATCGGTGCTCTTCATAAAAGAAGCAGTAGTACCTGTCTCATGAAAGGTAATGAGCCTTAGATGGCAGATGGCATCTTAGACATTTGAACACCTTCTTGGCTGAATCTCCTTCTACAAAGGTAGTAGTGTGGGGATTCTCCATGCCCTTAGGGCCCCTCTTGAGACAAGCATAACTTGTAGCCTTGATTTCAGAAACTGCACTGCGAGAGCAGCCTGCCATAACTTCTGTGTGCTCTGCTCCATTACAGTTTTATATGATACCATCTATCTAAAATAACATGGGCCACATCAGCCTCAAGCAGGGATGGGAGGGAGAGGGATATAACGATTTAACATGCAAATGTAGCCTAGTTTTCACTAACCGAGCCAAGCTCAGCATTGTAGGCTTTTAGAGGACCTTTCAAAGCCAGGAGTCTGACCCAGTCACTAAATTACTGCCTAGAGGAAACTTTGTCTCCCCTTACCCGAGCTTGCTGGAGGATTCACAGGAGATAATTCTCCCCAGCATAAAGTTATCCTTTGTGACTATCTCATGACATGTCATCCATGAGAGGCAATCCTCCTGTTCATGACACAGGGCAGTTCCAGGCTGCCCAAGGCTCCACACAGCACCCCTGGTTCCTGACCCGCTGTCTGACCGTGGTTGTGTGACAGCAGACGTGTACAGTAACACGCTGTGTCTGTGTTTTATGAATGTTCCAAATCTGGGTCTAACAATATTTGCTCGGGCACTGAGAAAGTCTGGGAATTTGATCTTGGCATGCACTTGGAGCCAAAAATATAGAGCAGCAAATGGGCATATGAAAGACCTGGCTGAAATTCACCCCTGTTATCCCAAATGTCACTCTGAATGTTCTCAGAGACTTTTAGACTCCCAGTAGACACAGTTGTGCCAGTGGTATCTGAATGTAATGAGCTGGACCTGTCAGAAGCAAGTCTCAGTCAGCATATTAATTCACTAGCTTTACAAATGTGATTACTTAAAAGATTTTTGTCTTTGTAATATAGATGTTTTTAATTTAAACTTTGAATTAACACCTACTGCAGTATCTGTCTCACAGTCTGTGTCCCATTACACAGACCTGCAAGTATGCCTAGGAATGTAATTAAATTGCTGTTACTGGAGGGATACTTTATCATCACTCAGTAAAACATATTCACAAGTGGGAAACATTGTCTAATTTCTCAATGCTCTAGAATAGTCTCCTCAGTTGTTTCATCAGTCAATATAACAAAGATATCCAGAGTATGGGTGTACAATTACATTTTGTTTGCTCATGTACTGCATTGCACTTAGACTGGCCCTCAATCCACAGTAATCTCTTCAAAGTTTTCCTTTGTACATTATGCTCAAGATAAAGGAAATTATATATGATAGCAGATGCCAAATTCAACTTGCTAAACCATACCTAGCATGACTAGCTAATAACTTCCTGATCCATCACTGCTGCATGTTTGAAGCTTTGCAGGGAACTTTAACTTCTGAGACTGAAATACCTTTTTTTTTTTTTTTTTTAATCAATTCTGTTTAGATCGGTATCTGCTGTCTATGAAAACTTGTTTGGATTAAGATTTCATTATGGATTTGAAATGGCCCAGATTCATTTAAGGGGTTGTCTTAAAATACCTCTGATAAACTTGGGTAATTTCTGATCATACTTTAGAGCCAGCTACTGACTACAGGATGAAATCAAAACCACCTCACAACTCACAGTTTTGTTTGGCTTAAAGTTTAAACTCAGTTCACAGACAGGAAAGGCTGAACTCTCCACCCTAAGATTGTCTCATCTCTTTGGTACCTGTAGAACATTAGAGAGAGGTTATGATTGGCAATATCAGTGAAAATGTGGCTTTCCTCCTCTACAAGGTTCTGTTTTAAGTAACAAGTTCTTCTGCAATTATTGTGGTGGTGTTGTACTGATAAAATACTCCATTGAAATAGGAATGACATTGCATGAAGTCCTCTAGGAGGAACACAAAATCATGCTACCATCATAATGAGACTACAATCTAAAGCACCTAAATGCAGATGCAAGGGGAACAGAAATGCCTTCAATTTGTTCCAGTGTATGCCCAGATACTCTTTTTGTTATCAGTCTTTGTTGACAACTTCACAGTTGTTTAGCTTTGCCTAAGAGCAACCTAAAGTGGATTCAGTGCATAGCTGTGTAAAGCAGACTCCATTTAAAAATGCAGCCTGACTTTTTTTCTTCTTAACTAAGAGATAAAACATTATTTTTTGATGATATATATAATTTTTCACTTTCTAAAAAGATACATTATATGAAATATTTCACAAGCTCTGGTAGCACTGATGTTCTTGTGTCTTGCACCAGCACAGTTATCTTCAAAAAGTATGAAAGTTACAGATATGCTGTGTTTCCCTTCTATAATCTTAGAAAGAAATTTTATTTGTAAAATCTGAGAGGCAAAATCAAGGTGTCTCTTTTAGATATTTGGATACACAGCTTCTTGTCAAGCGTCAATGCTATATTTTAGTTATTACAAATAATTATGGTTATCTAGAGGAAATTAGATGCAAAAATGAATGCTTAAACTCTAATTATATTAGTAAACACATTGTGAGTGAAGCCTTGACACTTTATAATTTTTTTAATTTTTGATCTGCTCAGCTTGGGCCCTTGCTCTAGATGCTGAAGCTACAGAGCTAAGAAACTGCCTGAAATGTCTTCATGTACTTGCATTATGGTTATGGAAGGGAGTGGAAATCTGTGAAGTAGTGGGTTCTCTAGTTTCAGCCTTCTGACATTTGTTGCATTCCCCTTGTGTGGATCTTATGTACATTTGTCCAGCATTGCATTAAGTCTGATTGGTTGAAATATATTATTCTAGATTTTTTTTCTATTATACATGGTTTTGAAAACGCACTTAAGCTGTTGAATAGATTGCATTTCACCCAGATTTAATTTAAAGTGGTGTTCATTAAATGGTGCTGTGAATTGGATTTATACAAGAGTCATAAACTTACAGTCCCCCTCAGACTGAAGGTTCTCAACACACTTTACAAATTCAAACTGTAAATGGAGAAAATAGAAGTGAAAACATAAAGCTACAAAAAATACCACACTGTGTAGCTATTAGTTATTCAGCATTTAACTGCCTTGCAAGAGTTTTAAAATACAGCAAATGGTCAGACATTGACTACAGTTTTATCAGAAAATGATTCTTTATCAAAAGAATATCTAACATGACAGAAGAAAAACCATCTCTTCTCCACTAATAATATCAAAAATACTAATATTATTGAATAAAAATGGAAACTAACTAAAACACTGGAATACTTTAGAAGGAATAAACCATGCATCATCCATGTGAAGGCCATCAAGCACTGGTGAGCATACCAATGTCTTATTTAGTGATTTTATTTAGTACTGTATTTATGAATGAGGAATTGTTCTTAGTTGAAAGCTCCAATTCTCCTTTTTTCAGTCCCCTGTTACTGTACCTTCCCTTTGAGGGAACCACACACTCTAAATTAATCCCTTTTGCCTCTCTGCAACTAGAATTACTCAATATGATGATGAATTTTTTCCTTCTCTGGTTCATCTCTGTGCATTCAACACTTCTAAAGCCATTCAAATTCCTCCCTTCCAGATTATCAAGATGAGCAGGGCTTTCCTGAAGTTGTAGTGTGAGTGGGGATGGTTTGACTCAAAAATTCATTTGGGCGTGAAGGTTTGCTTAGCCAGCAACAAACTGAAACGTGGGTGGAGGCCCTGCTCAGGTTGTTGTAAAACCAAGAAAAATGATACAGTATTTGAAAGGATTTATTAACAGAAAAAAAAACATTACTCATCTCTTAGAGTGAGATATTGCTAATTAGAAGAGATGCATCTAAAATTTTAGAAATGTTGTAGAAGTGTCGAAGTTGATTAAAACATTTTGTGAAATTGGGCAGGTCTGACTTGAGTTCACTTGATGCTGGGTATTCTTCACAAATCACTGTTCAGGAGCTTCCAAAATGAATAGGAATTCTTAACTAATGTAACAGACTAAATTCTAAATTTGGGCCTGTCATTTTGCATTCAGTTCAGTTACACAACAAAATCTGCAGGCTGCACAAGAAGATCGTGCAGTGTCTTGGATGTAAGCATCTCTCCTGCTGGCTGGGTAAACATGGGATAAACATGGGATTGCTGCTGCCTGCCTGCTGTGGCTGTCTCTTCTGCCCCACCAGGCTGCTACAGAGACAGTGCAATCCAATTCTCATGTTCAGTTACCATACTAGAACCTCAGATGGACAACTAATCTGATGCACAAACAGGCCCCAGGTGGGAGATAAAACATATTATATCTTCTAATTAATTGTTCATGTGTTTGTTCAAAAACAGAAAATCACCTAAATCTTGAGCTCTTCAAGAACCAGCTACCAGTGCTGTGTCATCCAGGCATTTTCATTCATTTGAAGGATTCATTATTTTAATTTAAAATGCCTCTATGTGAAATTCAGAAGAGATATTCCCATCTTCAATAATACATTTGCCATAATGTTTTCCTCCTTTCTTCAGACCTCTCTGAAATCAAGCACTTCAGTTGACAGTTTTGCATGAATTAATGAAAAAGGAGTTGGAAGAAGCTGAAAAAGATTTATCTATTTATTTATTTATTTATTTATTTATTTATTATTATTCAACTGACTATGTATATGTTGCTCTTCTGAAAAGAGCATTACGAGAAGAAGGAACTGAAAAAAAGTGTTTGAAATGTATGGTTTAGAATTTATTCTGCTCTTCAGTCTAGAGTATATGATTTTAAGAATCAAGGTTTCTGGCTTGAGGTGGAAATTCTTGTTCTAAATTGTAAGCAAGACTGCTTTACTGGTATTGCTTAACATGCTGAGAGGAAGTGAAAATGGATGTTTCCAATACTAGGAAAAACATAAGGCCAAAGTTGGTCACTTAATAGATAAGATCTAACTTTTATTCAGTTCCTTTTGTTTAAAAAGAAAAATATTAATCATCTTTGTAAGAAAACACAAAGACACAAGACTTAAACACACCTGCTGAATATTTTCTTACGTACTTCTGATAAAAATCTAAAACGCATAAGTCTACGTGATTCAAACACAAAAGTGACACCTAATCTTTCTGAAGCAACACTCTGCCCTGTGGAATGTGTTGAGTTAGTAACATAAGTCATATAAGTCTTGTACTCCCTTCATTTGCATGAACTCCTCTTTCACAACCATATTTCCTTTAACACTTCAGCCTTCCCTGTACGTTCTGTGCTTGGCTTTGCCGCTCTGTGGTAATAACCCCAGGCAAAGAGCACACCGGGGGCGCCTGCCAACAGCAGAGTCCTGGCGCTGACGAGGCCAGGGTTTGTGTGGCACAGGCCAGCTCAAACACGGGCACTTCCTCTTTCTGTTTTCCTGCCTTCTGGGGCCAGCCAACCAGAGATGAAATTTCTCCATTCCTGGAACATCTGGCTTAGGCTCTCAATGCTCATAATTATCCTCCCGGTCCCAGCTCTCTGCAGGTGCAGGGAAGTGTAGGGCAGGTTCTCTGAGAACACAGCTCTACAGTGGGTAAGTTCATCTATAAATCTTCACTAAATGCATGTCATAGGATTTAAAAGAGTTGCTGTGTTGGTTTTTTTTTCTCAGAAAGGGTCTCCTGAAAAAGTACCAGTTGGAATAATATTACACTACAAGGTTCTGAAACGTAGGGCAAAATCTCCAACTCTTAGTAAATGTGTGGTTTGTATTGCAATAAAAATCTGCATGTCAGCATCTTAAGATGCCGTATCACTTATGCTTTTACCATCCACTCCTACATCACCCATTCACTTTTAACCCCTTTTCTCAACATAGGCTTTCACTTCTCAGGCACTTACTTGTCTTCACACACTGCTCCTCCCTTGCCAGTCAACTACTTGCTCTCCTCCTCTTGCCTTGTAACTCCAGGAAAACCTTCCCATGCATTCCCTGGCAGTCAGATGCTGTTGTAGTTCCCATTTGCTCTTAGAGAGGCTCTGACCTGTGAATGTCTTTGGAGCTGTGACCTGTTCCTTGTTGGGCTCAGCACGGTTTGCCTAAAGAGATGGTGAGCAATGGCATGCAACGCCTACTTATCTTTCTGTGCCTCTCTCCATATGGTTCCTGTATCAGACCTGGAAACAAATTGAAGGAGTTAGTGTGACTAGGAAATAATTTCATTAAGCTTGACAAGGTAGGTTGCTGTTAACAACTCTTGTGTTCTTGCAGCAGTATGAATGGGTGTGTGATTCAGTTCAGATCTGAGATGGGAATATGCGGTTCCCTTGATTGTACAGGGGTTAAACACACCTGTACCGTGCCTAAAGCTTACTCTGTGAGGTGTGAGCCTGCAAGCCACTTTAGCATACATCTGAGTTTCTTGTTTTCCCAAGAAAATCACCTCATAACAGGTGTGAGATCTTGCAGCATTACTATCTGTACACGTACATTGCATAATATATGTAAAAGTTCTGATACTGCACAAGATTACAAAGTTTTGGAAATGGATAATATCACTTGTTCCTTTTGATAATGGTAGGGGAGATAGTATTTAAACAACCTGATATTGAAATGGATGTTTTTAGGTGATAGATTCAGTTATATCCTCTTGGTACTTAAAAGGAGTTCATTAAAAGTGTCAAGATTTCAGGGTCTGGGACAACATCTCAAAAGGAGCCTGTAAAGGCTCTTAAGTCTAACTATCATTACAAGATTTAGCTTTCAGGGAGACTTAATGTCAAAGGCCAGAATTATTTTACAGTTACTTTTGATATATTTGTTTCTCAATTAATCACTTGGGACCAAATCCCCAAGAGGGAGCTACAACATGAGGGATGCACAAAACCTGAGAGACAGCGAGCGGTAAAGCAGATCAGTACACAAGGAGTACACCTGGGAGTAGGGACAAGGCAAGAAGAAACTTCTTGTTTCTAGTACTAGGCTTCTAGTACCTTCTCTGGGGTTGGCTCGTGGATTTTGCATTGAACACTCACAGAACAAAAGGCACAGTCAAGTGGGTTTAATTTCCTTTCCTGACCCCAGACCTCTCTCACACCCTCATGTGTTTGCCTTCATCACTTGTATGTCATAAAAGCAGGGGAGGAGGCCTTTCACTCCTCTCCCCCTCTGACATGAATTGGGAATAATTATAAGGAATAATTAAGGATTCCTTGTTTTGAAAGACAGAATGATTACCTATAAAACTGACAAGTACACTACATACTACTGAAAAAAAATTCTGAGCAGAGACTCACAGAGCCCTGAACCATGTAGAGGTATTGAGCAGGTCAAGGATAGTTTCTAGGGGCATTTTGGCTGAGGCATGATCTCTGGAGCTTTGAGTTGGTGCAGTGGGTTGTGGAGTAACTGAAATTTCTGTTTTCTGTAGTGGGACATAGGAGTTCAGGCTTTTGAAGGTGATCTTATAACATCGACTTAGGACCCAGCTGCATGGCTAGTGCACTCCGATGAAGCAGTGAGCTGGTGGAATTCCTGAAGAGCCACAATCAACTCCTGCTGAGAGGTTCTGCTTCCCTCTGCTTCCTGGCATAAGGGACATCAATGTATATTGTGGCTTTTAGCCATATGAAGTTTTGGGTATACAGCTCACACAGGTAAGGAAGTTGGCAACATTAAAAAGTAGAGATACTCATGAGGGAGACACTTGTCCCCACTCCAGCAGTTACTTACTGTATTTTAAATAATTTTTTAATCTTATATTCAACATTTATGTTATAAATCTTATATAAAAATATAAATCTTATATAAAAACAGGGCCTGTGATCCAGCTGTCTGTGCCCCTCAGTGAACGTTCCTACCACAGAGCTGTGGTTGCTCATACTCTGCTTCTCTCTTTTTACCGCAAATATTTTTTATTTATTTGTACAAAGTGAAACAGCTTCATCAACAAGGTTTGCAAGATTGAAAAATTATTCCATAGCCAGGTAGTTAAAGCACTCTGTTAAAGAATGGGAAGAATTTCCTACCCAGCGCTCTGTACTTTGTGACTAGTGAATTTGGGAAGCCACTACATGTGCTCACCACATGCCTCTGGGATAGAGTTTCTCAGGAGATACAGGTGGAGGAACTGTGCTTGTGAATCCTGCCAGGCGTGAATTAGACATGCAGAATTCAGCTCTGCTGACACTGCAAGGCCCCTAGACAAGCCTAGAAGGGAAATGTTTAACTCTGGTTTAACTCTGGAAGCAGAGGACTGTAGGGATAGCTGAAAAATGTTTGGATGTAGGCACCTTAGGCTGAACAACATCTTTGAAAATCCCCCTAAATCCTTATTTGCATCTTTAGATAGTTGTCTTATTTGTCCAACTGCAACAATTTGATTCTCAATCAATTTAGGAACTCGTGCTTCTTGCATGTTATTTTAAGATTTTGCATTACATTTTTTCCACTCAAAAAGGAGCTTCCTAACATGGCTCAGGGGGAGACTGTTATTAGTAAGTCATTAATGAGTCTGTACCTTTGACTGTGTCAGGTGAGAATTGTTTCAATTAAATGAATTACTTTTTTGGCTAATCAGTAGGACAACGATTCATTCTTAGCATCTCTTTACTCTGAGAGATTTGGTCACTTTGCTTGGAATACACTAGTTAAAACTTACTTTCAGCCTACATTTCTGTTTCTCAGTTATTTAAGCAGAAACTCATTTTGTTAGTCGTACTAGGAAAAGATGCTTTGAAAATATCTGTCCCATTTCCTGGGGTGCCTTGCTAAGAAGCCGCATACGCACTTCTAAATCACAAGACCAGAAAAAGAAAAGCATAAACCCCAGTGTACATACAGAACTATCTAAAAATAATAGTTGTTTGGTAACGTTTTGGGTACTGTAAGCTCTGGAACACAAGCTAAAATGTGTGAAGTGGCACCAAAGACAGTATGCATGTTAGTAAATATCTTGATTTTTCAGTCATCTCCCTGGGTTGTAACAAAACAGGTTGTGTTAAAGAAGCAAGCTGAGCATCATCATTGAAATTACTTTTTGAGGAACTTTTGACTTCCTTGTACTTTATGTAGAGTACTTTTAAGTACTCAGGAAAAGCAATCAGGAAAAAACCCACAATATCAGAACCATCAGATAAAGACCAAAAGAATATTTGGTCTTTCCAGGCCAAGTAGATGGACAATACAGTCAAATGAAAGCCTATGGAAAGCAGGACCCCATCCTACAAACATATATATATATCCACTCAAATTTGTTGAGTGAGCAGTTTTTTAAGTCCATATTAAAAAAAAAAAAAAGAAAAAAGAGAAATAGTGGAAGAGTTAATACCTTAACCCAGTGATCAGAAAACTAAATACCATCTGAATCACAAAATAAACAGAGGGTCCTGTGCAAATTTGAACCAAATTAAATTCTTTAATTATATGAGTAATTATTACTTTTAAAAGTGAACATTTTCCTTCAGAATCAGTACTTCAGGTACTTCAAAATTATAACATACGGCATTTTTTCAGTTATTTTTTCCCGAACCTACATGTATGACAGAGAGCAATTTATGGAATAATTATCTAATGTCAGCAAAACCTAGCAAACCACATTTCTGGGACAATCATTCCAGTATTAATAATTCCAATTGGCATCTTAAAAAAAAAAAAAAAAAGAATGCTTCTGATCACATCATACATGATATTTCTTTCAAAAATAGCAAGACACTGCTAAAAGTACTTGAGTTCTATATACCAAAGCAGGCAATACTCACAGCAGTTGCTTAGAGACCCAGCCCATGAGGTTCAGTGTGTGTCAGTGGGAATGGACCCCTTTCTGCTGAACCCTGGGAAAGGAAGTTGAGTTTTTTGAAGGATTTTTGCCTGTCTTGCTATTATACCTCCTTTTCTTATAGCTCTACGTGCCCTGTGACTTGCTTGGATGTGAAAGGTAAACATGCCTTGTTCCAGGAGAGTGTGTTTTTAAGGTATTATTTGTATACATAGGCATAAGCACAGGTGATCAATTTTCTACTGCAGCAAAAATCTGTGCAAAAAGTGAACTCTCAGTTATAATAAAAATGATATCACTCTTCGAAAACTAGATCCCCTTCATGGGCATCAACAAATACATTGTATTTTTAATAGCTGTTAAATTTATTTGCTAATGATGAACATCCTGTGACCGCCCTGAAGTTAAAACTAGGTGGAAGTTTAAATTTGAAATGAAGAAGAAATCCCTGACTACGTTACCCCAACCTTGTAAGTAGCTGCATGGGGACAGGCTGTGTTCTTATACCTTCACTGGGAAGCCTGAGCACAATATTCCATACACATGCATTTTACAAGAGCATGTAGTGACACAAGAAAGGGGAATGGCTTCAAACTTAAAGAGAGTAGGTTTAGATTGGAATTAGGAAAAAAATCTTCCCCGTGAGGGTAGTGAGGCCCTGGCACAGGTCACCCAGAGAAGCTGTGAGTGCCCCATCCCTGGAACTGTTCAAGGCCAGGCTGGCTGGGGCTCTGAGCAACCTGGGCTAGTGAAAGGTGTCCCTGCCCATGGCAGAGGGGTTGGAACTGGATGATCTTTAAGGCCCATTCCAAACTAGGCCATTCTGTGATTCTATGATTCTGCTAACAAAAGATATATAGGCAAAAAATAATATGCCAAAGTTACAAAAGATAACGTATAAAAGGCTCCAGTCACAAGCTTTCCTTCCCAAAATCAGAATTTTACTTTCATTATCGCGTGACCATTCTAGTAAGATAAAAGTGGCCCATTCGTTTCTGAAAAATACTTACTTTGAAATATAAAGTCTGAACTTTCTTAAATGCCTCTAATGGAAGTATAACAGACTTTCAGAGACTGAAAAGCTCACTTCTGTACTTGGGCAAAATCTGAATCACAGCCTACCCTTTACAACCCATGAGGGTTGTAATTGTTTTCCTAATACAGTAATTGTAATTCCTTCTATGCACACCACAATGAAAGGCAGTGGAACTTTTCATAAATTAATAAATTTGATTTGTCATCAAATGGATGCTCTCCACAACATAGGACTTACTTTTTCTTCATTACATACTTCAGTCTTCCCCTTATGAAGAAAACCCTGAAAATGTGAATTAACTGAAGCAGATGCAGTGTGGGTGTTGTGAGTATGCCTGCACTCAACCCCAAAATAACATTATTTACTATTTCCCTGCTGAAAATGCAAAAACTAATCTAATTCATATGGTAAATATATTTCAGTGGCACATGCACTATCAAAATCATTGAATCAGTGAGACAAATCACATGATAAAATCTTCTTCTATGTATTAAACTGGATGCTTACTATGTTACATGGAAAATTTATGAATTTCAAAACTTTAAACTGAATTTCATGGGATAGCCTTTGTGAAAAGCCACTGAATTCAGAAAAGTGCTAATGTTTATAACTAATAATAAAGCATATTTTTAACTGCTCCAGTAAACAGACACATATAAATCTGTCATGCAGCCTACTGGTCATCACCTACACTTCCGAGGATTTAGATGACTTAAGCAAAATGTTTGTAAAATAATCTGAGATCCTAACAGAGAAAAGCATCATTCAAGTCCAGAACAACATCATCATGTATAGGTTTTAATCACAGTGAATTTCACAAATTAGGCAAATTTGCCTTTATTCAGTGAATTTATATTCAGTGACATTATAAAAATTAATATAGAATTATCCATACACATTGTGCAAGGTCATAAGAAGGTGAGAAAACTTTAATTACAAGGAAGAAGAGAGAAAAAATAACAAAAAAATGTATGAATAATCACCTTACGTATATACCAAGAGTGATACAGCTGAAACTGGATGAGCAAGATTGTTTCTATTTCTCCTTCCCCTCATGCCACTACCCCGTATGACACGATGAGGAATTTAATTGGTTTTCCCTATTGCTTCTTAACCCCCAGAAGAGCCTCTTCTCACTTCAACTTCTCAGCTCAATCACAGCATTTCTGCGTGATTTGGGACTTCTGTTTTGTTGTACCACTACTTTTGGGGGGACAGGCCATGTAACCTGCTATGGGATGTGGCCCTGCACGTGTTTCTTGTGGCCCCACTGACTGTGACCACAGACCAGCAGTGGTATGAGAAAAGACTGCAGGCAAGTATGGACAAACCAAACCAATGGTGTTTATCTGATCTGTAGAGCTTGGCTAAGCAGTTCCATTGTGAAATCTTTCCTCCTCTCCTTAGTGGTCAGGGAAGCCATTGTTTCCCTCTTTAAATGGAGAATCATGTTCCTTATGGATGCTTAATGAAAAGTCCCTTGAGTGGATTAGATATTGCTGGACATAGTAATGGATAAAATATGCTTCATCTTCTTTACTAATTACTAAGGATGAAGTGATTCTGAGACAGAAGATTGTCATGGGGAATAGTCAGCTGTTCAAAGCCTCCTTAAATCTCCTGTTCTTCACTGTCCACCTCCTGCCCTTTGTTGTCCTGAACAAATTGCTTTTTTTCAGTTAAATCCAATCTGACTTTGCTATCTAATTGGATGTTCACCATTATGTTCTTACAGACCTTTCTGTACAGTAACCATGAAACTTCCTGGGTTTGTCTCCTTTGAAGCCTCTAAGAAGTCTCTACTATTCTCATGGAAGATTGCTCTCCAAATGGAAAACAGAAGGGTATTGCTGGGTTTTCACAGTAGCACAAACTGCTGCAAGTGGCAGTTTCTTTGGTGAATGACTGATACAGCCCCAGCACATTTATACAATGACATAGCATGTAATGGTTCCCATTTTCTTTGGGTTATTATAGGTGTCTATTCACCAAAAGGAGGCTGATTCTGCAATTGTGCCAAAAAGCTGCATCGCCAGAACTTCCAGTGAAGTCTTGAGCTGTTCACTGTTTGCAGGAGCAGAGTCTGCCTTCCCAGAATTTCTCTTCTCTAGAGAAGGAAGACAGCATTTTCAGGGGACTGTAACCATATGCTCAACATACTGTTTAAGAGGTACCTATAATCTGTGAAGAGTCCAATCTGGTAGAATCATAACCTGAAGAATGAACTAATACCAGCACCCTCCCACCCTCCCCCTCTTTTATCTGTCTCTGCATGGGAAGTCTCCTAAATGGTCAACATTTCTCATCTGGGAAACTCACTTTCTGTTTGGCTATTACCTACCGTGGTCTACCACCTGGTGTTAATTTTGATGGAGATGCTAAAAATAAATTACTGCTGCTTTTTTGTGAGAGATCTTTACGACTTAAGTGCTTAAAACACCCATAGATAATCAGTAGACAAATAAGAGACAATTATTGCTTCATTTTGAAACGTGAAGAAGTACTTTTATCAACTCCCACATGGTAAAGAGCACAGCAAGGTTCATCTTCCATGTACTAATCCATATATAACCTCGGTGCTCAGAAGAATTTGTGCCTTGACTTTGCGAGCCTTGACTTTCATCCTGTGATCTAAGAGCTCCTTGACGTGAGAATCAAGATACCAGGAAAAAAGATTCAAATTTTGACATTCTTCTGTAAACTTCAATGCAGAAAGTAGCAGATGGCTTGGGGAGGTCTAGTCCAATTCACATGAGACTGCAAAGGTGCTGTCTCTGGCTTAGAGTTGTCAGCTTCAGGCAAGCTCAGCCACTGACACCTTGAGCCTTGATCCTTGGTGAAGCCTAGCACCCATAAACCCCACTATGCTCGTGGTAGCCTCAGAGGTACAGGCAGTCAGAGCTTAGAAATATGTTTCAATCATTTAATGAGTTTGAAACACTCTTGAAAAAAACCCTTGCTATTAGGCTCAAATCATAACAGTTATGAAAATGAATACAAGTTTCTTTACACTAACCTCAGATCTGTCCAACCAAAAAAAGAAAAATGCTGCTGCTTTTAATCTAAAGTGAATAATTAATGTTTTAGTTTAAGGAATTAGAAGAGTATAGATCATTATCTACTTTTATCCATATAAGTATTATACATTTAAAGGGGGTGGCAGCAAAAAAAAAAAAAAAAAGTTTAGGGAGAGTTTATTCCTCTAGTTTGACTTCTTTTTTATGACTTTATTGAAAGTGTCAACATTTCTGGTATCAGGAAGTGCAATTGTAAAGTAACAAAGTGGAGATAAATTGAGATGTAAGAGAATGCTACTTGGTAAGAAGCATTAGGTCAAAGTTCTGATCTATCTGAATGG
Source organism: Myiotriccus ornatus (assembly GCA_036023395.1). Classification (NCBI taxonomy): domain Eukaryota; kingdom Metazoa; phylum Chordata; class Aves; order Passeriformes; family Tyrannidae; genus Myiotriccus; species Myiotriccus ornatus. The sequence goes on from JAYRBT010000042.1 coordinate 71,422,876, forward strand.
CACCTGCTGCACGTGTTTTCATCCAGTATCTCAGGATCAATTTACTTGCATTCTGTTTTGATGCATCTAGACTTCAACATACCCAAGAGATGCATCTTATTCATACAAAGCTGAAAAGGAATTAGGAGTCATACAGTTAGTACTGTCTGGGCCCTGAATCTGCCTCTGGGAGGTTGATGCTTAGTGTAGATGGAACCCAGCTATGTTTTTCTAGGTGTATATGGCAACCTGCTGATTGCTGTCTCACCAGAATAAACTCTAAACTTTTCCAGCTGTTCTTAATCTGGACCCTTAACCTTTAAAAAACCCAGAGGCTTTCCATTCCTCAGAGCCAAACTTTGCTGACAATATCTAGGTTGTTTTCAAACCAAGCTTCAAACATAAAAATGACTAATAAATCCATATTCCATAATAGTTAGGCTGGAAAACTATTATTTAATAACAGACTCAGTTTTTACGACCCATTTCTAATAAAAATCCCAAGTATGCTTCACTAATGCTACCATTTCAGATACTCAGATCCTGGATGATAGACATGAGATCCAGATAGATACAACAATAAATATGTAAAGGCTATAAATCTGTCTCAAATTAGTGATTTGTGGATGTGTGAGGGGGAAGAGAGCTGGGAAATTCTGTTTTCTAATCCGTTCACTTCCTGAGTCTTAATGCCCTGTAACTTCACAGCTGCTGATTGTATTTTTCTGTGGCTTGTATTATTAAGTGCTAAATACATTACTCCACGCTCTTGGGTGGGACCTGGGGCTTTGCACAGGCTTTTAGTCTGCACCTGATTCTGCTCCTGCAAAGATCAGTTTCTGTCAGCCCAGGGGGCTGAGCCAGACTCTGCCCCTAGCATGCTGTGGAGCCCTCCGGAGTGAGCGTGAGGCAGGTTTGGAGGAAGGAAAGAGCAGGTTTTGGATGGAGCCGCAGCCTAGAAATTCATAACGCTTCAGAGGACCGACCGTAGCCCGCTGGCTTTGGGATTCCAGTTCGGGCTCCTCATTAAAACAACAACAAAAGAAGTAATAATCATTTATAAACATCCATCTTTCTGACTCTTTTATGGCCTCGTAATTGCCCCATCCCTGACAGGCCGATTTATGCCTTGGCCGGCAGCGTCCGGTGACCGGGAGCTCCTCCGCCCGGGTGGCACCGCCGGCTCCAGCGGGGGGAGAGCGGGGCAGCCCGTTCCTGGGAGTCGCTCCGGCCGCTTTGGAAGCGGCAAAGCGAGCCGCTCCCCGCAGCCTCCCGCAACAACCCGCTCCGCTGCTCGGGTTTGGCTTGTTCTGTTCAGGTTCGCTTTAGGCAGCCTCCTCTCCCGGGCGGGGGAAGCGCCCATCACTTGATTTTTCCAGCGTGTAAAACTCAAAGATTATCCCAGCAGCGTTCAGGAGGGAAATCCTTCCCTTCTCGCTCTTCCTCTTCTACTCTTCCCAAGCAGCCTCCCTTCAAGTCCCTCCCGCGGATCTCTCCCTCGCCCTCCTGGCAGGACTTCGCAACTTCTGCCTAGGCTCCCCTGGCCTTTTATTTGCCATTTTTCCGTCCTGGGCTTTCTTAATTTTTTTCCCCCGGTTATTTCTCCTCCCCTGCTATCCGCAATGACCGGGGAGGCTCCTTCCCTTGGCCCGCGGGGCACGGCCGGGAATGCCGCGGGCCGGGCACGGACCCTCGGGCGGGCAGTGCCATTCCTCTCCCCCTCCTCCTCTCTGCCTCCTCCGGGAGTGCCTATGAGGCAAAGGATGGCCTAGAAACTCAGCAGCGCTTCTGAGGTGGTACATCTGCCTCTCCTCCACCCGCCACCCCCCCCATTTCTTACACTGTTTAGGATTTCTCCGCGTCTCTCCCTCTCCCGCACTTTTAAAAAGCACTTTTAATTCACCGCCCACCCCCCGCAAGCCCGGGGCGGTCGCGGAGAGCCGAGGCGCTCCCCAGTCCCCCATGCGCGGCGCTGGGCTCCCGGGGGGCAGGCGGGCGGGGGGCGAGCCCTGCGCTCCGCAGGAAATGCCGGCGCTGCTCGGGCGGGGAGCGCCCCCGGCCCGCGGGCGCTGACCGGACCCTGTCCGGTCGGGAATCAGCCCAGGGGCGGGCACCCACCCCTCCGGGGGTGTGCGGGGCAGCCCGCCGAGGCCATGGGCGGCTGCCGCGGGCGCTGTGCGCCGGCGGGGCCGCAGCCGGGAGGGGCGGCAGCGGCGGGGCGGGGGGCGCCGGCCCGGACAGCGCTGCTCCCGCCGCGGGAGAGCTGGCGCCGCCGGGAACTTTCCTGGGCGCTGTGCGCCGGCTCCGTGTCGGTGCTGCTGGCCCCGGTGGTGAGGCTGGTGCGGGGGCAGCGCGGCCGGGCGCTGGCGGGGCCGTGGCGCTGGGGCTGGGTGCCCCCCGGCGCGGTGCCGCTCTGCCTGGCCGGCGCCTTCTGCGCCGCGGGGCGCTCCCCGGTGCGGGGCGGCGTGCGGGCGGCGCTGCTGCTGCTGCTGCTGGCCGCCTGCTGCCGGGGGGAAGCGGTGGCGCAGACGGCGCTGGCGGCGGGGGAGGAGGAGGAGGAGGAGGAGGATCACTTGCTTTCCCTCGCCGCCACGGGGGTGGTGCTGAGCTGCCTGGCCGCCGTGACATGGCTGGTGCTGAAGCTGAGGCAGGGCGTCCTCATGCTCGCCGTGACTAGCGCGGCCAGGACCACGTCCCTCGTCGCCTTGGAGAGGGTCCCGGCGTCCTGGCGGCCCTACCTGGCCTACCTGCTGGGGTTGCTGGGCATCCTCCTGGCCGGCTACGCCGACCGGCTCTGGCCCCCGCGGCGGGCCGCCCCGCTGGCGGAGCCTCCCGCCGCCCCCCCGGCCGCGGACGAAGCCCCGGTGCTCAGGCGGCGGCGGCGGTCCAGCTCCATGATCTCCCCCGAGATGTCGAGCGGCGGCGGCAGCAAGACCCACCGGAGGACTTCGCTGCCCTGCATCCCCCGGGAGCAGGTAGGGCAAGGGCTCTGGGAACGCGTCCCAAACTTTGCTGGGGGTCCCGCCGGCGGCGGAGGCGGGGGGAGCTGCGCGCTCCCGCCGCTCCTCGTCGGAGGGGACGCGCACGGTGCGGGCTTTCCCCGGTGCCCCGAGGCACGAAGAGCCCCGGGCGGCCGTCCCGGGACGGGGCTGGGTGGGAAGCGCGGGGAAGCGGGGCTCTCTGGGCACAGCCTGACTTGCCCCGGCTGCGGGAGACGGGGAGAGGGCTCGGGGTATGCTTTCCTTTCACAGCCATCACCAGTGCTGGCTTTCCTTAAGCCTGGCAAAAGGGCTGGGGCGGACGGTGCTTTCTTGGCTCTCGGAGCCGGAGGGAGCCTGCCCTCAGCGCAGCCCTCGGGTTTCCCAGCGCATCACTTACGAGCCTCGCATTTTCAAACCTGTAGTTTCCTAGAAAGGTAGCTCAGCCCTATTAAACTCGCTCTAAGCTTTAAAGGTGCGTGTGTGCGTGAGCCGAGCAGCTTGTAACCTCGGTGGGAGAAGTCCCTAATCAGGGCTGGCCCGCACGGCGCGGGGCCCGTGTTTGCACTTTGCCTCCCCGAGCTGTTCCCGTGCGTGTAATCAATAGCTCCCGCTCCGCCGCGGCTGTGGGAACCGGTGCGAGGCTCATGCGGTTTATCTCAACCTTGTTTCCTTTGAGAGGCTGTGATTGGAATGGCTGAGTGAGAACTTTGTTACCGGCGATGTGTTCTTTTAAATGCACACCTCAGGGAACTGGAGAAAGGAACGATCAAGCACCAACCAGTATCTTTACGGCACAGCCGTATAGAGCCCTGCCACTGACATGAGGTGGACTTAGTTCTGCCCTTGAAGTGTTTCTCAGTTTTTTTGAGATTTAAGATTGTCTCGCCAAAGAATCGTTCCATGGGTCGAGTGTAACTGAGCGTAGCACAACCCTTGCTGAGCAGTGAAAAGGGAAACCTGGGGTGAAAATAAGTGTCAAATGGTGTTAAGCTTTCTTTTTCAATTAGTATTGAAAATGATTCTGTGCACTGTGGTCAAGTGAAGCGTGTTGCCGTACACCAAAGATTTTTTTTCAGGTTACTTGCTGGGTAGGCAACAAAGTATTTTTCAAGCAATGGCATCTAACTGTATGGCATGGATGGCAAGTTTGGTTCTGAGAATGGTTTGATTACATCCCTTTGTGGTTGGTTGTGACATTTTCTAGAAGAGGGCCTGACAACCTTATATACTTGAGGTTTGTTTTACAACAAATATACTTATTTATTTAACATTTTTGTTTAGGTAAAATAAATATTTACTACAGTGTGAAAAAGTAGAAAGCTGACCCAGTTCTGACTTTAACAGGAACTGAGAGAGAAAGAAGGGTGTAAGAATAAGTCGTAAATACAATATGTAAGGCACAAAATTAATTTTTTTTTTACTTACTTGATAATGTTTGGCATTTCTGGTGTTTCGTACAATAACAATTTGTAAGGTTTTAAACGTATTTCACTCACTTTCACACTTCTAATAAAAGCAGGTTTTTAATTAACATTTCTAAGTGTAATCATTCGGAGACAGGGCTCAGTAGTCTGTGACCACAGTTCTTCTCTTTTCTTATGGAGAGAATTCATGTCATCTGTAAATACCAGAACGTTAAACTGGTGATGGTTAACAAGATAGGCTTCTTTTCCCTCACCAGTGGTGCGTTAACTGGGGACAGTGGTCAGCTTTGCCCCAGCAGTTCCCACTCCCAGGCTAGGCTGGAGTTAACTGGCAACTGTTCAGTTCACCCATTGCAGGATTTTGGCAAATTTCTCTGTCTTTTGTTCTCACTCACTATTAATCAATAGTGAGATCTGCTATTGCTTGCGTCACTGTGTGATTAGAAATGGATGACTACTTTTGAGACTGGGAAGACTTTTTGCTTTGTTGGTTTTTTTTTTTTTATTAGCACAGTGTGGCTGTGTGTATGTGAACGTTCCTTCCTAAAAGCTGTTCTCTTAAATAAATGTTAGCAAGATAGAAAATTGAAAAGCTAAAACAAAGCTCTGTAAGGACCTTGAAGAAATGCTGGGAGAAGTGGGACTTTTTTTATGGCAAACTATGTTTATAGCGAAAATCAGCTCCCTGTAGACTTCAAGAAGCCCTAGGTAAATGTTTCTCTTTTGGACAGTTTTTAAATATAACATGTTAAAAATAGAGATGAGGCCTTTATAAACAAAACCAGGCCTTCCCTTGCCCCCTGTTTTAAAAAAAAAAATCCCCCTGAACGTTTCTGGACTTGTCAGTACATCTGGGAGCTGCCAATAATCTCCATCAGGAAATAGATCCACTTTATTGCTTTGAAACACATACTTCAATTTAGTGACTAACATTAAGATGAAGTTTTAGAGATGTTTCCCATCACCTCCTGTGTAATCTTTCCTGTTGCTGAGCATTTAATTGAGCTTTTATCTTTCCAGTGTGATTTCCTTCTTATCTGACTGTCTGCATTAATATGAGATTCTATGAAAGTTGGAATTTCAGAATTTTTCTTTTTTAGTCATACACATCTCAATTATAATCTGAATTCTTCCCTACTAGAATACAAAATAGAATCTACGTGGCCTTGTGATTTAAAGGACAGTACCAGGGGAATTGCAAACTGACATCATGGATAGGGTATTGACATATGTCTCATGTTAGTTGCATATCTATTTCAAAACGAATTTAAAAAGAAAACCTTTAATTAAAAAAAAAAAAAAAAGCCGCCCTCCAAAAATCAAAGCATACCGTGACACAACCTTCTGTTGCTGCTAAAAGTGCTCTTTTCCAGTTTCTAGTTTCATTCTACTTTTTTTGTGGTTCCTCTTTGTATATGTTCTCTCTCCTTCTCTCAACTTTGGCAAGTTCTTTGGATTAAAAGCTTCCAGACTGGCACGTGTGTAGATCTCATTGAGAAATGTGTGCTTCCTAATAGCCTGATCCTCCTCCCAGCTGAGTGTGGTCTCCCTCTGATTTCATCAAGGCTGGCTGAGGATGCTCGGCTCCTTGAAGGCTCACTCACCCAGATTTGAGAGAGGATGCAGAGGGAAATTGTGAATGGATGGATAACACAGGGAGTGAATGAAGAAGTGGCGCTTTTTTTTTTTTTTTGGTGGTAAATGCACAAGTGCCACCGAGATGACGGCTTTTGGAGTTTTTTCTCCAGGTTTTCGCAAACATTTTAGTTCGTCCTAAAAGTATGGAGAGGAGGTTGAGGGGGGGGTTGGGGCAGAAATGTGTTACATGTATTGGTGTTTCCCATTAAAATACTATATGGCCCATGTGCTCTGAAGCTTATGCCTCTGATCTGTGTGTGTTAATCTTGACATACAGCAGTCCAGAGGGGTGACTTTGCCTTGGTGGGTAAAACACCCCACTAGAGATAGCAGCTAGACAATTTTAAACTATGCTGAAGACTCCTGATTTTGCTTTTGACCCTTGTTTGTTGTTTGTTTTGTTTTTGGGGGAATGGAAATCTTTCAGCTAACTTGGCTTTAGCGCAAGTGTGTGTTATTTGCAGCTGCTGCAAATAGTTTGTGTTGCCTTTTTAGATTTCTTTTCCCCTTGGTCAGAAGACTGTCAGAGGTACAGGACACATCAGGGTTTGAAGTATTTTCTAGTCCCCAAACAAGTAGATGACACCACCTCACGTGAGAAGGTACTTGTGAGGTGCTGAGCCTTGCCCCGACCCACACAGGAGGTAGCACCAGGATGGAGGAGTTTCTCCTGCAGCTCTGATGTCTCCAGCTGCTGGGACAGCAGCTCCATGAGCAAACTCCATCCGTGTTCTCTGGCTTCTGAGGCACAGAGGGGGTTTCTGTCAATTTTCCTTCTGTATTTATTTTTTGCTCTTTTCCTCTTTCTGGGCAGTTGGAGAAGTAAAGTCTTCTTGGCTCTTGAAGGGACATCTGAGGGTCCGTCACTTATTTTCAGTTGGTTTGAGACTTGGTAGCTGTTTTGTGGTGCCACATCTTTCCCATCCTGTTTCTCCTTCTCAAAAGTTATTTTTTCAAATCAGTGACTTTGGTGCCAGACTCCTCTATCTTCCTCCAGCAGCAGTGGAGGGTTTTTTGCTCAATTTGACTGTTTTTCACGGGGTTCTGGATGGTGACTCTGCTTGTTCCCAGCCTGTAGCCTGGGAAAGTTGTGAGCCAGGACCGTCCTTATCGCTGCCTGTCTGTGGAGTTGAGAGGACAATACTGTAACAGTTCACATGGTTAAAGATATCTCTTCACTGATAAGAGCTAAGAAACAGTGGAGAAAAAGAAATGTATTTGTTGGGATTTTTTTCAAGGGAAAATTAAGGCTTTATCTCTTCTTCTCATTGTTTGACAGCAAGAGCTTTGTAAATGCCGGGAATATGTTGCTTCCTTGTCTTTGCTGGTTCTCTCCTTTTGGAGGGGAGAAGGCAGATTAAATTAAAATATTGAACTTTGTCAGTGTCAAAGTGATGGTCTCCCATTAGACATGTTTTGTTTTATATTCCATATACCTCATGCTAATAAGGTTTATCAAGCTGATAAGTTTTACTGGCATTACCATTTAGGTCACTGAAAACTAAGGAATACTGAGGAGTTATGTCATCTCTGGTGACTTGCGGAAACACAACTGTGTAAAATATTTAAGTAAGGCTCCAGGAAAAATCACCCAGGGATTCCAGACATAATACTTTATTTTCTTTTGCATGGATTCATTTACGCAAATCCGCTCTACTTTTTTCCCCGCTCTAGGTTTTTTTTTCTTTTTCTTTCAGCCTCGCAAAAATGTTAAAACTGCTGCTGAAACTCTCATGAACGGTTTAGAATCTATTTTTGGTCAATCGGTTAAATCAAGAAATGTATATTATGACATATTGGCAAAAAAAGTAAAGTACAGTAGTGACTTTCTGCTCTTTCTGCCTGAAGTGTGAAAATGCAAAGCTCGGGAACTGAAAGAAATCCTGTGTACTCTGGGTTGTCATGTTAATTAAATAAACAGCCAGCACAGTGACCCTGTGTATGAAATGTGTTTTGAGAAGCTTGTTGGGGGTTGGAGGGGAAAAACAGTGACACATGATGTTTTGGACGTTAGCTGTGACATTTGTATGAATCTGTCCTAATCTGCTGTTAGTGTGCTTACGTTTCAACTCTTTTTTTTTTTTTTTTTTTGGGGTGTGAGACTGAGACATAGCTGTGTTTTGCAAATTGAAGGAATATTGCTTGGGCTTTTTGCTGCAAAAAAAGCTATATGAAAAAAAAAATAATCCTAGCCTGGAAGTGGAAAGGTTGCTGGGTTCTGGTGCCTGCAAACCGCAGGGCTTGGAATGGGGGTGAGCTGACTGCATCCTAAATGGTTTGAGAGTAAAAAGAACACTGCTGCAATTAAAGCTTTGAGCCAGTTGCTGTGATTTACTTACATAATCTGATGGGAGATGTACAGCTTGCAGCATATCCCTTGACGGACAGGGAAAGAAATGTACAGATTCAGATAAAAAAGTGGAAAATGGATTTTTCTTTATGCATGGATTTTATTTTTTTTTTATTTGCTTGGTTTTGAAGAAGCCTTTTTATGAATTACCAAACCCTTTCCTCAAAGTCTCTTCTGTGTTAGTCAGAGTGTCACTCTAAGAAACGCCTCTCTCCTTGGGGCTATGTTGTTTTTCAGGTTCCTTTTTTTTTTTTTTTTTTTTTTTTAATATGTCCAACTTGTCTTGCTCAAAGCCCTGCTACAAGTATTGCTCTAAGCCCTGATGTAAGCGGTAGCATCAGTTTCCTGCATCGGGATTGTGATTTGGGAAGTAATAAAAACAATAAAATAATGCGATATCTGTTTGAGTTTTAAGGGGCTTGGGGGTGAGGTGCTGGATTGTTGGTGTTTCTCTTTCTGAGCTGCTTTTGGAGTTTCGGTGAAGTCGTGGGATGAAGAAGGGCCGTGCCCCTTTATCCATCTTTGGCTGCTTTTTTTTTTTTTTTTTTTTTTTTTTTAAATAAAGGGTTGGAGTTGCTTTTCTTCTCCCGCTGTGTGGGTGTATGTCATTGTCGCACGCCTCTCGCGGAGTGATGATGATGATGATGATGATGCCGGTGCTGAGGGTCCCCCTCGCCGCGGGCGGTGCCGGCGCTGGCGGGCGCGGCCCCCTAGAGGGCACGAGAGCCCCTGCGCTGCTCGGCGCCGCCGAACCCGCCGCAAACATCATCGACAAAATCTGTCCGTGGTCCTTAACCCAGCCCGTGTCAGCGTTTGTTTTTGAGCTGCTGTTACAGACGCGCTCCTCGCTCCCGGCACCCCCCGGGTTGCGGCGTGTCAGCCGAGGCGCTTCGCCCCGGGCGAGCACGGTGAGGGACAAACCAACACACCTGCCCTAAAAGCAGACTATGGGAAGGAGAGCAGTAGCTGGGTTTGTATTTCGAAAAGCCGGTTAAGATTGGCACGGGGTGTGTGATTCTTGGGGCTGTCCTGTGCAGAGCTGGGAGTTGGACTTCGATGATCCCCGCGGGATGCTTCCAACTCAGAATGCTCTGTGACTCTGTCATCATTTTTGGAGATGAAGAAGCCGCCTCCTTCTCTGCCAAAAATCCAAGAAAACAGACTAAATCACCATTAGGATTTAGTATTGCAGCACCTCATGGCTCTATTTGTGTATGTAACTTTTTATAAATAAAATGGGAAGTGCCACATGGTAAGTGCAGTAGCAGAATATTCCCTTCTGTTCTGCCCTGGTGTGGTCACATCTGGAGCTCACTGTCCAGTTCTGGGCTCCTCAGCACAAAAAAGACAAGGAACTACTGGAGAGGGGTCAGTGCAGGACTGTGGAGATAATTAGGGGTCTTGAGCATCTCTCTTACGAGTAAAGGCTGGGAGAGCTGGGCCTGTTCAGCTTGGAGAAGAGGTGACTGAGAGGGGATGTTACCAATGCATCCATGTATCTGAAGGGCTGGTGTCAAGAGGATGGGGCCAGACTCTCTTCACTGGTGCCCAGTAACAAGACAAGAGGAACAAACTAAACTGAATATGAGCAAAAACCTCTTTATTTTGAGGGTGACAGAGCACTGGAACAGGCTGCCCAAGAGAGGTTGTGGAGTCTCCTCTGGAAAGATTCAAAACCCACCAGTACACCACCCTGTGCACCCATTGAAGTGTATATGGTTTTTATGCCAAACAGGTTGAGGATTAGATAAAATGGCTTTTTTTTTTTTTTTTTTTTTTTTTTAGTCTGGTACTAGTTAGGAAGAAAGTTCCCAGTGGGTCACTGTTGTGATGTGCTTTAGTGACCTTGCCATTTAATCTGAAGTGTCCACTGACCAGGACTATTTCTTCATGACTCTTTATATTTTTACTACAATTAACTTCTGAAAAAAATTAGGGGGAAGATATTTATAAGCATCAATACAGCTAAAGGCTCTCCTTCTGCCCCTGCACAAGGCTGGAAAATTACAAACCCTCTACATACTGGAAATAGCTCAAAGCATAGCTGAGGCCTTCTTGGCTAATACCCCCAACCTGCCAGTGAAACATGCGGGCTTAAAGTGGTTTATTTGACTTTTGTATTTTGTAGGTTGCTTAAGTTGGCTTTGTTTTGTAGTAATATTTATGCTTTGGTTTGAATTTTAGAATAAAGTAAAATTATATTCTGCTTTTTTTTTTTTTAATGGGATTTTTGCCTGCCTAAATCTGTAGGAGTGGTGCTTTTCATGAGATACACTCATGATGCTTTTCTGATGGTTGCTCAAGTCCTGAGGCACACCCTGCTGATGGTTTAAAAAGCAGCCATTCCTCTTAGACTGGTTGGTCTTCTTAGAAATATCTCAGCTTTGTTAAAAGCTGTGTGAAAAATGAGTATGATGATGCCTGCTGGAAAACTGTATCACTTGCTGTGTTTTGAGGATCAAGTCACTGATGGTTGGTTTTGTTTTGATTTTGTTTTAAAAAGCTTCTTATTTCTCTGCATAAACTTGCAGTTTTCTTTGTGTAAATGATAATACTGCAGGAGAATAATTATTACCAAACTTCAAAACTGAGTATTACTAATTCTGAGCGGCATCCCTTCTGACTGATGTTTGAGTAAATCTGTCCATAAGCACATTTTTGAAATGAATTCCAGAAGGGGAAAGAATTGACTGTTTGAATGCCAAAGGTTAATTGTTTTTTGAACTATTGTACTCCCATCAGGTTGTTGATACCTTGCTGGCATCTCTGTATGCTGGAGTTGCAGCCAGGGCGCACCAGCAATAACCTGAGCTGCTCCTCATCCTGGGGTGCAGATACTTTTCCGAGTCTCTTGCTCTTTCTTCTGCTATATGGTTTTATATAAACCCGTGTATGTTTGTGTTTAATGTCACAGAGGATGGGCAGAGCATGCTTCTGTTTTGTTACGTAAAAACACTGATCCTCAGCAAATGCATACACCCCAAATTTACCTTAAAACGTGAGCGTGGGGCTGCTGAAGAGGCCGGAGTGGTGGGCTGTGTGCCGTGTGGTGTCAGTGAAGCCGCTCAGGTGGCAGTCTGCAGGTACCCTCAGGGGCATTTATGTTTGCTGCCTGAGCAGCAGCGGATGAGGGCACTTGGGAAGGGTGATGTGTGGGTTGAGAAGCGACCACCAGGCAATTTTTACTCCACTTCTATGAGCAGTAATCTAGATATGCTCTCCCAAGCTTTTTGTTGCCTGCCGAGTAAAACTTGTGAAACCTTGTCTGTGCTCATGTATTAAATCTCAATTGAAATGACAACTGTAGAAAGGTGCAGACCTCTGTGCAAAAGTGTAGATTAAAAAGGGCTGCGCAACCTTGTCTTTTGTGCTGTCTACCCTTGCCTCTGTTAATGCAATTTCAAGTGCTTTTAAGATTTTTTTTTTTCCTTTCTGTTTGCTTTCTTCTCTTTCCCTTCCTGGCTTCTCTTTCCCTTTTTTCCTATTCTTTCTTTCTTATTGATGTTAACTCACCAGCTAACAGATCTAACTTGAGTTTCCTTGCAGAGTAGTCTATGCTTCTTCATTTACACTACACAGGCAGGGCTGTTTCTGTATTGATAATGCTGAAGTTATTCCCCTGAGACTTGTTTGGGAGTGGGAAAAAATTTGTTGGATACTGGTGGAATTCTCTGGTGGATTTCTCTTCAGTTTTACTGCTGATGCTAACCATAAGTTACTCTTGGCAAGGTCTGATCATTGTATTTTGTGTTGATAAGGAGCTCAAGTGTGTTTAGATACATTTATAATTGCAAGATAACTGATAAGATATTTTTCATGTAGCTGGAGTTTTAGTTTGAGTCTGTCAGTGGGATTGTTACAGGAATACTTGTGCTGAGATGTAGCCCTGCATCTTACTCATGTAAGACAATGAATGCCTTTAACTTCTCCTGGGGGTCGTTCAGTGATATTTTACAATTTATATTCTGTAAGTCAAGGTTTGTTAAAAATGCTATTTTTCTTATATTCTTTTTTGTAGAGGTTGTTGATCATCTCCTCCCTGCCTCTGCTGTCTTCAATGGGAATTCAGAGTGCTCAGCCCTCAGGGTAACAGGGTGGTCCTTTCAGTTCAGTCCTTAGTGCAGGAGGAGTATTCACATCCACAAATCCATTGAGAACTTTTATTTTTTATTTTTTTTTAACAGCTAACCATTCTCTTTCTTATTTTAAAGAAAGTAATTTGAAGCTAATATTGATTGTGCTGCTCAAAATGTGACCTGAGACCTTGCAGCATGTTTTTATAGAAGCCTGTGCATGCACACACACACACACACACACATATATATTTATTTATATATATGTCTCTGTATATACAGGTTTGTGTGTGCATATATTCAAAATCAGATTGGTATTGTACAGTCTAGAGGAATAGAATTCTTTCTTTGACTCTGATAGCACAGTCAGTGAGCCTGAGTTACATGTGACAGTGTTCTTTCTGGATATTTAATCCTATTTTCTGGTGTCTCCACCGGCAGGTTTGTTTCTTAATATGCCAGCTTCCGTTACCATTGCTTGACTTTTGATTTGTTACAATTTAAATCTTTTTTAAGTTTTGCAAATATTTTTTTTCTTCTTCTGTTTGCAAGCACTTGAGTGGTGATTTTGATCAACAAATAGCTATTTGTGTCTTATAAATCCATATGTTCCAGTATTAAAATCGGAGCTTGGTGCCACAGCTCTGTTCCAGAGGGGCAAAGCCACAGAGGTGCTTCACATGGTATCCCTGGTGCCAAGACTGACTTGCCGCTGGCTTTAGCTGTGAAGTGGATCGCGGGGCTGGCTGGGCAGGAGGAGCTGATAATGTCCCAGTGCAGCCTGAGCTGGTGTCGTTCTTGTGGGTATAAATGCGATGTTGTTCAGTGGAGCCCTGGCTGGTGAGAAGTATGATAAGGCCAGTTGAAATAAACAGGTGACTTGTATTTTTACAGATAAGGATGATGCGCTTTGGCTGGTAAAACTTAGCCTGTTACGTGTAGTGAGTGTGTTATTGCTGCTACGTACCTATTTTCTGGGGAGCTGTGGACTAGTAATATTTGGTATTTATTAAGGCAGCTCTGAAAAGGTATGTATTACAACGGTTCCCTGAAATTCACTACGTTTCTGTTGATTCTCAATTCTGTACAAGCTGAAATGTTGCAACATAATTCATATGCCATTACTGAGGTTTTTTGGTTTTGTTTTGAAGACCAGCTTAATTCATATGCAAGTGCCATTCTTAAAAGCAGTCCTAATTGTCTACTGATTACACAAAACTGCAAATGAATAAACATTTTCTATTACAGGATTTAATGCTGTACTTCCTGTGTGCTTGTGAGGAACTGTGAGGAAGACTCTGCCAGATATTTGAAAGTTAAAAGGGGAACAAGGGTGGAAAGAGAGCCCTACCCTTTCCAGTAAGGCTTCTGCTCAGAGCTGCAGAGCATTCATCTTTCCCGTGACCTGTGGAGAAGCAAAAACTGTTTAGAAGCAGTCAGGTGTACCAGTAGGTGTGTACAATTTGATTATTTTAGGCAGCAAGGGCTCTGTACATGCCTCGTTACAGAGACCGTACCGAGGAATCTGTTCAGTGGCAAAGAGAAATATTTTGTGTGCAAAACTGATACTGAAAACTGACTTCTGGGCCACAGAATACAGAATTCTGATTCTTGCTAAGCTTGCTGTGTTTGTGTCAAGCCATGTAATAGAGGAGCATGGGATAACAGTGCAACAATTAGACGGACCGAGGTGCCAGCACTAAATCACATATTCCAACTTAAATTCCGTTTGAGGATCCAAGCCCATCCTTTCCTCTTGGCGAGGCACCTTTGGGGTCAGAGCCAGCTAATAGGAAATACTAGGCACTGGGGCTTAACTGAAATTCAGGACATCTAAACCTAGCTTGCTGGATACATCTGTTGTGGTGAGACAGAGGGAGATGACAAATCCAAATGTTTCTTGGAGAGCTCTTGAACGTTTTTAAGTGAAGTAGTAAAGATGGATTGTCTATCTCCTTCTCAAATCCATCCAGTCTTTATTTCAGCTTGCTCTTCTGCTGTTTTAGATGTATCAATCTAGTCCTAAAATATTTGATATTCAGGGTTGATGGATGATGTCTGTGATATCTGTGATAGCAGTGACTAAGGTATAGAATCAATGGGTTTTATTCCAATATTTTAGCTGCCATCATCCTTGGATCTAGAATTTTCTTTTTGTTTTGCATTATGTGTAGAAAAACTAGAAGATTCTTAAGATTAACCTTAAGATTTAGTGTCTTGTGCTATGATCTGCCACTCAAGCAGGCTCTTTGAAAACCCAGGATTTTAAATTCTAGGTTCATGCATGGGCCTGCTGCTGTGTTTAAACCTTTAGATTTTATTATTCTTTTGAAAACTGCAACTAATCTGTGATCAAAAATTCTTGTGGCCGCAATTATATGTGCTTATTTCATGTTTTTTGCTTTATATACTGTCCTCAAATGAAAGCGGTAATGCAATGCTGAGGAAAACGTTGATGTTTAAGCTGAAGTCAGTGTATTGCAAAATTTACTGATATGCACCTAAAAAACCCAGCCCAAAAACTCCTCAGATAATGGGAGCGGTGAGAAAACAGCTTCCTTTACTGCCATTCAATGCACTCCTGAGAACTTGGCCTAGGGGCTTCTGGGTCTTTTTTTTGGTTACGGTTTCTAGAACTGAGATAAAAGTAACGATCAGATTGTCTTAATCATTCATAAGAGCAGGTTAAGGAAGTGAGAACTTTGGGCAGAAACTTGATAGCCCAGAAAGTATCTTTCCTGTGATCTTAATGGCTTGCTATCTAAAACAGTGAATCAGTGTTTGTAAGCATAATTATGTCATACACTATCTTTTGAATGTTTGAATTTGCAATTCCAGATGTTTTTAATGAAATTTTAGATATCTAACTTCTTAGCTGTATGTAGTTTGGGGTTTTTTTGTCCCAAGTCTTTATTTAATAAAAAGCAAACTTAAAAGAAATGTCATGATATTGATGCAATGATAACATGCTTTGAGTTAAGAGCTTCCTTGATGCCACTCTTCAGATTGGTCAAATGTTCCTTTTTGATCTAGGAATGTTTACATCAATGAGCTGATTATTTGTGCTGATTATTCCCTATCTTCTACCCCAGCAAATCTGAAACCCCTTTCCTCTCTCATGAAAGACAGGCCAAACAATTTAAGGACGGGCTTTGGACAATTGATTAGATTTGTTTCACACTATATATTTTTTTTTTTTTTTTTTTGCTTAGCTCATCTCACTTCTTTCCATTCAACCAGATTAAAGAGCACCTGGTGATTTTTGATTTGGTTTGGGTTGTTTTTTGTTTCTTTGGTTTTGGTTTTGTTCATTTGTTTGGGGGAGAGGGTGGGGGGAGAAGGGGGAGAAGCATGTGTATGTTTGTGGAGCCAGAGAGATTCATCCAGGGGTTTCAATCGGTGGAGGTGGTACCTAAGGTTTTAAGGGATGATAGAGTTACCTGGCTCTAAGTGCAAAAGTTTGAATGCAAAAATTCGTGGGTGCCTTGGAGGAAATTTCCATACATCAGTGACAGATATGCTCTGGTTACAATATGTGAAATGAACGTGAAGGGCTTGTAAAGTAAATAAAAGAGTCAAAGAAAAAGAGTTTCAGATAAGCACAGATAAAATTTCCCAGAAGTGGATGAAGTCTGTCTTAAGAATGTATATTAAATAGAGGAAGATGCTCACTGGTTTTTCATTTGTTAACAGCAAATGAAGAAATTAATTTAGATGATTACTAAATTAATTTAGATGATTACTGCTGTTATTTCACCTCTCTCCTCCTTAATGCTAATGATAGATATATTTATTGTTTAATCCTTTGCCTTTCCATAGGCTCTGTTGGCCTTTCACCTTTTGGGACTGTTTGTTCTGAGCGATGGCTGCAGTGATAGTGTGGCTCGTGTGACACCATAAACATTTGCGTTGGCAATCCCTCCTCCTGGAGGACTCTGAAGTCTGACAGTGGTGAAGATGACTAAGTAGAGACAGATTTATGTGGAAATCTTATTAATACCCATAAAAGAGAGAATGAAGGCATAAGAAATTTGGCTCCAAATAAACAACCAAAAAATGCTCTGTTCTTAGAAGCATTTGGCATAGCTCCATCATGCCTTTTGTGGGAACTGGCTCTTTGTCTGGCCTAATCAAGACTTCTTCTTCTTTTTTTAAAAAAAAAAAAAAGAAAAGAAAAAAGATTACTAAAGACTTCCACTTTTCCTAAACTTTCTCACAGTAGAATAAAATTAATTTTCACTTTGGTAATGCACAAATCAGTTAATTATTTTAAAGACAATGTAATACAGATGTCTTGCCTTATTTCTCAGCAAAGATTTAATGGTAGACTTGCTGTGAGATCTTTCACTGCCACCAAATGTCTGTAGATGTTATATGGCACTCATAATCAAAGCAGTTTACAAAAAAGGGGAAATAATTTTCACCTACAGTGTGTGATGGATGGAAATAAATTGTATCAGAGATTTGAAATTCATAATTGAGTTCTTTGGTACATTTATCTAAATTTACCCAGATTTTTAAAGTGCACAGTTTGAACTTCATAGCAGAGATCCAGCAGTTCATAATGGGCTTTCTGGTAGGTGGTTCTGCTGAAGTCCCTTTTAAGTCAGCTTTTTGGAAACAGAAGGTTGGCAACTAATTGAGCATTGTGGGTTTGTTCTGTGTATATATTCATTTTATGCAGGCTGTAGCACTGAGAGTCTCACGGGATCGCCTGCCATTGCTGTCAAGGCTCCCAAGAGCAGTGCCCTGCTTGGCACACCCAGCACTCTTGTTTCACATTTGCTGTTGGCAGCAGAAGGCCTTCTGTCCTACTGCTGGGAAGAAAATACCCTTCAGTCTTAATTCAGTTCAGCCCAGGGGGTGGTGAATATTGAAATCCCTGTGCAACACCAGGAGAGTGAGCTCAGTGCTTGTCAGGAGGGGCTTGCCCAGCCGTCAGCTGAAAGGCTCCTCACAGTGTGTCTCATACTGGCCTTGGAGAGGAACCTCTGACACTCAGTGCCTGTAAGGCTCGTGCTCTTGTCTGTGCAGCTGCAGTAAGGTTTTCTGCCCAGAAAACTCTTCTTCAATTTTTGTATAATCCATAGTATGTACAGAAATATTTTGTAAATAAGACGCCTGGATTTTAGTTCTTTGCATGTGGGTAGAGCTTCTTGTCTTGCAAATGATTTCTAATAGGTTGTTCCTGTTGAATGTGTAATTGAAAAAAAATTCTGGTTTGCTTTAAGCTGTTACTGTAATGACCTGGGCATGTCGTTCTTCAAGACATTTTGTTTGAGATCTTTAACTGATCCATGTACTAGTGAGTGTCTTGTACTTTTTCCATGTGTGTATTATTTCCATGTGTGTGTTATTTTTCCCAGCAGGTAGGATATTCCAAGCTCACTCCTGATGTGAGCCCATACTGATTTGAAATAGGAAGCAATAAATTAGCTTTTAGGTCTGGCTTATGAGCAAGATCTTACTCTTTATTTGTTTACCTCTGCTTGGATGTGTGTGGTTCTGAGGCCTGCTGTTAGCACTGCCACTGAAATTGTAACCATCTCAGAAGATCAAAGCAGCAACTGAATGTAGAAAATAGGAAAGAATTCCTGTCTAGATGAGGTCATAATTTGTACTTCCTCATGTTTGCCAAGGCAGAAATCTTCACTGTGAACTGTTGCTTACAACTTGGAGTGACAGCTCCTGTGCACTAGTCTTCGGTTGTTTTTCCTCATCTGGTGGTGGTGGGAAGCATCCTGCATTGGGCATATGTAGGTGGGACTGATGTCCTGAAAATGACTTGTTGGCCAGGAAGTGAAATTATCTTGGATTTGAAGTCCTAGGGCTGCGTTCTTGTGATGGTAGCAATTACTGTGCTTCTCAGCTTCCTTAGATGGCATCATTCCTTATATTAACTTTTGGTAAGGTTTCAGAACTGCCATCTCCACCCATCCTCTACTTCTGCCCTTGCACTTTTTTTGTCATTTGTGAGGCAGTAAAACTGCAAGAAAACATGTTTCCTCAGGCCAGTAGGTTTTATCATTAAGAGCCTTTGTCAGATGTTTCCACACAGAGCTGCCAGTATTGAAATCTTTTATTTCTTTGGTGTTTTAATATCAAGTGGCAAATCGGTGTACCCTCTGCTAACCTTGCTTAGCATTTGTATTGGTCTTTTTACTTCTTGAAAACCCTGTAGACTACTGGCTTGACATTCTGAGGTGTATCATGTTTGGGCTCAACTGGGTGGGCAATGAGGGCATTTGGCATCTCACAACGATGAATATGCTGATAGATTCATCCTGTGTTGCCTTTTATATTAAATAGTGTGGAAAACCTGCAGAAATTAGTGCTATTTCTTACTTGAGTCGGAAACATGGTTTAAAGGTGGATACTGAAATTGGTAGCTCTGAGCTGCTGTCTTTTGAGTTTAGGAGTTGCCCTACATCTCTGTGGGATTCTCGGAAGCTGAGAGCGAGGGAAAGCCTGAGAGCCGTGGAATATATCTTGTTGGCCTTACTTGAGGTAATGGAAATACTAAATCAGGGGAGGTGAATTAGTTCCATGTTCTTCTTCGGTCCCATCTTGTTCCTTGCTTCAGGCTTGTGATTTACTTGGGCTGGTTCAGAATCAGTGTGCAGATGCATTTGGATAAAACTGAGTTTGAAGGTGAGCGAGGTTCTCAGTCCTCCCTTGTTTGCCATGGGGGCCAAGTGCATCACATCCGGTCTCAGCTGGATGAAGCCTGGAAGTCCAGAGTTCCCTCTGAATTCTTCTCGTACTTTACAGCTCCTCCCTGCTTTGTATATACAAACAACATTCTTTCAGGGGACTGGAGGGCGGAAATGGCTATGAACAAACCCCATATCTTTTCTGATATGTCAGAAGATACCAGAAAAGAATAGTGTGCTCCGTGTCTGCTGGTAGCTGATTTCATCCAATTTCTTTTGTAGAAAAAGAAAGCTTGGTTGGATATTAGGGGAAACTTTTCTATGAATAGTGGTAGTAAACCACTGCAACAAGCTATGCAGGGAAGCTTCATCTGTGAACATGAAGTGTTCATTTAGAGTTGTCTTTTATATATTTTTCCAAGTGGGTCTAGATACCTTCTTTTTCTTAGACAAGCATAGTTTTTGCTATCGTTATTTGCTCTCTGACGTGCACCTCCACTGCCTGCATCTGGCTGTGGGCTGTCCCCTCAGCTGCTGGCCAGCATCCTTGTGTGGTACCAGTTGTTCTCGCTGTTTGGTGCAGACACAACCAGTAAGCCCCATTTATGTTCCGGTTGATGCTAATGTGCAGTGTTAATGTTACTCCAGAGCCAGGACTTTGCAGTCTAGTGCCTGCCCTTAGACAGGATTACTGAAGAACAGATCAAGTTTCTTTTGTCTCTTCTGCTGTTGCCCTTCTCAGATTCAGGAGTTGCTGTGCTGTTTAGTTTGCATTATCAAGTTATGATTGGTGACAGACTCTCTTTTTTTTTTTTTTCTTTTTTTCTGTTTTCTTCCCCTTGAATGATAGTGTTCAAGTTCCAGGTAGGCTCCTAATTGCTCTTCGTTTTGGCCCAGCTACAAACTGATTTATCAAGTCCACTTGTTAACTTAATGCTTTTATGGCTGCCAAGAGAGTGTTACATGGCGTAAGTGAGATGAAGTGGCCGGGAGTTGTTAGGCTTTGTGTGTAGGGTGGTTTCCTAGCAGCCAGATAAGAGACAGCAGTCTGAAGGGCATGACAGTGCACCAGCACCCTTGCTCACGTGAGTAAGCAGCGTTGGACTTGGGAGAGAGCTCCTGCAGGAGGAAGGGCCTGGGGATGGGCGCGCGTGTAGGGTACAGCATGTTCTGCATCTTACGCCCTGCTGCCCAGCCCAGCCATTCTTGTCAGCTTGGTTTTTAATATGCTTCTTGTCAGCTCATTTCCCCCCTTCCCCTCCTTTTTATTGTCATTTCAGTCTGAACTAACTGGATGGTTCTTAAAGGCTGTTAAAATCTCAGCATGACAGCTGTAAAATTTCTTAATCAACTCCAGGAGATAATCTTTCCTGGGGGAGACCTTTAAATGTGTTCACTGTTGGCAGGGATAGGTCAGATGCCTTCAGGTAACTTTCTGGGAAAGAGTCTTGTTTTCCAAACCAAGTATTTACCTGCTTTGTTAAGAACTAAGGGACTGGTTAGTGGGACCTGTTATAAAAGTCCTCTTTTACAGTTGTGCTAAATCCTCTTAAAGAAAGCAAATAACTCTCTTGTTAAAGCTGCTCTGCTCAGCATAGAAATAAAGCAGCTGTTGTGACTGTCAGAGGCTTTAAGAAAGACTTCAAATTGGAAAGAATTTCTAGACTTGATGAAACTCAGTGAGTTATGGCAGTGCAGTTTCATCTCCAGTTTCTCTTAGGAGTCTGGGAAATGCGTTTGAGTTTGGGCCTGAGAACTAGTTCAGAGTTGTATTTTAAGTGGATAGGTGACACTTGGGGGAGATAAGCTGTGACAAGAACTAAGATTTTTGTGATTCCTCTGTAAGTCAAAAGACTAAAAATATATGAGTTTTTGTGTATTGAACCTGAAGGATAAATCCCTTCCTTCCTATGATAGATTCCAAAATTCAGCAGTGGAAATACTGAAGAATGTCACTTGGAAGTGATGCTGACCATATTGGTGGTCTAAAATACCTGGTTAAAACTACTTCCAGAGCTTTTTATAGCTTTGAAATTGCAAAACTGAATAGCTCTGAATTATACTAAAGCTTCTTCAGATATCTTGCCTTCCTTCTCCTGAACTGGGGGAGCAGAAGGAAAAAACCGCAACCGAACAGCCAACATTGCTCAGACACTTCTCTTGTTCTGGCACTGCCAGTTATGAGCCTGCAGTGGGTGCAGGGATATTAACTGAGTTACCTCCCCGACACCTCTGTTTTTCCCCATGCATGGGGCTCTCTGAAGTGTAGGACATCCTTGGGATCCTGGGCGCACAAGGGGAGAGAGCAGGGTCGTGCTGTGAGCTCAGCAGTACAAGTGCAAATGACACATTTCAGGACCAGAACAATGTTACGTATGGAATTTGATTGCAAAATGCAAGTGTTTATATATAGAATAAGTATATATGTATGTTTTTAATTGATGTGTGGGTACATGCAGGCCTATTAATAGAGGGAAATAAGGAGAGGGAAGAGAGGAAATAAAGCAGCACAGCTGTGATTTATCAAGATTGACATGAAAACAAATATTATTCTAGTAATCAGAGGAAGTTCTCTGTAAAGCATGTACAAGAAAAGTATTTTAACCCACCTCAACGATTTCCTGCCCAACTATATCCGAAGAAAATCAGACAGACTTCTTCCCCTGCCCCCCATTAAGTGTCACTTTTAAATTACTGTTTCCCCTCTCCTCCATTTCTGTTGATTTTGGGCTTTTTGTTTGCTTTGGATGTTTTTCTTTTCTTGTCAAATGCTTCTTAAGTGATTTTTGACCTGGCATATAAACCTGAATCTAAAACTGCATTTTTGACCTGGCTTATAAAACTGCATCTAAAAAAGTGATTTCTGACCTGGCATATAAAACTGCAGCTGGGACATGAGGTAAGGTTTTAATTTCACGTTGAACTGTAAGATGTACTGAAGCTGAAGGGCATTGATACTGCCTCCACCAGGAGCTGGAAGGCTGGGAGGACTGGGTATGCTTGCCTGGTGTGCTCCATTTAGTAGCTGAGGAGGTGGTGCCCCTCAGTCTTGTTTTTTTCATAGAATCATAGAAAGGTTTGGGTTGGAAGGGACCTTAGAGGTCATTTAGTTTCAACCCCCAGCCATGAACAGGGACACCTTTCACTAGACCAGGTTACACAGAGCCTGGTCTTGGACACTTTCAGGGATGGGGAGTCTGCAGCTTCTCTGGGCAGCCTGTTCCAGTGCCTCACCACCAATCTGAGCTCACAGGTTGACTCTGAAGAGCTGTTTGAGTAGTCACAGCTTTTGTACAGCTGGTCAGACGAGGAAAAGGAATAGTTTTACTCTCTCTGCATCATAACTGTTTCCAGGTCTTAAACATCTGAAATCCTAGCAGTGTTATAGGAGAAAAATGGTCCAGTACCATATGTAACCAGAGACATGGAGATAAGTGGTTTAGGCAGAGTCACCTGGAAAATGTTTGGTGGATCCACAGGTTGAATCCGTCTCTTAAAACACTGCAGGTTCCTCTTGTCAAACTTCATCTGCCTGAGGGCGTCTCTTAGGACCCTGCAAGTGCCTAAACCTCTCTTGCATTCAATTATTTTTGTCTTTGTTATTAGAAAGGATTTTTTGAACTCTGTTTAATAGCATTCCTGCTTCAGTTGTCTGTCGAAAATGGGAACTAACAAAATGCAGTTAAAGGGCCTTTTTGAGGTGAAAAAATTTTAAAAAAGAAGAAAATAAAAAGAAAAAAAAAGAAGAGGAAAAAAAAGGAAAACACCTCTTAAGTGGATGCTCTACTTTTTGCTGCCCAGGGAAGTTTCCCATTTCTTGTTGGCAAAAAGACTTTGAATGCCTTGTGCTCATAAGTCTTCCCTCTCAATGTGTATCGCAAACCACAAACACACCATTTGTCTGCAGGGAATTATATTAATAATTTGAAGAGTGACTAGAAATAAAAACAAATCTGGTTAACATCATCCACGATCTGACTTGATTAAAAAGAATTTCCCCCTTGAAAAACTACTCCAAATGCTGTTTCTGAATGAAACTGGAGGTAATAACAACAGCTGATAATACAGGACTGAAAAGCATTTGCAAGAAATGTAACCTGGAGCTCCCTTCTAGCCTGTAATGAGCCCATGGATTGGAAAGGAGTGACAGATGAAGACTAAGCAAAAGACTTCTGGCTGGGGCTTTTTGTGGTTTTCTTCTGTGATCTTCTTAATATTTAATGGTGAGATTTATATTTTCAAACATGGCTTTATCTCCTAAATATATTGCAGAAGGCTAAGTTTTGGAGAGAGGAGAAAGAGTGAGGGACAGCTTTTCCTTTGGTGTTGAAATGCAGCTTTGGCTCCAGCATTTGAGTTGGAGGTTTTTGCAGAAGTTCTTGGTTAAGGAGCATTTTCTGCTGCATCCCAGGTGATCTGGTTTCATAGGAAGCCCAAGGCATTTTTTTGAGTTTTACCCAGCTAATTGAAACCACACTTCAAAGGGGTCCTGGGACTACTGAGCCCCTAACCCTTATTCCCTGGGCACAGCAGACCCTTCCTGTGCCAGCACACTGGTGTGGCTGTTGAGCCGTGTGTATGGCAATGTGGGCAGAGTCCTCGGGAAAACTGTGAAAGCCCTCTTTTTGGAGCATGTTGGTTTACTGAGGCCGGGTGGTAGGAGGACAGGGAGGGAAAAGAGCTCAGTCATTTGCCTGTGTAGGAGTGGGAGTCAGCGTGAATGTAAAGGAAATTACTCTTGATGTGGGAACAGGTCAGGAAATTGCAGGGAGAGATGGAATAGCTTTGGAGAACTACATCAGTAGGGTACTTTTATTCAGCATCCTGTATGGGCTTGGGACTAAACTTCAGCTCAGGACTTAGTTCTTGCCTGTTGCTCAGTTGGTTTTGTTGGGTTACATTGAAGTATCTGTGACTTGCATTATAAAAGGATTTTATGTGTCATTTTCCCTATCTTTTGCTTTATCTGTTCTGATCTTAACCCTAGTATAAGACTCTTTTTGGAGAAGGGTGATAGAGGGAATGAGCACATGATAGTAGTCAGTGTGTGGGTCTCTGATCTCACGGGGGGGGTGTAATTACTGGAAATTACATAACAAAATACCTCTGGAGAGTGCCATTGCTTTGCAGCATTAGCGGCTGGCACACATACCCAGTGCATCCTCGGCAACAGGATGCTCTGCTTCACGTGTCTCCTGCAGAGGCAGTATCTCCCTGAGGATACTGTTGGTGCAGTGCCCCTCTGCTTTATTCTGCTTTGCCCACATTGTGGCTAAACCTTTCTCTGCTTGTTATTTACCATTAGCAAAGGCACCGCTTTTGGTCTTTATTACTGTAGGTGGGTGAATTAAAGTAGCCTGTAGGCCTGGCAGTAACCTTGCAGTTGACACTTAAATTTGCCCCTTTTTTTCTCCAAACCCATTTTTAATTTTCTGCAGGCACAGAGTTCTGAATTGTTGTTTGATTAGTGACTCCTGCTTCCAAAGATGTTGCTGAATGCTCTTATGGAGATGCGGAGTAATTCTTAAGGGCCACCTATGAGCTGTTTGATGTTGGTGGCTTTTTTGGGGCTGCAGGAGGAGCCAGTTGAAAATGAGTTGCAACTATTAGCTGTACTTGCTGAGCATTAGGCTGTTGGTTTTCACTGCTGACGCACAAGTATCTGTTTCGTGTTGTTTCTACTTTAGATATGAAACCCTAAAATGCCCCGTCGCTCGTCTCACCTTACCAGGTCAGACACACAACTTCTTTCTGTTATGGCCGTGGATTATCCTCCCTTGTGTTTTCCTGTATGGAGGAAATGCCTGTGGGGTTGCTTCAGGCAGTGGTGCTGCAGATGTGCTCGGGGCTGTTACAGTGCAGCTTATATTGCTGTTTCCTGAGCTCTGCGGCTGAGCTGGTGGTATTCCGATAGCTCCCGAAGGATTAGCAGCCCGGTGTGTGGGTGCTCTGCTCCTCTGGTGTGGGTGGAATCAGGACTCTGTGCACAAGCAGGTAACTGTGACTTCAGAGGTAACACCTAGTTCAGTCACCTCAGTTAACTTCGAAGTACATGGTAAATAAATTTCATGAAATTACTGGACTTTACTCAAAACATCGCATACAAAGAAGCGTTTTATATTCCAGATGTTTTAAATTTCCTCTATTTATAAAAGTGATACTTGGTCAAAAATCTATTCAAAGTTACTTTGATTAAAACTGGAATTTATTTGGAATGTTTGTGTTGGGGGAAATGCTAGTAAAACTTGATTCTGCTTGACACTAATGATTTATTTCAAGAACAATTTATAAGCACACTACTAGATTTTTACAGAGTTGAAATGTAGGAAAAGGAAGAGGAGATGTCTGGGAGTAGCTATGTTGGGGACAAGTATTTTCTCTAAATGGAGAATAACTCTTTTTGCAGATGTGGGGAGTTAAGCTGTTAGCTCAGAGGGGGAGATGTACCTAACAAGCATTAAAGGGGCCTCATTTGGGAACTGTGTGGTGATGCTGAAGTTCTGGTGACTTTCCTTCAAAATAAAAAGGAGTTTGTGCAGTCAAGCTACCAAAAAACAAAAAAAGTTCCTATCTTACTTAAAGAAATTCTTTGTATGTTTTGTTCTTGACATGAGCAATAAAAATAGGACACTGAGTTTACACGGGGAATGGAAATCTGTTTTTTAAGTGCTCCAAGTGTCACTTTTAAATCAGTGCAGATAGGCACCAATCTACAGTGTCAGGCCTTGACTGACATCCTTCACAGCGAGAAGCAATCAAGGGAGGTGAGATCAGCTTATCTGCCTCCTAAGAGGTACATGGTAAGATACTGGCTGCGTGTCAAACTCGGGAATCACAAACTGGACCAGTTGCTACAGTGAAATGGGAAAAGTCCTCCAAAAAGAATGCAAGTACTGACATATCTACTGACAATGGGAGATCAACCAGATTTTTTTAAATAGAAAAAGAAAAGATACTTTATCAAGACTAGGCATTGCAGGATGGTCCTGCATAGTTTGGAAAACAGACGTATGAGCAGAAGTAGACACCGTGACTGCCAGGAAATGAATCAGCAACATCATCTGAATTCTTCTCAGGGTGGCAGGTTGTTTCTAGGTACTCAGGTGCACTGGATGTTTTTATAACAAAACTGTAATGGTCTCAGGCACCCAGTTATATAGTTTTTAATCTCTTTAGTGCAGTTGGAATAAAATTGTTTATACATATATTGTTTCCTTTAACAAGGATGATTCTTAACTTTTTTCTTGCTTTTGTAACTTGGATGTTTTGTTGTGTGTGTGCCTGGGAGCTGTTTTTTAAAAATTATTGTTCTTAAAGGACTACCACATATATATGGATTCTGTTAGCAGGGAGCGTTGGTGTGTAGGACAGTGATTTGTTGTACAATTAGGATGTTTTTTACTATCAAAAATAATTGTGCTTGATCAAGCAGACAGTTTGGTCAAAATTTTGTAGGAATAAAGAAAATCCATCTCTTTGTCTCAAAACTGGTTCTTCTAATCTCTGTATGTGTAATTTAAATCCTCCACATTTTAAAGATGGTTCCTATGCTGTTACTGTTTGACAGCCCCAAACCACAGAACCCATAGTAGTTTGTGTGCACACTCCAAATGCCAGAACAGCAACACACAGGGAGTCACTGCTCCGATTTTATTGGTCATTGGTCCTGGAGCTTTGTATTTCCCTGTACTTCGTTTCTCCTGGTTTGGAATACCAGTGTATAGGGCACGTGCTGTTTCTAGAGCTGCTTTGTGATAAGGAGCAGTCATGGGGGTTGCCCTCTGCATAGGGGCAGTAAATCTGTTCATTCTGTCTCGGAGCACGTGGCTGTTGGTTGTTTCGCTTGGTCTTGCTGCCATGGCAGTAAATGCTCATTTTACCACTGCCTAAATTAGGGCAAAAACAAGGGACCCAGTTGTTCACACTTGCTGCTGGGGAGGCCTTTGCTGGTTTCTGCAGCACAGCTCTGCCTGGCGGCTGCATGTTGAGCTGTGTTTGTTCTGCGTTTCTCCTGTACAGACCAGTCCATGTGAGCAGGCCCAAAAGTGGTAGGTTGAGTCTGTCCAAAGATAAATAGGCTTCAGCAAGGTCTCACTAAGCAAGGGGTTGTGCAGTTTTATTTTTGTAGAGAGCTGCAGGTAAAGGAGACTTTGACTGTAACCTCATTCCCAGCCTGCACCAGTTTATCCCAGCATACAGTACTGCTTTTGTATTCATCACTGTGGCTCTGCCACCTCTTTGCCCATCTCAGTTGCTGCTGTGGGGATCACTGTGGGGATGGCAGAGCCCTGTTTGACTCTGCTCTCTGGGCAACTCGGCTCTTCTGGCACTCAGAGCCCATGATTGTGAACATGGGCCAGGGGTACCTGAATTAAGCTGGCACATCACTCAGTGGCTACTTTTCAGCTGTGGGCCGGAAGATTGTCATGTAATTAGTGTGATTTCGCACCACTTTTTTATTTGTAGGTTTGTAGCACAAAAGACAGGATGACTTCACTGTTCAGGTCACAGGGATGCTCTGTCAGGGAGCTCTGTTCCAGGCTTGGGTGGCAGATGCAGCACCCCAAGAGATTTTTGAAATGCTTTTTTTCCTTTCTTCCCCCCTCACCCTCCCTTTGGAAAAAACTTCTTCAATGTAAACCATGTTTTGGTTTCCTTTTTTTCTAAGTATGAGAACAGTGACATTTCCTTGTTTTGCCAGTGTTTGTCCCTTCCTCACTGCACGCCTTCACCCTTTTCCACAAAGGCAGATGCAGAGGTTTCTTTGAAACAGATGGAACTGAAAAAACAGACAAGAAAAACTTGTGAAAGCAAGCATTTTCTGTGAACTTGAACTATTCTTTTTTTCTGTCTTCTAGAAGGCTTGTTGTTTTTGCGTTGTTTCATGCCTGGGATGGCTGAGGGTGGAGGTCTGTAGAGCTGCTGTGAAAGGGCTGTGCGTGATAAGAGTGGGAGGCACAGTGTCATAATTAACGCTGTCAGAAAGTGTTTTTTTAATGTGACTAGTGTTGTATTTCCAGCATATTGTATTCATTTTCCTTTTATTGTGGTCTGACAGTACACCCTGAGCTCAAA
Source organism: Myiotriccus ornatus (assembly GCA_036023395.1). Classification (NCBI taxonomy): domain Eukaryota; kingdom Metazoa; phylum Chordata; class Aves; order Passeriformes; family Tyrannidae; genus Myiotriccus; species Myiotriccus ornatus. Next base: position 71,451,049 of record JAYRBT010000042.1, read on the forward strand.
CCAATTTTTTAATCCTGAAAAGGCTCTTAAGTCAAATCTGGCTGTGGGAGTTTAGGCCTCTAGGAGTTTAGGGCTGCTTCACAGCTGGAAAAAGTTACTTTTTCCATTAAAACAGGAATTAACTGGCTTTAAGGGACTTATGATCTTTTTATCTTAAGAAAACTCATCTGTAATAAGAAGAGCTTAAATTGTGATGGTCTGCTAATCAAAATGAAGATGTCCTGGTTTATGGTGTTTCCATAGCATTGAGTGGAGTGAAATGCTATCAGTGTTAACAGAAATGGGATGAATATCCTTAATGACTCTCAAGGAAAAGAGTTCTGAATTAAATGCATATGTGTAAGCTTTTGAATCCTTTGGTAAGTTTTATTTATTGATTGCATATTTAAGGTTTGATTGCAACAGCAAATTGCTTGAAGGGATCGTGAGTGCAGGATTGATTCTGCCTTTCCTGTCTGCAGCTTTTGGGAAGCAGTGTATATGTTGGCATCAAAATAACCCTGTAGCCTTTTGGTTTGCTTCTCCTCATGAAGTTTGTTGTGCGTAACTCCCTTATGTGACATCTCAAACATCTGTCCAAGAGGGGCATCTGACTGCAAGCTGCTTTTGGTCTTTGTGAAATCCATACTCAGGATGGTTAGACTTTCTGCAGGAAGCACAAGTATGTGTGCTGCCCTGCTCACTGTTTTCTGATTGCTCATTTCTTAAACAGTCCTTTAGAAACTTTAAAGTTTCTAAACATTTAGTGGAACTCCTGTTTGCTGGGGTCTCTTCATGTTTGGGTTTTATTTCTTTGTGGGCAGAGGTGCTCTGGTGCTTCTTTTCAGTGTAGAGAATTCAGGTGACATAGAAACACATCCAGCTGAAAATACTTCTGGTTTTAGATACACATGTACATAGGATGTGTGGACATAGATTTTATACTTTACAAGTAATAATATTTAATTGCATTGGTGTTGATCCAGATATAGTGCCATTTCATACTTCTGTACCTCAATATTTTGTGCCATCTTTTCCTCTTTGCTTGAGTTTCATTGGAAGTTACACCATTAATCCTTTGTATGGTGACAGCTGGTCGAGGACTTTGAGAGACAGAACAGACTGAGGTTGGATCTTTTGCATGAGCTATTTTATAATGAGTTTGTTTGGTGAGAAACATGAAATGGTAATCTCAGAACAATGATTTAGGCATTCCCAAGTTGAAACACCAGCGTGTTATCCCTGGGGAAATTTTCTTTGACTGCAAAGAACACATGAGTGTTTGAAAACAGTGATTGGGAATCCAGTGTATCTGTTACCTCCTCACAGGAAGCAGTGTGGATTTTGAAGCAGGTTGGTGGTTTGTCTGTTTTAAAAAGTGGCAGATTTCATTCTGTGACTGGAAGAAATTGGTATGTAAATGTAATTGGATGGGAAGAGAATTTGTTGGTTCATTTTGGTTTTAAGTGTATGCTTGCAATTAAGAATGTGGTATTTTTTGTATTTAATGTCAATTACTGCTGTGTTTTCTGGTGAAGAGACTCCATTGAGTTCAGTAGTCAAACATCCCTTTTAATTGTTCCTGGTAGTACAGTGATATTTAGAGGCCCCAAGCAGATCACCTTGTACCTGATGGTGTATAGGCATGTACTTAAGAGATGGTATTCTGATCTGATTTTTTTTTTTTTTAGTATAAATAAACAAGTAAGTGATAAAATGGGGCAAAGTCAAACTTCCTAACAGGATTATTGCCTCTGGTCACTAACCTAGGATACAAATACCTGCAATACAAGGTACTCTGTGGCTGCTCCTCTCCCTGTGGGGTTGCCTGTTCGTGGGTGACTCAAGCCAGCAGTGCTGAGTGGGAAGGTGACAGCAGTGCCTGCTGCTGGCAGGCTCTGTGGTTGGTGTCCTTTCTGGTGTGCTTCCTTTGCCTCTCCCTTCACTGAGAAACACATCATGATCCTTTGTGCTTGACAAGAGTGATCAATTGATAAACTGCTCCAGCTTTAATTTCATAGGTGTGTTCAGTTTCTTCATTCTCTGATGTCAGACAAGTTGATTTGCGTATTATTCATCTTAGAAACCCTCTTGTGGCACCATTTACATCCCCTCCTCTCTTCTCCTGCAGAGGCAGCTGGAGTGGGTTCTTTGTGGGTTCTGGTGCAGCTCCCCCATGCCGTGCTCACGTGCTGAAGCCCTTCTCTCCCACCAGCCCATGGGGTTTGCTGTTTGCTGCCCTGCTGAAGGATGTCCTCCTGTAGCAGTACAATGGTTAACCTGTTATAAGCATTTGTGGATAGCAGTATTCCTTTTTTGTCCTACTGGGCACCTGTGTATCAATGCAGACTTGATTTGGGGGTTTTATGAACATTTTAACTTCTCTATATTTGTGATTCCTGAACTCTGTTTTCAACTAAAGAAAAAATAGGATCTTTTTAATACTTAAAAATTGGGATGGGTAGATGGGTTTGGAAACAGTGTACTATATGTTGTTTTCCTCTGATCTTTCTGCTGTTACTTTGATTCATGTGATATAGGATATAGTAAAAAGCTATAAATATTTATTTCTAGTCCCAGCTTTATAATGTGAAGTTCTCATTCTCTACAGTTCTTACACCTGCAAGATCTTCCTTGGGACAGGTAGAAATGCTGGTGAAAATAGAAATTTTGTTTCTTGGTCCTGAAAGCCAAATTGGTTGTATCTGCTAGACCTGCATGTGTTGAACCTTGTGAGTCTAGCACTTGGATGGAGAGAGGCACTGTGCAGGTGAATGCTGTTTATGTCTCTATCAAGGATACACTTGCAGTGAGATTTGTTTAGGTTTGTAGTTCAGTAGGATTGGTGCTCACTGATAATTTTTTCAGTATTGGTAATGTACCCTTTGGTGATGAGGTTATTGTTGTCACTGGCACGTTGTTCCCTTTCCAGATGGAAACTGTTATTTGCTCTTTTTCTACTGGAGAAGAAGGACAGGGAAGGCTTGTATGTGCCACTAAGTCTGTCCTGCGGCCACAGGAACTAAGGTCACTCCTGGAACTTTGACTTGTGTATCGTAATTAGCATTTCAGCTGGGAATGAAACTTGTATTTATTGCTGTTGCACTTCTGAGACAAAGAAAAAGCATAGAGATAGAAGAACAAACTTCCAAGCAAACCTGGAAGAATAGTTGGATAGTTACAGGAACTGTCCTGGAAGAAGTCTGTGAGCTGGAGGAGGAAGGAAATATGTACTAGAGAAAGTTTTCAGAGAACCCTGATTGAATATCCACACATCACTGGTGGCTGTGACATTTGTGAGCCCTCAGACTGAGCCCCTGTGCTGGTTTTGGCAGGGGTAGAGCTAATTTTCTTCATAGTAGCTAGTATGGATTTGCGTTTGGGATTTGTGCTGGAAGCAGTGTTGATAACACAGGAATGTTTTAGTTATCGCGGAGCAGGGCTTACACGGGGCCAAGGCCTTTTCTGCTCCTCAGCCCATCCCGCCAACGAGGAGGCTGGGGGTGCCCAAGGAGTTGGGAGGGGACACAGCCAGGAGAACTGACCCCTGCTGACCAAAGGGGTACGGTGAAGTGCTTAGCTTATGAGCTAGGAGGAATAAGGAGCAAGGAGGGCGATGTTTGCAGTGATGGTGTTTGTTTTGCTTTGTTTGTGTGTGTAACATTTGCTGTACTTCCTAAACTGTCATTGTCTCAACCCACGAGTTTTCTCATTTTCACTCCTCTGATTCTCTCACCCATCCCACCAGGGGACAGTGAGTGACTGGCTGTGTGGGGCTTAGTTGTCCACTGGGATTAAGCCAAAACAGTCCTATTTGGCACCCAAACTATCCCAGCCAAAACTAGCACAGCCTGTGACCAGCTTTTCCCATGGAAGGAGTCGCAAAAGCTGCTTGGAGCCAACCTGCTTTGCTGGGTTCCCTTGTGGGTGTTTCTCTCTCATCTTTTTTTCTCCCCCCACAATCTGCTGTTGCAGGCTGTCCCACATGAAGAACAGCTCTGGGTTAGAGTCAAGCCTGCTGTAGTGTTGTTCCCTTGATGTCAACAGTGTGTGGCAGATCCTTAAATCCAATCTGTGTTTCAGCTGTTGCTTAGCACACTTCAGATATACTAAATCGTGTTGTTCATACCTATTTATGAGTGTGAAATGTCCTGCTCTTTCTGGCTATCGAGCATACTTGGACGCTTTGTCTTATGGGAAGGGTAAGGCAACAGCAACAGAGCAGTTTTTTGCTCCTTAGAGACCTGCCGTCGTTTACTTCTCTCCTCTGTAGAGGAAGGGTACCTTACAACCTCCTGCAGAGGAACGTGCTGTTGATTGCCCAGATTGCTTGCCTAAGTTTTATGCTGCTGCTACTATTTAGAAAACCCCTTCTGGCTTTCTGTTAACCTCCCTCATGGAACTTACGCATATTTCTGTTTCGCAAATGTCCTGGTTGTGCGTTTTTTCTGCCGTTGCCAAATTACAGTTTTTAGAACAGTTTCCCACACACGTACAGTAGCTGAGTAAACGTGAATAGCTGTGTTAGGAACAAACAGGGTCTGTAAAATGCAAAGCTGTAAATAAATGTCTTTCTGTTTTTACCCTTCTTCCTTTACTCTCTGACCTGTAAATTCTGACTTGTCATCTACTGGAGAAACAAAACGCCACTGAGGTATTGAAATCGTAATGGTAGATAAAGCATAATAACACAGAAAACATGCAATTTTCCAGCTAAGTTTTGCTAATACACACTGCTTCTTTTTTTTCAGAGTCTTATGTATTTGACTACAAGACACTAATTTTATGTGCATTGCAGTGTAGTGAAAGATTTCATTAGCTCTCATCAGTCTTGCTAGTTTTAAAGCATCCTGATCTCACCTCTTATTAACTGAAAGAAAGGACATAGATGTTACTCAGGGGGTATAGGAAATTCCTCTTTTGCTGACTACACTTTCAGCTGGTTCAATAATCTACCCAGAATTTCCTAGCGCCTGTATTAAGGAATTTCTGGGTAGGGAACTGTAGAGTGTCTCTGTGAACTCGGTGGCAATGCTGGAGGTGCCAGCTCTGTAGCAGGGCCATGGTTTTTGATAAAAAAGAGTTTACAGATTTTATACATTTGATTAAAAAAAAAGAAGATGCAGGGATTTGTTGTTTTCCCTCTTAAAAACTTGCAAATACATTAAATAAGAAATTCAAGTAGGAGTAGATCTGCTTAATACATGAGTGTGGCCAGAGTTAGCCACGGTGATATGAGTGCCAACTGATCAAAGGAAGGAGCTTGATGATATTTAGTAGGGCAGGAGTGTAGACATACTGACTCATAAAAACACTGTAGAGTTTATTATTTTGAGTGTTGCTAAGCATTAAGTTTTAGAGAATGTATGTGTGACTAACATTTGATTTGAGGAAGATTTGCTAAGTCAACCAGAAAGTAAAGCAAATTTATAATCGCACATGTCCTTAAACGGGGCTTCAAGTGATGACAAAAATAGGATGGATGTTTTTGCAAGGAGAGTTGGTAACTGTTTGTCTTTTTAGATACATAGTTTCCATAAAAGCTGGTGTAATGGTGGCATAGGAAAAGGATGCATCCCGTGAGCTGAGCCTGTTCAGGCTTCTCTTGGAGAATGTTCGTTCGGTCCCTCTGGAGCATCTTTGCTGTGCTCTGGAGATCCCGCTGCCAGGGTCTTTGCCGTCTGCAAAGTGAAGAAAAAATAATGGCAGAGAAGAAAACCTTAACTGGTAGTCTCTTAAAAAACAAGAGATTTCCATTTTCCATTCCTTATTTCCTCTGAGGACTGTCCTGGTTGGCCAGACTTGCTCCAGGACTTGCCATTGAAGAAGGGAAGTTTTAGATGAGCTTGCTTGCAGGAAGGAAGGAAGGACGGATAAGTGCTCCTCGAGGAACACTCCAGACTTGCAGCAGGGCTTCACAGCTACCTCTCACAGCAGCAATGCACAGTGGCTGATTTCCAAGTCAGCTGCTTTTTCTTGGTTTGTTTTTTTGGTTTGTTTTTTTTTTTTTGTTTGTTTTTTTTTTTTTTTTTTTGCCTTGGACTAGGAGCTTCAGGTATCAAGGAAAAGCTACGTGACTGAAAAGTAAAAGCACTCGCATTTCCCACACTTCTGTATCTGGTTTCCTTGCCAGTGGCTGTCGCGTGAGATGTTGATACTGCTACACCCAGTCCTGCACAGTTGTGCTGGTGCTGGATGTACTCCAGCTTGTTGAAGGAAATATTATTCTTTTTATCCCTTCCCTGAGGGCAAAAGTCCTTCCGTGGTCCATTTAATTACTGCAGGTTATTGTGATTGAAATTTCCACTATAACAACATGTGCCAGGAATTGCAATGTGGTGGTTTGTTCTGAAGCCTGACCCTATGCTTACTGATTCTGCTGGTGTGTTTGGGTTGGTCAGGAAGCGATTCCCTCCCCCATTTCCCCCCCTCCACTTTTACCACCATAATTCTGTCAACAGAAGCCCAGGTGTAGCTACACTTATTTGGATCCAAGCACGAGTCCTCTTGGTGCTGTTGCTAATCCTCCTGCAGAGTCTTCTGCCAAAGTAAGCTGTGTCTTGGCTAGGCAATGGCATTTACTGGTATGGCAAAAGTAAGACACCGGATCCTTTCCAAGACCCTGATGAAGGCACCCAGCACTTTGCTGGTGTGCTGAGAAGACTGTAGAGTGTGCTCCAGCCTGGGTTGTGTTTGTTGGCTGGAGCCATAACGTGAACAGACCTTCTGCCTTGCAGCTGGGCAAGGTGTCACAAGGGAGCTGTAGAATCCCCACAGCTGATTTAGAGAAGACTATGGAAGCTGCACCACAGCTTCTGAAAGTTCAGTTTGGATTTCCCTCACCCTGAGCAGGGTGGGAATGGAGGCTGTATGCAAGAGAGGTTTGTCCCGGAGAGGTATATGCCGACTGCAGTGTTGGCAGGGTATGTGAGCCTCTGCTGAGCTTGTATTGTCATGGGCTCGCTGTTATCGGTTCCTGAGCTAGCTAGTAACGTCTAGACGGTGGTGTAACAATATACCATAAATCACGCTCGGGATCTTTCCAGCCTTGCACAGGAAACCTGGTGCTCTGCGCAAAGCAAATGTCCACAGGCGTAATCACAACAAGGCTGTGTTCCCGTGTGCTGTGATGGGCAGCGAGTTCAGTGCCTACAGAACCTCAGCAGGTTATTGCCTGGAAGGAAGTGGAATGTTTTTTGGTTTTGCATCAATTAAATAACTTCCTTCTGAATGCTGGGAGTGCATTGGAGTCTTCAGCACCTTCACCTTCTACTGCAGTACTGGCATCACTCCATTTTTCATTCACTGTTATATTGTGTCCATAATTTCCAGACAGGGGTCAGGTCTGTGCCTGCACTGGCATTGCCATTACTTGATCTTACTCTCTCATACAATATGGATCACAAGGCTCTTTTCCTCTCCTTAATATAACCTCCAAGCCCAAGCTGTGAAGAGTCTTGAAAAAAATATTTCAGAAAGAGAATTCAGTTTTTTAACTGAGTAATTTAACTGTGTAATTTACAGCCTCTTTAGTAACAAATAAGAAATGATCTGAAGTTCTGTGAACTGTAATTCATTTTTAAAGCAGTTGAGTCCCATTAGTTTGTTTTTAATTAAAAAACTTGTTTGATTTCAAACCTCATTCTTGCAGGCCTTAGAAGTATCTTGTGGGTTGGAAGAGAAGAAAACTTTTACCTTAGTTACTAGAAAGTAGTTTGTTTTCTAGTTAGTAAAAGAATCGGTGATTCGGATAATATTCTGAGTAATATTGTAATTAGCACAAAGCTCCAGTGCTTTTCATTTCTGTTTGCGTTGAAAATGCAACCGTGTAGTCCACCTCTATAGGAAAAACGACAAAACCGTGGATGTTTTGCTCTGATTTATCCTTCTTTCACACATGCCTAAAAGGTTTTGAAATCCGATAAGGGTTCAGGCCCTTTTTGTAGCAGTAAACAATTGCAAATAATAGAGCCATGTGTACGCGTGTTGACTTTTTGTTTAATCTTCTAAGCTCTCTTTGATCTTATCGTGGCTGCTGGCAAGGGCGGCGATCAGCACGTACTAGAGCGCTGAGTGCCCTGGCATTCCCGCTCTGGTGGAGCCTCTGCAGGGACCTGACCACTGCCGGGACCCCACGCCCAGACCGGCGGATTTCTGGAGACTGACCCGGGAGAGGGCTGGAAGGCCGTCCCAGCCACCTCTCTTCCAGCACAGTTCTTTCTTACCACTCGATGATGTATTTGTTTTATGTTTTTCTGCTGGTCTCTTCGTAAAAACCTTAAAACTTTGAGGAGGGTGAGTTTCTTCCGAAGCGTGTAAGGTTTTGGTGTAGGTCCACGTTGTCCCTTTGATGGAAATCTTAGGTGGAATTTTCAGATTTTCTGTAATCTTGTTCTTGTAATCCTTTTTCCTGTAATCCTCTTCTGATCTCCAACCAAAATCTCCTCTCCTTCCACACAATTCCTTTTCATACTTCTCTGTCGCTACTCAATCCATTCCACTGCTCCAGTGCTGCCATAGGTTCCTCTCATTCCCCCTTCCTTTTTTTTGAATTCCTTGTGCCACACATAATGTTCTTGGGGAGTAAACCTTTTAGGAAAGATGTGTCACCTTTAGTCTATTGTGTGGCAATTGTTGATTAAGATATCAAGCTTTAGAGACTTGATCATGCTCATATTTGTACATACACTTGCACAAGTGCAATTCTGTGTGTGTATTCCAATATTTTTTTCAGTCTTTCTGGAAATAAATTATAATTCACTTTCCAAGTAAAAACATCTACATTTTTATAATTTTTCCCCTCATCTCTATGCCAAGTGTATCTTGGCTCTACCCAGAGACCTGATTAAAAATATTAAAACACACTTACCAATGTGCAGTGGCTACATTTATAGCATCTGACTTGAATGTTTGTTTCATAGTCTGGGTTATAACAATCTGATTCTCAGACTGCCATTGACGTCAGTTTAATAGGAAAATTCAAATAGAACCTGTATTAGATTTTCACTATTAAGTTAACAATAAAAACTTTCTACAGATGCCTTACGTAGACAAGGCTGTTAACAGAAATATTACATTAATGAAAATCAGGCCTCCAGAAACAGAGACTAACTTCTTTTTTTTTAAACAAATAATTTTGTTTTCCATTTTCTAGTTCACAAAAATATTTGGTTTTTAACAGTGCTAACGGTTTAGATGGTAAGTATTGGGAGGAGGCAGCTCTTGGCCATTCGTGGTCATGTCGCAAATCTCTTAGCTTTTCAGTTGTTGTCGAGCCCTTCCAGAAGTGTTCATTTGACTGATTTCATTGCTCTCAAGCTCAGCTTTCCCTCTCGGTTTCTGTGGCACACCATGTTTATCAGCTCTTCTTAACCTGCTCCAGTCAAGGTCCTCAAAAAGGTACTGATATAAACAGGAAAACTCTGCAGGTACCAGGTTGGGTCACAACAAACATCTGTTAGGGTTTGCACCACCTGTAGTGGTCAGTAGTCCCTGCCTTGAGGACTGTGCAGTGTACTGAAAGCAAATGGTGGAGAGAGGAAATAGTGTTGTTGTCCTTTTAGAGGTGGATAAATTCTGTCACAGACCACATAAATGACTTGCCTGTACTTAAATCAGGAAATCCAGGCATGGACTTACCGAGGGAGTCAGAGTGTTTTGCCTCCTCTGCAACAACGGAAAGGGACTGATGTTATCTCCAGAGATAAGAGCCTTCAGTAGAATTAACAAAGCCGTTGCATTCCTCGGTGAGGAAAGAAATGGGGGGTTTCTTGAAGGGCCAGCTGTGGTATTCAGCAGGGATGGTGGGGGTCCCTTTGCGAGTTTCAAGTACACAGGTACATCTGACCTCTTGCCCTGGGGGTAGGACTGGTTGGGATCCCCAGAGTGGGTGTAGACCCACTGAAGTGCCCAAGATGTCCATGTTACAAGCTAAGAGTGTTGGGGAACACATTCAGTGCTCGGGGTGCAGCTGCTGTGAGAGCTGCAGGTTGAGCTCTGGGTGGTGAGAGGCCAAGAGGCCGTGACCTGCTGACCCTTTGCACAACAAAGGGCACGGAGACCTGTGGCACAGCCAGGTGACTGGGCACTGAGGGACACGGCGGGAGCCGAGCACCTCAGACTATCCCATGCTTGGACTGTGGGGGATAAAAGCACGGGAATTCCTTTGTTCGGGGTCCGTCCTTGGAGGCACCAGCTCGAACTGTTCCTGTGTTACTGCATCATGAATAAATTGCTTTATGGAACGGAACATCTGCGACTCTGCTGTGGGAAACCTGGGGTTGAGCTGGTGAGGAAACCTGGTCTGACCGTGTGAGTGTGGGGGGCGTAGCTGGGAAGGGACCTCAATCCCAGCTCAGGTGGTGTGAGTGCAACTGCCAGAGTGGCTCCTGGATGGTTGGACAGAGAAGTTTCCCTAACAACAGATAGTGCCGCACTGGCACCAGCTCTGTTTGCATGGTAGGCTTTGAATCTTCTCCATCCTATAACCACAGCATGGGCCCAGCCTAGCCCGCCTGTGAAGCTGAGGCTTTGTGTGCACCAGTGTATTTCTATTTTAGTTTCATTTTGTCTTTGCCAGCTGAAATAACAAGACTTTTAAGACACAGCTGCATTGTGCTACTGTGGTTTAGGGATTTATATTACTTTTTGCAGGTATACTGCACAAATGGGCACAAAAAGTGGCATTAAGGGCTTTGTAATGAACTTTCAGCCTGTGACAAGGGCAAATGAAGGGGTGCTTTCTACTTGCCCTCCCTCCACCCCCTCTTAAGAGCCTGAGATTTCATGAAGTGTGTTTTGGATGGATGTAGACTTGGTTAAACACAGTTATTTTACTTGTCTGCCGCAGAGATGACAATGTTCCATTGAAATGTTTGACAGGCTGAAGTAACTGACAATTATTTCACATGTGCAATGTTTATCTCTGCGGTGTGCAGTGTGACAGCTCAGAAGTGACACCGACGTTCAGTGGGAATCTCACTGTTCCTCTCCCATCAGCTGTCCGGCTAGCCTGCAAAGTTTTAAAAACACTGGGTGGTTTTTACATGTGAACAGAGGCTCTCTGTTCAAAGGCATGCCAGGTAACTTTGTGTTTCCTTAGACTTTTTCATCCCCTGGCAGGATAGTATGCAACAAAAGTGCATCAGGAAGTGGGACTAGGGGTTTATGTATTAGTAAAATTGAAACTATTGGTCTTAATTTTGACCACACCAGTTTACAGGAGATCTTGTGAAAGGTCATACATATTTCTTTGAATAGTTGAAAGGACCAGCAGCGTCTGTTACTGTGACTTGGGGTAAATACAGTATAGGGCTTTGGACACAATCCTGCCAGAGTAGCTGAGTACTGTCTTCTTGTTTGTATTTTGTTTGCAGATTCCCATGAAGAGAATCCCATAGCCACCAAGATCAGTGTCCTAACCTAAAACACCTTGGAGTCTGAAATGGTTTTAAAGCTTTAAGAACCTATCATCATCTACCCTTAAACTTCTGTTGATTTCTTTATGTAGTTACCTAGTCAAACTCTAATTTGTGCTCTGTTTGACTAGGGATGAGTTGTTATCTCAGGGGGGTAATGCATGTGTTGCAAAGGCCCTTCAAATATAAACTGGCTACACAATTACTAGAATGCTTACTAGGAAAGTGATTAGTAGTGCATTTGCTGTAAAAGAGACAAATATCAAAAGATAGTCAGTTTGATGGCAGGTGGGAAAAGTTGCTTTTTGTCTGTTATATTATGCTTTGAAAAAAAAAACAAAACAAAAAAACCAAACACAATAAAAAACCAGCCCAAAGCCTTTTCTCCTGTTTACTGCTTGCAGTGAAATGGAGACTGATCTGTTTCCAAGTCAGTTTGGCTTTTGAATTTTCATGGTCAAGCACAGTGCTTTTCATTATAAAGTGACAGGCAAGCTGTAATACGTTCAGTATCTCTGTTTCCTTTTACAAATTTAATTCTTTGAATTTTTGGCAAATTGACTGTTCATTTGTCAGTGTCACCTTAATCTACAAAACAGATAGTGAGCAGCTCCTTCATCTACTTTTTCCCATCTTTGTTTAAAGAAATAGACAAAATAAAATACAATTTGCTGAGATCTTTTTTGAGTTCATACATTTTGTCCATATTACAAATGTTGTTCTTTATGTCTGTAAGGTGGTGTTAAGTTTTTGCAGTAAAAGGAATTTGTGAAGGCTGTAGGCATTGCCATGGTGAGAATTTCCTCTATACTGACATTTAGGTAAAGGGCAAAATGCAGGGTCTTTTATTAGTAAGCCACATGCCTATTTTGAATGTATCCGTGGATTTAACTTACTGTGCTTGGCATAGCAGGACTCTTCTAGGTCTAAATTATTCCAACCTTAAAAAAAAATAAATCCTAAGAACTGCTGCAGCTATTTGGACTGAAAATTCACTTCTTTCCTATTAGCAGCTGAGATTTATTTTGCTGTTTAACTAGCTGGATCTTTTGTTTGTGAGAATTGGCATCCTGCAGTGGCATAGTGTGTGTCTAGTAGTGAATGTGAACCTACATTGTAATGTCAGGGCAGAGATGGCAGCAGGATTTATTATCGAACCGCGCAACTGCTGAGCTTTGTGAAGCCCAGGCCGTCCACAGAGGTTCAGGGATGGGTGACCTTGGGTTTCCCTCTCCTCCTGCAGAAGTGAAATCTGGGGTAGAGCCAGGCTGGAGGGGCTGTGTCCTGGCTGGGTGCTGCTTGGGGCCACGCAGGGGGGCTGGTGTGGTCCAGCGTGTGCGTGGCCTCGTGGCTCTGTCTGGACCTCGTCACGGACTTATGTGGGTGGTTCTGGTGAAGCCCAACTTATACCATCGGTGTTTCATCAGTAAATGATTTTAATAGTGGCATTTTTCTTTTGTGGTGTGGGGAGTGATGCAGTTGCACGTTTTCAGTATTATCTGCAGCGAGCATATTGACAGCCTTGTGTTTTTCTTCTTTTCCTAATCCAACTGGCTGACTACAGTGCTGCCTCAGTTCGGTGCAAAAATCTGAGCTGTGGGTGATGTAGTTTGACAGTTCAGGCTCCCCAGCTGCTGATTGCTGGTGATACATGAGACACCTCAAAGCAGTGGGTGAAGGCTTTGCCGACAGCGTGGCTCTGTGCTGGCTGGGCTGCCGCAGTGGTGACCTGGGCCTCTGCAGAAGTGGATTTGCCTTTGCTCTCAGCACATACTGTGGAGCCCCAGACAGTGCTGGAACCTGTTTTGTCTGCTCAGGAAACAGGAGTGAGGCCAAGTATGTTGTCAAAAACAACTAGGTGTGAGGTGATGTTACATGAAAACTTTTGAAGAACAAAATGTGTAGCACTCAGACTATTTGAGGTAATCAGAAGCTCTGCTACCCTGGCTAATCACAGTAAAACAACACCCAACATCAAAGAGATCATTCTGCTTTATTCCATGTTTTTCAGGATGTTAGCATGCTTGCAGTAATTCCTAGGTGGTCTCTGTATGTGTGTGGTGATGTCAGCAGCTTGGGGAATTAGCTTTGCTGAAGTTTACATCTGCTGACTCATCTGTTTAAAGAAGTTGATTCTTAATTTTCAGTGGGTAATAATTTTTCTCCCCTCATTCAACATTTGAGGGGAAAGAAATGGTTATGAGGTTTAGCAGGGGCTACCACAGTACAGGGTTTCCTTGCAGTCATTTAACTTACTGCATATTTTAATGACTGCAATATACAGAAAGCCTCAGTTTCATGGTTCTTCTTGGACCTTGTCCAGCTTCTGCTGTGAAAGTACAATTCAGCAGAAAAGCCTTTTAGAATATTTATTTATTTTTAGTATCCAAGAGTTCTGCAATGTGGTATCCTGCATCCTCATGAGAAGAGTTGTAGCAGTGGTGCTTTGGCACTAATGAATGCCTTGATATCTCTGTTTGGGTTTTTTTCCACTGTTTTTTTCATTGGGTAACAGAAAGTGAAACCCCCCTCTGCTTTCCTGCGCTTAAAATCCAGTTTTGCTGCTCTTCTCTCCCTTCTCTCAACACCCCTTTGGGAACAAGAAGGAATGGTGTCTCTGGCAAAGAAACAGGTAGGGTTTGGTTGGTAAGTGGAACTGATTTAATTAAATCTCCCTTTCAGCCTCATAATGGAGTCATTCAAGAAGGCAGAGGAGTTGGAATGTGGCTTCTGTGTCTTTTTTTCCTCTCCTTTCTCTTTCCTTTTTCTATCCACACAGTCAATGGGAGTAAAATGGCTTTCTAAACAGAATGTTTTTTTATTTTATCCTGATGGTTTAAAAAAAAAAAAAAAAAAAGCTATGTTAAAATTTAAATCTAATTTTTAGTAGCTCATCTTCACATTCCTGAAAATACGAGAACAACTTTAATGCATGCATAGTGTTTGCTCTAGACACATGCCAGTGTGACAGCGAGGACTGCAGATTGATCTAACACCACCTGAAAACTCAAGCATTGAGCAATACAGATGTAATGCCACAGAAGTCTGTTTCCTATCCTAATTAGCTCAGGGTCTTGTATTATCTGTTTTGCTCTGTCAGTGGACTTTGGTTTTGTTATCTTGACAATTGATGTCAATACTAGCATTGTTTAGAAAAATTGGACTTGGAATTTTGTTGAAATGTTTTCTTGGTTTTGGAGCCAGAGTACTTTGCAAGACTCATCAGTTTTGATTTTTTTTTTCAGGGGAAAATGGAATAGTGTTTTGGAGAAATTCAGAGAGAAAGTGTGTGCATATGAGCGTGCAGATGTGTGGTAGGCAGTTAGGGGACTGGCTTCAGATGTGGAAGACTTGGTTCAGCTTCCTGGTCTGCATGGTACAGAGCAATGTAGGATGGAAAACTACTCTCTGACCTTTGAATTGGGTGGAGTAAAAACTCAATCAGTGGTTTCTTTCTGCTAGGAGATTGCTCTGACTAATGGTTTGCTTTCTTGAACTGGAAAGCAGGGATTTTTGATTTTCAGAATACAGTTGTCACACCGGGATCAGCTGTAAACATTAGGCAGAAATACTGGTCTTTCATCAGATAGGGTGACTTGTGTGAATAAATCTGAAGGAACTAACACATGAGTAAGATAGTTGTTTATGGTACTTATATAGTGCCATAGAATATATGTATACCCTGTGACATGGGTAAATCTGAGCTGGCTGTCTTACCAGAAGCAATAAGACCTTTCTCTGACTAAGCAAAATGAACCCTGATTCACTCTTCAGCTATATTGTTTTAGGTATTTGACCTAGCTCTGTACTGCAGTGTGTCAAGTTGAGAAGATGTATTCATGGGTCTTATAAGATTGTGCCTTTAGCTACCTGTTTGTATATGTCCATCTTCAGAGGGGGAGATGAATGCAAGTATCTCATGCTGTTGTGCTTGCTGGAAAACATGACTTTCCCACTTAGTTTGCTGCTGTTGCAGTTGTTTATTGTTACCCTGAGAAAACAGAGCTGCAGTGCCTATGGACTGCTCTGAGTTCAATGGAAAATTGTTCTCTCTGACTTAATGTAGTTTAAACTGAACAACCCTGTGCACGTGTTATGGCTCTGCTCCATCAATATGCTGTACCTCATCTGTTTCCTACATACTTGCTTTGTTGGACATCTTTTTACGCCAGAAGAATTGTTATTTAACTTCTTGTCTTCACATCTCCGTGCAGGAATGGGTACAGATTACACATACAGAGAGTCAGTGCACACGCTGAACATGGATGAGAAGTCCAGAGCAAAGCGGAACAGCTTGTTCTCTATTTTAGAATTGAGCAAGGGCAATGATTTACTCAGTGTCTGCAGTTTGTAATAGTCTGTTCTGTAATCCACATAACTGCTTCAAAGAGGTAGAATTGGTTGTGCATAGGTATATGTCTGACACAGTAAGCTGAATGTTGACATTATAAGAATCCTGACTCCAGTCTAATCATCTCTGTGCAAATCCTCTGACAGCATCAGGTCGGTTGTTTGCTTAGAATTGTTGTAGATGGATGATTTTCTAAATTTTTTTTTTGCTCAGTGCTAAGAAATCAATGCATATTCCCTATGTGTGCGCGTTCCCATATTGTACAATACAGTGCTTTTCTTTCCTTGGGGAAATGGCCCTAACTGTGTAACTAGAGACTTTATAAATGCTGTAGAACAGCTGTGCTCAACACGGCAAGGACTTTGTTTACTTACACATTATTTATTCATGTATTCTTTTTCTTTTTCCAGCCCCCCAAGTAATGGTGCCTTTTTTGTTTTCCTTTTTCATTCTTTTTTCCTGAAACTCCTTTGATGGAGAATTCAGCCTTCTCTATGCAACACCACATTCAGGGGTTTCATGACTCATTTGTAGTTGGAATACCTACTGTGGCAGTACAAGAAGCTTGGATGCAATGAAATGAATCACCATGACAAGCTCTACGTAAGAGCTGTTTGGTAAATGTTCTGATACAAGAAAATGCCAAATGAAACAATTCCTTCCTTTCTTCCTTTGGCATGAGAAGCTACTGCTCTGAAGATGAAAGCAATTGTTTGTTAATTTCTTAGACATGTTTAAAAAAGTAATAAAAAATTGAAGATGCTTTAAGAGTAGGTGCTGCTTGCATTATGCTGTGGTGTTGCAATCTGTGTAGAAAAGACTGGGCATGATCACTGGCTTTAGCATTCAGGCTGAGATCTACAATGACAATAAATTTTTGGGGGGAGTCATTAAGTGTTCTTGTGGGTGAAATGAATAAGATATTTTTTAATAGCCTCTCATTAGTGGGTACTGTTGGAAGTCAGGGTTCCATCCCATTCTGCATAGCTTTTCCAGCTGTGGTCAGGAGCATTGGATGCCACAGAGAAGGGAGAAGAAACCAAGCAGCAGATTTGAAAATGGTTGGAACTTTTTTTGAAGCAGTTCTGTGAACTGAGTAGATCCTCTTTAGCCAACCAGGCTTCCAGGGATTGCAGCATCACAGTGAGATGGCAGCACAGCCCTCTGCTCTCTTTAATAGTTAACCTATTTAGGTAGCACAGTGGTCTGAGTGAATTTTGGTAAATGTTTCCATTACTGTTGTATGGCTGCAGTATACTTTGCTCAGCCATCATCATTAGAAGGTATTTTTTAATTAACTGCATCTAATCTGTGTTTCAGTAATGGGAGTTTAACTGAAGAATTAATTTGGCCAAGCTGTGCTTATGCACAGCTTAATATAATAATCCATACACACACACGCACGTGTGCTCTCTCGCTTTCACTTAGTTCTGTCTCTCTGTCTCTCATATTTAGATCCTGTGTTGCTTCAGTTGGGGCTTCAGTTCTGTAACTTGAGACTCCTAAGGCTGGAAACTGTTTTGAAAAAAATATTTTCTTTTTCTCAATGAAAACGTAAAAACATTAGAGCTGGACAAAGTGTATCTTAACTTCTTTCATAACAAGTAGGAAGCAAATGAGTTCTGATGACTAATTTACTCCTCTGGTGGAGGGGATACAGCTGGCTGACTTGCTGGCTTGATGCAAGGTGCAGTGCTGGTGTGGTCATCCAGTGCTACCACATAGAACACATGGTATCAGGAAGCTACTATCCTAGTTCTAAAGGCCAGTTTCAAAATCAAATGAGCCCCATGAACCAGTTTATGAGAGTTAAAGCATAGTCAGAAGATAATTTGGAATCACCATTAAAAAGCAGGGAAACAATTTTTTAGGTAATATGTTGGGGTTTTTTATAATTGAATTTACTGGTGTTGGTATTGCAGATAAAGCATTCTAGTGAATTCCCCCACAGAGACTCTGGAGACTCAAGTAGCCTAATTCTCTTCTTGTCCAGGCATTCATTTATTGTTGGCATTGATTAGGCAACAGATACAGACCTGATGATGGACTGTGGCCTGGTTCCTTTGTTCTGAGGCTACATAAATGTTTTGTTACCTTTTTTATATTTTATCTAAGAAGTCTTGTGGTAGCAGATCCGTGTCTCTCCCCCTTATCTCCTGCATCATGGTCTAAATTAACCCATGAAATAATTTTACATCTTCTTACACGCATGGAAGAGAAATGGAAGACTTTGGACTCATCAAATTAATGGCCACCTTCAGTAAAGCTACAGAAAGAACAGGCCCTATAATCTCTCACTTTAATGAGGAATAATTTGATCCTGAAAAAAAATTGCCATTGTAGAGAAAGTATTGCAGAATAAAACCCCCTAAGGAGTTAGCAGTTAGAAAACTAGTTTAAAAGGATCATGAGCTTTTTTTAAAATATGGAAAGTATTTTTTTTTCCTCTTCTGAGACTTTATACAACCTGCAAGTCATGTTTTCAAGCTTTTTCTTTTTATTTATTTTTATTTTCCAGAAGCATGAGAACTTGAGATATGTTTTAAAATAAACAAAATAAAAATCCTGCAACTGAGATATTTGAATTCTCACGGAGTCTTACAGTTCCAGCAGCTGGAGCTTCAGAAAAGATGTGAAGCTTGTAATAATAGTCACCCCACCCAAATGGGTTAAAATCTGGACTTCCACGGGATTACACATTTCAATTAAATGCAAGATACAGTAATGGGAGCGAGGTCTTGAGCTGAGTTCCCATTACACATGCTTATTCAGATGGACAAAAATTCAATTAAGGGAGCTCAAAGGAAGTGGGCAGCATTAGGATGTGTGAAGTTTGGAGAAATTCTTCGGTTGTTATTGTTCCCTTTCTTTCTTCTTAGTGTCTTTGCTTTTACATCTGTGTTGCACCTCTGATTCATCCTGTTGCCTTTGCCTTTCCTTGCTTTTAGTAATAGAGAAGTGCATAGATTTCCTAGCCTCTAATCCTAAAGGATCTTTTCTTTCTATGTTTGCTCTATCTTCTGCAAAACAAGCTTATTCTTTTGATCTTCAGGGAACTGAGGCCGTTGGGTGATGATGCCAGGTATGCCAAAGGGTTTGCAGCGCTCACGTGGTTGGGATGCAGGTGGAAACGGGACAAGAGTTTCTTGTTGCAGTAGTTCAGGTTCCCTTGTTCGCCTTCTGAGGCAGATGTTTTGGATGTTTCTGTTTGGGTTTTTGTTCTGTGTCAGGAGCAGCTGTGGAACTGGTTCCAAAATATCTTCTGATGAGCACAACTTCTGCAGCTGAATTTCTCTTTAGCTCGTAACTCCCAGTTCCTCTCTCTCCCACCTGGTGCCCAGGACTGCCACGAGCCACTGCCATAAGGAGGCTCATCTCTCTTGAACACATTTTGGAATAGATACAAGCACCTTAGGCATGACATGTTTTTTAGTAAGAAATAGTCTTTAGGGCTGTGATGTCTTGGGCAACAATTTGGCTAATTGTAGAGAAGCAGAACAAAGCTGTTCCCAAGCACAGTGTAGCATTTCTGGAATGAGTGACTGCTGTGCAGTCAAACTTTCACTTCTCCAGTCCTTAATGAGTGACAGGCAGAACAATCTTCTGTCATAGAGGCACAGATCCATGTCTAAGAGTAACTCCTGAAGGCTGACTCAAGCACTTGGGTTGATGGAGATTGATCTGTGGCAGTGAGCTGAGTTGGATTTTTGTGATGGACTTGGTACATTCAATATGCCCTGACACATAGGTTGTTTGAACAGATACCAAAATTTTGTTGTCTGTTTTTGATTTCAACCAGGAGTTCAGTAAAGGACTTGTTTTAAGTCTTTAAAGTGAGTCGGTTTGTTTTGTAATATGTGGGCATTCTTCCTAAAAATCAGAAGCAGCTACATGCTTGTAATGAATGCTCAGAACATCAAAAAATCAAGTCCAACCGAGAAGTGCTTTGTTTCCTATCTAGATGCTGCTGTTGTGAGAAAACATGGTGATTTGCAAAGTGCTTCTCTTTAACCCCTCACAGTAGTTTGGGAGTTTCTGTGGGGTTTTGTGTCTTTCATTTTTGCTTTGCCCTCTACCTTTTTTCTGCTGTATGTGAGAGATGGCTCTGAAGTCATTCCATCCCCTTGAAGGGGACTACCTGCATAGTCAGTGGAAGACAGTCTTGTGCATAAAGCTGCTTTTCCTTGTGGGAAAAGGATTTTCTATTGGTCTTGGTGTTTTGATTTCTGTTTTTTGAGGGGTGTTTTTATTTTTTTTTTTTTCAGAAGTGTTGCCTTAGCATGGAAAAAGGAAAAGGTTTAGTGTTTTGTAATTCAGTAATGCTCTGTTTTAAACCTCATAAAAGGGATGTCTCTGTCTGCTCACGGCTTTTGTACTTTTTAATTACGTGAACAAAAGAAACCCTCTCTGTTGTTACCCATGAATATTACATGGCTAAACTTGTTGTGGATTTACTACAAATTGCAGCACGTATCAGAGCTGTAGGTTAATCAAAGGGCACATCTTGTTAACCCTCTTTGGTGCTCTGGCTTTGGGACAAAATGCTCAACCAGCAGATAGCCCATAGTGGTGCTCAGAAATCTGAACCACACGGTGGCCCAAGAGCAGCCGGGTGAAAGGGCCACCACAGCCAGCCCGTGGGCGCAGGGCTGAGTGCTGCAGGTGCTTCACTGGCACCTGTGCTCCTGAGGATCATGCCACGGGGTCCTTAATGAACACCTTGAAAAGGACTGAAAGCTGAGCAGCTGTTTAAGTAGGAGATGAGAGCGAGGGAGCAGCAAGGGGGGCTGACTTGGAGAGGTGAAGCATTTAAGCGTAATGTGCTTTTATTTAGTCTCGGTGGTGAAAGACAAAGGCCAGCCTGTGATTAAATTCTGGCAGGGCAGCCCTACAGCTCCTTACCCTACCCCTTTTGAGGCTGGCCCTGTTGCTCTGCCTGTCTTCTGGCCTTTTCACTTCCCCTGTTTCAAAGTCCTGCCAGGAATAGCACATTTTATATGATGCCAAATGTATAAATTCCTTAGACCACTCGGTCTGGGAGGAATGTACTAATGGTGTGGCTGACTGAGTTTTAATCTGGGATGTTTTTAATTTTCAGACCATGTTAATTTATTTTGATCTGAAAATTACAAGATTTGATTCAGTTCTCCATTTTACAGCTTCTTTTAATACATCTTGTTTTCTTTTTTCTTTCTTTGTTTTTTGTTTTTTTTTTTTTTAAATTAGACCTTTCCAATCTGCAGTCACACCTCCTTTTTCTATCTTTGATAACCAATAACGAGGCTGTGTAATGCAACAGGCTGTGAATCCCTTTGAGATGGCAAGATCAGTGCATATATTCTGGTTGTTTTGTGTCACACATGGCTTTTATGCCAACAGCTGTTTACTAAACATCCAACTGGAACTGGTCTCCAGATTGTTAGCACCTATTCAGAAATGCTGTGTTCTGTGGGATCCAGTTTTGGGATTTTTACTGTTTTATGGCTCTCCTCTCTGGAAAAAGAAGGTAGACTCCAAGCTGAGGGAGTGATAGAGAGCCCTGTGGTATTTTTGGTTTTTTTGACATAAAGTCTGGTTTTAGAAATTTCCTTTTAGTATGTTCAAAGTTTTTTATTTTACACTAATGCCACAGACATCACCTGTTATCACTGCCGTATCTAATTTTAGTGTGAAGCTCCTGACTTTGCTGACTGAAACTGGTGTCTTCAGTCCTAGCTGCTTGCCCAGTCTCGAACTTAATGGGAGATAATAATTGCCTGAGTGGCTCTCCTGAGTTCCCAGTGAAGAATTTCCATTTCTGGACAAGCTTTTGGCCTTACTGGAGTTCTTCATCCTCCTCTTTTGTATCTTCTATCTGTGTTAACTCATTTCACACAAGCACATTTGCTTTTTAATTATGGTTTCTTCCCAGTAGCTGTCTTTTCCTCCTGACTGCTGTAACAGGAAAGTCTGACTGGGGCAAAACTTCTACTGCCATGCCATTAGCTGGTCTGTGATGCAACTGCACCAGCCAAGCACAAACAGTCGATCAGACAGCACATTTATTAAAAGCCCTGCTTGCTTGGACCCACAGACTGCTTGGGCCGTGCTCTCCCAAGGGCAGGATGAACAGCCTTCCTGCTCCAGCAGCCACAGTGGCACAGCTGGGAACTGGAAGTTGCTCTCTGGACATTCAGGGATGGCTGTAGCAATATGTGCAGCAACCAGTCCAGAAATACGGCCACCAGGAAGTTTATCATCTGCCTCGGGGGTTGATGCCAGCACAGCCAGTCAATACCTGGAATTAGGAGAGGCTTCTTAAAGCACCTGTAAGTCAAGGAGCTCTGCAGAAGGGGTGTGGATAAATCCTTGGTTCCTGCGTGTCAGCTGGATTTTTGCGCTGCCTTAGTTTTATTGCACATGTTCTAGATGGGGTTCTCCCCCTTCTCCCCTTCTTTTTCAATAGACCCTTTTCCAGCTCTTGATGTAGTCTCAACTCTGTTTAATTTATTCCTTAGAAACGAGGAGATCTTTTGCTGTTTTTAGCCCTTGCAGACTACTGACTGGTTGTTGATGTAGAGGCTGCCTGCTGGGTGCCAGTGCAGGCTTCATATTGGCCGGTGGAGAGAGACAAGCTCTGCTTTGTTCGGTCCTTTTTCAAACCTTACCACCAGTATGGTGGGCAGATGGCAGAAACACGAGCCCTGTGTAAATGAAACCACGGTGCTCGCTGTGAGAAGGGTTCAGGGATGGAGAGCCGATGGCCTGTGAGGAGGAATGGATTGCTGAAGGGCAGCAAAAACCTGGTGTCCTGAATTGCACCACAAAGGATGGCAGGGGGGAGGTGTGTCTGTAAAATTTTAGCATTTTCTAAAGGCAGCGAATTGTAACAGAATCTTTGACCAAAGCCATCACAGATCTGTTGAATGTAATGAAAATCAAGGCTACCACCATGCCTCCCATAACGCCGGGGGAGGATGAAATTTATATGATTTTCCTCTCTAATCACACATCCTGTTTCTGCAATGATGCTGTTGGTGAGGCCACTATAACAGGTGAGCAAAACAATGTTGCCTGAGCTTTTGTCCTGCAGAAATTGCCTGTTTACAATACATGGAAGATTTAGTACAGCACATTGTGACCTTGCACGTTAGGTAATTATGTAAATGCTCTGTGGCGCCTGTTAAATGCATTTCTGTGCTGTTTGAGTTCCGTGGATGGACTGATTCCTTCTAGTCTGCATCAGATGACAATACAAAGGAAGAAACACACCACTGGCGGTAGGGCAGGACAACCAGTACGTTTGGAAAAGCTCTTCAGCTGGATGCTGATCTCAGTTTTGGTTGTCCCTCTGCCGGGTTGTATCATTTGGGGAGTAAGGGAGGCCTTCATGTCATTTTTCTCTCTGGAGATGTCTAAGATCACTTGTCCATGTATATTGTTTTTGTATATGAATACATAAACATTGGAGCAGTGGTGGTAAGAATGAGTATACAAGTTACAGCCCATTTTTTTTCAGAGATTTCAGGCCAAACCCTTGCCTCTGGAGGCTGGGAGCGTATGTGTCTCAAGAATTGGCTCAAGTAAAGCGCAGACTAAATTCCTTGAGTGCTTGCTACAGCACTCTTGAAAATCAGCATCACTCAACTGACAATACAATGCTAAAGCAATACCAGTCTTAAAGTTTGCATGCTAGCTAAAAAACCCTGTCAGATTTTGTGTGGCAGAGCTGCCTTATGACCCCTCTTGGGAGAGGCTGTTGCCCTTCTGAACTGAGAAATGGCAGTAGAGGGATTTCTTTATCCCGGCACCTTAAACTTGTGGTGCCCAAGTCACAGTAGGCCAACCTAGGGCAAATTCCTTGTCATCCAGAAGCAGGATAATTTCTTTGAAGCTGTACTGATACGTGCTGTACAAACAATTGCTTTGACTGTGAAATTTTTCTTCTGACTCTTCCTTCTGTTTAGGCAGTTAGACACAAAAGCTGAAACTGGAACAAGGACACAGGTTTAACAAAGCCTAAGCTATTTGCTTTCTCTGTTGTACCACCATCTTTATTATTTTTTTCTCCTTAACTAAGTTAAATCAAGGTGAAATCAAACAGGAAAAGATGTTGTTGCAATTTATTACCTTCTTTAGGATAAGCATAAAATAGTCCAATCCCACTCTTCCCATGCTCAGAAAAAAAAAGCAGAAAGAAAAGGGTTGGGTCAAGTTAGCAGAATTGTTTTACCTCTTCCATTGTGTGTGCTCCTTTGTATGGAACTTCATGCTGTATTACAGCAATTTACACTGTGACAGAAAGTGTTCAGAAGCCCTGTTTTGAGTAAATGTTTAACTTTTGATAAATGCTGTATTGTTCTAGCCAAACAGCAGTACAAACATGTCACCATTTGGTGCCTTTCCAGCATGCACACCTTGTTCTTCTGTGATGCTTTTGTTAAACTTGAATAAAATCAAGGTACATTAGGTACTCATCTGAAAGATAGACACAGAATTGAGCCAGCACTCTTCCTAGTCAGGTTCATCCTTGGTGTAAGATTTTTGCTGCCCCTGGAGGGATGAGCTTGTCCTGTTACTATCTTTTCTTGCTGGTTGTGTTTGAGAACAGGTCCATTTTTCTGGGACCATCTCTCCTGTCTGGAAATCTGTGATGAGTGGAGATATACCATCAAATAGTTTTCTCTTCTGTCCAGATAAGATCAGAAGGTGGAGTGTCTGGGTGATACTACTCACTGAAATATTGCTTTGGTAGTCAAAGGCTGAGATGGGCTGTGTAGAATTACAAGCATTCCTGAAGGTGTGGGGAAGAGCTCTGATCAAGCAGATCAGCAGAACTGAGCTACAGTTGAGATGGGAAAAGTAAGGATGCTTCAGAGACCATAAAATAGTGCTACTATTTCAGGAAAAGGGGAATGTTTGGTCTAGCCAGTGGTTGCCTCTAAAAATACTTCAAATATCATCTGAGTCAAAAACAGGACCGGCTATATGCATATTTACCAAAAGAAGAAAATTAACCAGCAGGCATCTTGCCTTTTGGAACATTTCACTGTAGGTGAAAAACATTGTTACCCTCCATGTCTGTCAAAATTTCCCATGACAAACTTGATTAAAATAAGCAACTGTGAGCCCAAAAGTACATCTAGACCTGGCAGCAGATGTGTGAGAATAACTCTGGTGCAGAGGTTTCTGCCATCTTCTTTCCCCTTCTGCTGTCAGGCTGCTGCTTCCTATTTTCTGCAAAGGGATTGAGGAACAAAGCATGGCCATGGGCAGAAGCCACATGGAGCAAACAGCTCAATCATGAGGCACAAAAATAAGGACTCATAAAAATGGACAGCTCTCTGCTTTAAGCAAAAGCTATTTGGTATGATTAAACAGTGCCCTTGAACATGGATAGAACTGTATTCCTGACTGAGCACCATGTACTAATGGCAGATTTGAGCTCTCCCGAAAGGAGGGCTGGATGTGCTGAGAACAAGACAGTAGAGATGAGAACCTGCAGCATATTCACCCAGTACAAGCAAATAATGTAGGGGAAATAATTACAGAAATTCCAGCAAAAACGTATCTTAGTAACTTAGGGATTGGTTCTTTGAACCAATGAAAGAATGCTTCAAGACAATTTTTTTAAAAAGTAGTAAGTGTGGGTTTTGTAAAGTGACAAATTTCATCAGCATCAGACATTTTTAAACAAGACTGAAAAGTTGTCTAGAAGAATTTTACCTTTTGCTCGAGAAGTTGAAGCAAGCACAACTTTTTACAGCTTGAATTTTCCTGGGAATTTGGTGGTGAATAATCCACGTTAGTAATCCCAACCTTACTCTTCTGCAGCAGTGTAAATACCGCTCGAACAGGGCACTCTTTTAAGCTGGGACATTTTTATTTTAGGCCTTTTTTTCTGCATGAAAGCAGGGCTGTGTAACCATCAGTAACATGCATATGATTACAGCGTAATGAAAAATTTCTCATGCTCTTTGCAGTTCCTGAGTCAGCTGGTGGAGGTTGGGTGGGGGAGTAGGCTTATCCAGCTGTTGCATCACCAGCACATGGCTACTGCAGGTGGAACTTCTGAGCACACAGTCTGAACTCGTCCTGCATCTGCATTTGTGTAGTGATTTGCTAAGGGCTTAAGGTACTGGAAGCTTTCTTCCTGATGTAATGAATCATTACATTGTTTAGGATTCTAACTGATTGTCTTCTTTCTTAGTGTGTGTTGTGTGTTTTCTACACTTCATTTTTGCTTGTACAAAGAAAAATCACCCCCTCCCATTATCCTTACTCCTTTTTCTCAAATATTAATGTGTTAGTGCACTGCCCATTTCATGTGGGGGAGCCCAGCTGGCCCTGGGCTCTCTGTAAGCTAGGATACTGAAGACGGAACTTTACACCTGGCAGAGG
>JAYRBT010000042.1:71477275-71507253 GCA_036023395.1 Myiotriccus ornatus
TGTGCCCAGCCTGTAGCGCTGCAGGGGGTTGTTGTGGCCAAAGTGCAGGACCCGGCACTTGGCCTTGTTGAACTTCACTGGAGTCAGCCCATCTCTCCAGTCTATTCATGAAAGCCTCAAAAACAGCCATTGTAATCCAGTGGGACCATATATCTGCAAGAAAATATTTCATTAGGAAAACGGTATTATATGCTGAAACTTAAGGTAATAAATTTGTGTGTGTATTTTCTAGTCCAAATCAGTTTTGGTTCTGGCCATAGTCATTGTCTTCTTATGCTGGATCACAATGACAGCTTTCGCTGTTTGGGAATTCCCAAGTCAAGCTCCTGTGTCCCATGCCTCTGTAATGAAAGCCAGTCTTTGTTTTATTGTGGGAATGCGCCCATGGATGTGTAAAGAGGAGTATGTATGTGTGAAAGAGAGTTATGGCTCGAATCTGGGGAAAGTTGTCCCCAAGAGCTCGAGATGTATGGCCAAACCTGCTGGTCTTCCTCTCGCTGTAAAAGCCAGATGTGACTCTTTGATCTTGTGTTTATTAACATGAATGTGCTACCTATACCTAATCAACAGCCAAGGCACTCGACCCTTCCCGGTGCAGTGACCCACCTTAGCAAACACAACAACTTGGCTTTGCCCATCCAGCCTCTCCGAGGAGAAGGCTGGGGATGAAACAAGCAGTGATGGATGTGCTGCCTTAACGGACTTGTGAGAAGCGCTCAGGTGATGCACCTGGCACAGGGATTCTGTGTTTCTGAAACTTGCCTTTATTCTACTTAAAACTATTGACGTCTTTAATTCCATACCATATTTCACCTTCTGAAAGTTGTATACTGCTCTAGTGCACGGCCTGGAAAACGTGTTTTTGGGCAAGCAGGACTGGGCCTTTAATTTTTCTAGCTGAAAGAGCAACAGTGAAACTGCAGCCTCGCTTCGCATACGTGGTTTCTGCAATTAAGGGCTGCAGCTGTTCTACTTTTTTTGTCTCTGTGACGCAAATCAAAGCGCGCAGCAATGGTGTTGCCTGGGGGAAGAGAGAAAGCTACTTGCTCGCTTCCCCATGCTGATAACTAAGCAGCGATGACAAGAAACTGGGGCAAAGGAAAGTTCAGAAGCAGAATCTGAGCATTATAAATGACTGGAGAAACACAGGTGCCCCTTCTTCAGCGCAAAAGGAAAACAGAACTGTGCGAGTGTCAGAAGAAATAATCAGCTACCCAGAGGAAAAGATGTAGGGCTGTAAATTTTGTGTTGCTCAAAGGAATTCTGACATGTACAGTAGTTGGGGTCTGTATGCTAACAAATATGTTACAGTCAGCCCCATTTTAAACATGATTAATTTTTACCTGGTGACTTCAACCTTAAGACCCTTGATTCTCTCACTTTCATATGTGAATCCCCTTTTCACATGCATTTTGATACCAACCTGAATGGTGAGATTTTTTTCAGTATCCTTATACTCTCCTTTCACTGGAGGAAATGGTAAGAAAACAGAGGTATTGAGAGCATCATTATTACTTGTCTGAGGCCATGTAGCAAGCAGAGGAGAGAGTCTGGATATCCTCATGTCTTGAATCATAACCTGCTTTCTCCACTAACTTCTAAATTAATTTGTGTGGCCATCCCAAATCTGGGGATTTGTTTGCCTATGTTGTCAGAACTGAACTTCATAGGTGTTTACAGATAAATTATGTAGGTTTAGTGTGGAACTAAAATGAAACTAAAGCTTTGTTCAGGCAGCAGAGGTACCTAAACAGTGAATGCAAACTTCTGCCAGGTGAGCCAGTGAAGTCCTTTCTGCTGGTTGTTGCTTTCTCTGTGCCCCAGCCCTGGCAACAGGCAATTTTGTCAGGAGGGCAGGAATTGCAGGGCTTAAGGCATCCAAAGCTCTGCACAGGATCTCCTCTGCTCTAATGTTTCACATGAGCTCCATCCATCCCTTCTGCATTGATAGTCTCCACTTCCTCTCATTTCTACTCCCTCAACCCGAGCAAGTGGGGACAGAAGTTTGGTGTTCTGTCTCCGGCCTTTGTATTCCTCCTGAATGATTCCACAACTTCCTACCATGTCTGTGTTCTCAGCTCTGTTCCTCCTCCTCTGTCCTAGCTCATAATAACACTATCCATCCCTCTATTGCCTTCCAGTGATCCTCCTGTCTTTGATTATCTGTCCTTCTCTTTAAAGTTTTCTCCCAAATAAAGAAAATTGTTGTACCTTTTTGTGCTTTCCATAAATGACTGTGATAAGTGCTCAGAATGGAGAGGGAAGCAAACTCTGTTTTAATGTGTAGTCCAAGACTTACCTTGCCCACAGAAGTGTTAATCTTTTGGGGCACCTCATGAAGTTTAATTCCATGATCTGGAGCGAGTCAGGCTTGGTTGAGATCTTAGCAGCAGTGCTGCATATTTAATGGGTGTTTTTCATAGTAATTTTGAGGAACTTTACTTTCATTGTCTTACATTTTGGGTGATCTTGTGAGAGGGACAGCAAATGACACATCTGCAATACTGCGGCCCCCTCCAACCTCTCAAATTCATGATCTGAAATAAGACAAGAAAACAGATTTTATTTTCCACATGGGTAGAATGATGTGTTTCTCTGTCACCCTGCACAGTGAGCATTCAGCCACCAAATACATGATCTTAGGCCAAATGAAGAATCAAATGTTGCAGACACAACTTAAAATGTGCTCTACGGAAAGTGTTGGGCCACTTTGAAGTAGCATCAACCTGGCCCTGCCAGCTGCTTGTGAGTCAAGTACAGACTTGAGTCAAGGCTTTTTTTTCTGGTGGTACCTGCATTAGCAAACCTTACATGCTAAAATAGAAAAGAAATCCGCATTTATTGCAAGGCTGGGATTTAAGATTTTTTTAAAAAAATTTTTTTAACTCCAGCTTTATTTTTTTTAAAAATAGATTTTGGGATTGAATAATTAACATCAAGCTAACTAGTTTACAGCAATTGACTTAAAATAAGGAAATAGTTTCGAAATATATTTATATGTTTGCTACTAACAATTTTATTGGTAATAAAGAGACTTGTTGACTCCTTTGCTGGAAACCAGATTTATGTCTTGGTTTTCATGGCTGGAGGCTGGTGAAGTGCAAATGCTTTATGATGGTACCTTTTGTGCAAGATCTTCAACAGTACTCAGGAGTTTTTCAGTCATCTGAATGTTATTGGGTAGCCCACGAATGACCTACCCACACTTGTAGTTATTCTTTCCTAAAGCATCATAAGCTTTTACCTATGGGATCCCTTTTCTGTAAATGCAATTTCCTCAGGCTGATACAAAAAGTGTCTCTGAATTCTGCAGTTCCTCATTTAGTTAGGTGTTGTCTCGATTTAATGAGTTGCTGTGCAAGCATATTTTCAGAAATCTTGTCTTTTAATGTAATTTTTATCCTAATGTTTAGTTTAGGGTAATAAGAGAACACTCCTTCCTACTTGACCCAATTGTAACCATAATGGCAAGTGAAGTTAGGACTGGAGTTCCGACTTTTTTAGAACTCCATCCCTTCATGAGGAGAAAGTGGAACTTCAAATTCTGATGTTTACTGAGTATTTATTAATGATATTTTGTAATATTTGTTTCCCATTGTTCTGCTGTCTTCGAATTAGTAAAGTAATGAAAACTCATTAACTTTGTTATGGCAAATCAATACCAAGCTTTTATAGTTCCTACTGTGAAATGCTTTAATATGAACTTCAAATGCAGTATTAAAATTTATTAGGCATTCCCTAAAGCTGATTGATATGCTAGGGATTTTCATAGAAAAAAAATACCTAGATGGGATGCATGCAGGGCTAGCCTGATTTCAATAAATTTTAAAACTTTTTCCTGCTGTTTATAGTTATGATAATTGGGTGTTAAAGACTTTCTACTGAGGCTGATGATGACTCTCCTTCTTTATTACTTCCTGCTTCTAATCACCCTTGAACTGGATTCATCTCTGCCACTGACATATTATTTAGCGGAAGAAGTCCTTGCCACTATTTGTAGGATTTTCCAGGGCTTTGGTACCGATTCATCAGCAGGCAAACTGCTTGTGGTTGTACTTTTTGCAGTTGGAGCTGTTAAATGCGACTGAGTGTGGAGTTCTGAAAGGACACGTGTGCTTTCCATTTCTCCATGAGGATGAGGTTGTCGCTGTGTCAGTCCCAATCCCCCTGTGTGCTGCCCGTGTGCGGCTTTGAACTTCATCTCTGTGATACTCTAGGGCTGTATAAACCATGATCAGAATCTGCCACTTGTCTTGAGGGACATCTCCTTTGTTTTTAGAAACCATTGTAAATTGGTAAGTAATTTATCTATTTTTGAAGATAAGGCTTTTCCTTCTAAGTAATTTGAAATGCTACTCCAAAGTCTTTTCCGATACATGAATAAGGCCTTGAACAAATCGAGTTTTGCCCACTAGTTGTAAAAATGTTTGATCTACCTCCAGATTAAAATGCTGTAATCTGGTCCCCTGAGTCACTTTTTGGACAAGGTGAGGTAAGATTTGTAGAAGACATGTTTCCATGCTTGCAGCTCAGACTTGCTTTAAACAAGTGTAAAAAGACATTTTAATTTTATTTTCTGAGGTATGAGTTTTAAAGGTGTAACAAAATCTGTGTTAATTTTATGGGGTTTTAAATAAATTCCAGTGGTCTGCTGAAGGAAAGTTTCTTACCTTTTGCTTCTTCCCCCTCTGATAGATTCCCCACTTTGTCTGAATGATGCCTGTAAATGGGAAGTACAGTAAAATTATTCATGTAATTTCCTAGGAAGGGGAATAGTCCTAGTCTGGCTTTGAACATCACTGAAATCTGTATCCATTAGACTGCTGAATGTAGGGGTGATTGCTGACAGTGTTATCTTTGACAGTAGGGTTGTGGTCAGGTACTGCTTTGACATGGGAATTAAACTCGGTTGAACACTGCTAAGCATCAGCAGCTGCTTGTAAGAAGCAGCTCTCCTTTAGGAGAGATGACAACAGCTGAAAAGAAAAATGCTGTAGAAGCTGTCATTGCAGCCTCCAGTTTTCTGGGAGGTATTTTTTTTGCAGTCTTATTTCAGCTTTGCTGTTGGCCTACAGGGAGACCTGAGTTCAAGCACCCCAGTTCTCTGTGGCTGTGCTCCTCAAATTTGGAGGACAGCACTGACACCCAGGTTTGATTTAATGGGATGCCACGAGAATCAGTTTCAGGTTTTATACATTTGGTACTAAGGAGGAGTGTGTGGGAGAGTGAAGAAGACTGCCATGCAGATTCACCCCCTCAAAGAGAAATCCAGGAAAGAAGAGAGTAGTTAAGTTTTGTTCTTAGTTGTTGAAAATTGTTAGTGTTTCTGTTCGCTTGTAGGTTGGGGTGCTGAGTGGAGAAGAGTTAGCACTGAAGTACTGGAAATAATCAAACCAGTCTGCAAAGATATTTTATTTACCAGTTGGATACTTTTAGTTCAGCCTCATACACAGCAGCTGAGCACCGTGTACATTCACATGCCAGAAGTAACCTTAGTTCTGTTGATATGTTTTCATCACCAAGGGCGTGCCAGTGCTAATTGCAGTGGGAATTTGAGAAAGTCTTCATAACTTGCAGCAAAAGCAATTGGTCTTAGTTCTGGCTGTTATATCCTCTGTTTGGAAATTCAAGCAGTTGCATTAGCCAGCACAAATGAACACTTGTGTGCTTGCATCTTGCATAGTGTTTTTCCAAATTCAGGCATTTCAATACTCAACGGCTCTTCAGGTTCAGTCTAATAGAAGCAGGGAGAATTTGAATGCTAAAATGACCTGTTTTCTAGATCTAAATCTGTTTATGTATGTTTTCAAAATAACTTTGCTTTTCCTTTTCTCTGTTTTTATGTGAACTGCAGCTGAACTTGTTTTTTCCATTACTTTCAATGTTTGGTATTTAACTTTCAGATTGTTTTGTTTGTTTATTTGTTTTTCCTCTTGGATAAACTCATAGGCAAGACCTTGGGTTACCACTCCATTCTTTTTACCTAATGTAAAATGTTAAAATGCTGTCACAGAAGTAGACAGCATTACTTTTTTTAAGTTTGACCACTTAAAACTTAGGATTCTCAGCCCTTCAGCCTCTCTAACAAAATGTATTGGTTGTGGAATAATTTGCAAATTTTTACCTGTCTTTGGGAGACTGGGTTTTGGGTAATTGGAAAGAAAGAGGCAGGAATTATAACTGCTGTAGTTTTTAAATTATTAATATACTACATCTTACATAAGCACTGAGCATGGGAGGAAAGATGTTTCAAGTGAAATGTTTTGGGTTTTGCTCCTAGTGACAGCCCTTCATTGGCCTAAGGGGATTTAAAAAATACTGTTATTCTATTCTATATTTGTATTAATATAGTTTTCTTTTGTGCTTACAAACTAGTATTAAAAATACACAATTCAGAAAGTAGCTCTTGGGAACCCTCCTTCAATTGCTTTACACAGGTTTGGTGCCTTTAGAAGGCCAAGGCCAACAGATCTAGAGATACAGGCACATCTTGTCTTGGTGTTAATTTCTGTTAATTAGCAGAGCAAATGCAGAGGGCCTTCCAACAGGGCTCCACATTGCTAGAAAGAGAAAGACTATTTGTATCTTTTGGTGAATTCACCTTCTGCTCTTCTACTTTCACCCTCTAGTGTACTCCTCCTCCATCTAGTGTATTCCTCCTCCATTATTTGATTTTTCTTTTCCACTCTCTGTTATTGTCAGTAACAAGGGAGATTGTTTTGGTTATGGGACAATGCCAAATGCATCTTTTAAGTAGTTTTGCAGCTGGACGTGTGCTGTTTTCCCATGTCAACCACACTACTTGTATTAGTACGTAGCCAAAAGGAAATTGTAAAGGTATAGATTAAGATAAACAAGAAAGAAAAGCCATACTAGAATCTTATAGCAAGCTTTTAATGTTTCTTAGGTGCAACAGTCAAAACATCCATCTCTGATTGGAATGTCTCTATTAAGCTCAAAATCAGTGAAGCACTAGGTGTGTTAAGCTCAAAACAAGAGGCAGTTAAAAGGGACAAAGGTGTAGAAAATGTGATCCAGTGTATTCCCCCCCACCTCCGAATGTGTTGATTTTAAATGCATTCGTAGAGCTACATAGCTTGTTTGCAATTCCTCATAATTACCAAATGAGCACTGCAAAGGAGCAGACAACGGTAATCAGACAGTCGATTAGTTCCTCTGCTTGCATTTGCATCTATTTTCATTTACATTATTACAAGGAGTTTGAGAGGATTTTCAAAGCATGAAAGCAGCATGAGAGGTGAGAATTACATTTGGCTTTTTCATGGCCTCCAATGAAGTTTTTTAATGTTTGCTCTCAGATGTACATTTGAGTGTGGGGAGAGAGAGGGAAAATTTCTTCTTTGCTGATTTCCACCTAACAAGAAAGCTCAGTGTGCAACAAAGTGCTCAGCATGGAAAAAGCTTTGGAGTGCACTGACAGTTTTATTGACTGTCCCTTTTGTAGTGACATGCCAGCCCCCTTTGAAATGATAGTTAACAGAAGTGAGTGAATACACATGGCTTTTGTAAGACAGTGATAAATTGGTGGACAGTTGGACCATGATGGCTTCAGGAGTTACGTGTTTGCCATCAGTGCCCCGAAGCCATTTATATTCTGTGTCAGTGGGGTGCATCTGAATACCATATGTCACAAAGACTAATGTCCCTGATCTTCCTTCTAATGGGCACGGCAGACACCACGACTTGGAAATTTCCGTGCCTGCCTCCGAGATAAACAGTAACAGGGCCAGCTAATTGTGTATGTTGTTAAACACCAGAGCTGTTCACTTGAAAGGTGGACCCTGGCAATTAATGAGAGCCATTAAGGCAGTGAACAGAAAAAGAACATAAAATAAAACACATTTTTTTCCTGTCACGGAGCTTGGTGGTAGCAAATTAGATAGGCCCTTGTCCAGACCCATTGCTGCTTCATTGTTAGGAGAGAAGTTAGGGAAAGAGGTCGGAGTGTTCTAATTTCAAGAGTACTAGATGATACCTTAGAGACTTGTTTGCAGAGGCCAATGAAAAAATACCCTTGAGACAGGAAATTTGCCTCTTAACTGGTACCAAGAAACTGAATTCCTAAAAATGTATAACCGGCCACTATAGTGTGCAAAATTCACTGTTGGCAAGAGGTCAGATTGCAATGTCCACACTTTAAAGACAAGGGGTCCTGGTGCAATATGTTAGTGAACAAGCAAAGTGTGGAGCAAGGCTTTGTCATGACACATGCAGAGTGGAGTTGATTACAGGGGTGCGCTCTGGATTTAGTGAATTTTGGAATTAATTAATCTCTGAATTGACAATAAAGATAAATGCTGTTATCTGTGTTTCTACAGGCTTCCATTTACACTTCTTATTTAGTTTAATAGATTTAATGGAGTTTAAGGTAAATGGAGCTGTCCCATAATTTGTTTTAGATGTTAGATATTTTGGGAATGCCTGTGGCCAATGGTTGACTGACTAGCACTGTAAATCAAAAGGAAATGGCAGCAATGCAAAGGATAAAATCTGTTGATTATGGATGCGTTTCATCTTTTCTGGCCAGTCAGAAAAGAATATCCATACAGTAACTGCTAAGATCACGGGCCTGTTTAATGTTTTTAGAAGCACCAAAATTACGCTGTAGCACAGTTCGTCCAGTGACGCTCATCCTTCCATTCGTGTGTTGATAAATAAAAGGAGGTGTGTGTAGGTTTCTGGAGCAGAGAATGGCTTGTATTTGTTCTTTAACCAGAGAAGCTAAAAACTGGGAAGGAAGGGCGTTCGTCGTGTAAAGGGAAAGAACAGAAACCAGCTGGGAAAAGAGGTGATCGTTTCCAAACCGGGTCAGATGTACAAAAGCTCATATTACACTTTCTTATGTATCTGTTTGTCTGTGCTAAACCGTTTAGGATTTTTAGGGCATATTTGGCATGTGGGAGAGGGGTTCCATGATCACTACCTGCCTTTGCTTAATGCTCGTGCAAATAATAACAAAGAATTAGTAGGAATGACCAAAAATGCCCATTTTTTAGGGAAACTAGAATTTAAACCTTAATGACTCTGGAAGATCAGAACACTATTATGAGTGTACATCTTTTGCAAAACTTTGCAGTTTTGGAACAGTGCTTTTGTTCTTGTGTAAACTTGCTGTTGAGTGAACTTAATCTTCAGCGCACCACAGCAATATAATAGGATGTAGTAAAATCTTAGTCCATTTCTTTTGCTGCCTCTTAGAAATGTGACCTTCAGATCTTCTCTTTGTTTTGTTCTTAAAGAGAAATATTTTGTCACTGATTCACTACTATGCATTTGTGCATTGTGTTTTTTCTGTTGCTTATTTAGTCTTCAGGGCATCTTCTAGCTTTAAAGGAACTTCTTCAGACCTCAACTGATGTAGATCTTCATGCTCCCATTACAAGTAATTAAAACAAAGGGAGAGGTTAAGTGTCCTAGTCAGGGTAATGCAGTGAATCAGTGCTTGCAGTTTGGAATGGGAGACAGGGCCATTTCCCATAAATTTGTTTTACCATAAGGCTGATGATGATGATGAGCTGTGTAATGAGACCCTACAATCAAAAGTGTGTCCCTGGTAGTTTTGTTTTGGTTTTGTTTAGCCTGTATTGCATTCCTAGTCTGTCACTTCTTAGTTCCTGGATTAATTTTAGGGAGCTGAAGACAAGTTGTGCTGTTGGGCTGACAGCAGAGGTGGGTAATGAGAGGCAAGAAGGTGGCAGAAGGCAGACCAGTCCTGAACACTACTGTGGGGGCCCGAAAGTGCTTCAGAGCATGAGGTGAAAGCTTTTCCTATAGTGTGTGCTAGAAAGCTTTGTTGGTGGTTGTAGTACAGCAAAGCTGGAGTGAAGAATTTATGGCTGATGGGCAGGATACGGTCCACAACTTACAGAGCCTGTGGCCACATTTCCCTGCTGCTGTTCGATTTTGTTGTGGGGTGTGTACGTGAATGTGTGGCTCATCAAGCACATTTGTAGGACCCAGGCAGCCCTCAGCCTGTGACCTTCCCTGGGGAGATGTGAGAGGCAGAAGGGGTGTGATGTGCCAAAGCGAATTGCAGATCTGGAGAGCAAACCCCTCATCCTCCCTGGTTGCTGAGAAACCAGGTTTTTACATCGTGTAATAATTTGTGTGTTTATGCTGGAGCCCTGAAGTAGGAGGCTGATACTGAAGGTGACATAAAGCACACTCCTTGTCTCTTCCAGGGAGTGTGACAGCTTACTCACAAACCTTTGGGCTTAAACAGGAAAAAAAAA
The DNA here is from genome assembly GCA_036023395.1 of Myiotriccus ornatus. Classification (NCBI taxonomy): domain Eukaryota; kingdom Metazoa; phylum Chordata; class Aves; order Passeriformes; family Tyrannidae; genus Myiotriccus; species Myiotriccus ornatus. Next base: position 71,487,529 of record JAYRBT010000042.1, read on the forward strand.
TGATGTAAAGATCCCTGAATTCTAGTCTTTCAGTTCATCTCAACATTTCATACCTGATGATGCTTCAGGTTGAAAATATTGTTGTCTGAAATAATACATTGCCTGATTTTAATTAGGGTTGTGTGGTTTTTTTTGAGGGAGAGTTGGTTTTGTTTCCTTGATTCAGTCTAATCCTTCTTCCTGCGATAAATGGCTTTCCATGTAATGGGTGCACTGATTACTCCAAGGCACACATCTGCTAAAGGATGCCTTTGAAAGTCAGGCTAATTTGTTGGATAAGTGGCAGATTTCTGATTGCAATCTCCTTTCAATACAGAAGATTACTTAAGCAAGACAATAATCCTCTCTATTTTTTTTTCCAAGCCTTGGGCTTGGATTGTTTTTTTTTATTTCCATCTTTATCATCCTACTCTTAATTTTTCCTGCTGTCTAGGTACAGTTTGGTTTCTTCATAAACAGTTACCAAACATGATTACTGGCAGTTTTGGTGTAGTACAGTTTGCATACGACATTGACACAACTGTGAACTCAGAAGCAACTCTACATGAACTTACAGGATTATGTAGTCTACTCTGCTTCAAAACAGAAATCATCTATCCTGGATTGTCAAATCCACATAAAAATGGCAATTTTGGAAATAACTGTCAGGGAAATGCTTAGCTGAAATTTTCAATTATAGCTACAAAGGTTCATGTGGAGCCTCCTAGCTCTCTGGTTGTTATGCCTGCATCTCTGCGTTGATTGTGTGCATAAGGGCAGAGAGACTCAGTGTGACACAGACACAGTATGACATTATTGTATTCTCTAATAAATGTCAAATGTTAAGCACTTCCTTTTTTTCCTTTTTTTTTTTTTTTTAATAACTCATAGGCTAAATCTGGGCTGCAAATTTTCAGAATTTAGGGATGGGAATTTATTTTCTCCTTTAGTAATGCTTACAATCCTCTGAGTATGTATATCAGTTAAGCTAAAACTGCTTGTGTTTAGCATAGCCTGTTTCACTGCACAAACTGGTCATAGACTGCATGAGCAAAACCATTTTCTGGTGCCTGGGAGCTGCATTAGAAGGCTTGGCTTGTACACCTGGAATGTCAGACCCAGAAAAGTGCTTTCTTAGCACTTTTCAAGCCTTATTTTGAAAGTGGGTAGGTATGAGGAATTCCACTTTGGGGATATGCCAGTTAAGAGGCGAGTTAACTTACACTTCAGTGTATGTAAATGTTGTTGCTCAAAATGGAAGCTGGGTCTTCTAGCTCTCTATAATGCTGTGGCCACACAGCCTTCATATAGAAAGTAATCTGTATTTTTCAGATAGGCATAAAATATTTAAAGTGCGTCCTCTGAAGATTTGCTTAACCAGACAAAACTATTGCTTTTATGGGTATGGAGAAATAAGATTGACAATAAAGTGAACCGAAGAGTGGGCAAAGCTTCCCGTCTTTACTTTTGCAAATCAACAGTAGCCTTTGGGATATTCTTTTTGCCCTGATTTAGAGTGTTCTCTGCCAGAGATGCAGCACAGTTTTCAGACACAACTGCTTCCCAGAAGAGAGGTCTCTGAGGATACCTCTTCACTCTTGCTGGTACTCTAGAGTTACTGCTCAGATGGGGTGTCTGGCAGAGGGAAATGACTGTATTGTGAAATATGGATGTGCAGTTGCCTTAAACTGATCTCTTCCATGGTTATTAGAAGAGCTATGGATGGAGTTTTTTTGTAAACTTTACTTTTTCTTTTTGATGTCTCGTGATCTATTTTAAAAACAGCTAATTAGAATATATAATTGATCAGGTATTTGTATTTTCTCATTCCTAGTCATTTCATAAAGAACAAGTTGAAAGCTCTGTAGTGTTCTTTGTATTTTTTATGAGTTTATTTTGAAGGTTTTTTCCATTGTACTTCTATTTTTTTTTTCTTTTTTTCCACAATAAAGTTTGAATTTGGAAGTGTGGTGTGCGAATTTGAAGTAGCAGAGTTAGTGGTCGTCTCATCTGGCTTTCTAAAATAGTGCAAGGCACTGAGTCACGTCTTGCCACTAATAAGTTGCGTCATTTTGCCAGGATCAGAATGTTCCAGTCTCAAAGCAAATAGTTTTAAAAGTGAAAAACCGGTTGTTACCATGTATATGTGTGTGTTCATATACACACACACGCTCTCTAATATGTCTGATTATCCAAAAATGATGATTGATCCTGCTGTGTATAGGACAGTGAATTAATAATCACCACTTCTTTCAACTTTACCACCGCCTTCAGTTTCAGCACAGGAGGAGATTAAAAAATTCAGATCATACTGTTTTTAAAGGTGAGGTTTATAAGCATGAATGAGGAAAAATGTGGGGAGATTCCATTGGGGGGGGGGGGAAGGCAGAGAGAATGCTAAACTTGTTATTTTGACTTCTTATTGTGGTTTTATTTTCAAGATGTTTGATGTGTGATTTGTTATATCTTGTTTTGGAGGGATTACTGTCCTAAATGAGAGTTCTCTTACAATGCTCTAAGGTAAATTCTGCAAAAAGCCAGGTGTGTTCCTGCTCCTGGTTTTGTGCAGATGTTCGCTCTGCTGAGCATTTGATATGTTGATTTGCAGACTTTATCAAACAGGAATGAAAAGCACCATTTTTACGCTGATTATTTTATGTCTGTTTATCCTCGTGCTTTGCCAGCAAGCCTGGTCCTTTTTCCCATCGGGATTTCATCAGGCTAAGTCAATATTAATGTTTTAATATCCTCGCTGGTAGAAAATTCCCCTCAGATGGGAAAAACAGACTGCAGAGAAAGCCAGTGGCGAGGTACTTGTGCAGGGACCCACGACCACAGAGGCTCGAGTGCTGGGAGAGGCCCGAAGGGGCTGGGCTAAGGCAGAGACAAGCCCAGAGGTGGCTCTGGTTTATTCTAAATAATTATGCTAGACCCCTGGCAGGGCACTGTAAGTGCCAGTACACTGAATCTCCTCAGAGAGGAATCAATCTGTGTGGCTTTGGGAGCCTGGATCTCATTCCACTCAAGCAGTCAGACCCCAGGACTTCTACGGCTTTGTTGCTCATGTCTTTGGCAATGCTGGCATGAGTCTTACTCTGCTTCTGCTTTTTGCCCCTGACTGAACAGAAAAGATAAAAACCCCCCTCAAACTGGGATGCTGAGATAATTTTAAAAATGGACTTTTTTTTTTTAATTTGCTGTTTCAAATCACCTTAAGAACTCGTGGGTTATGATTCTTAATGAATTAGGTGGGGCAGTCTCCAATAGTTATTCTCATTATGATAGCGCTGACAGAGGTTGAATGTTGGAAAATCAGTGGGGCAGAAGGTTCCAGAGGATATTGGTGGTGGCTTTGGAGGACAGAAGCTGAGCAAGATGGCAGAGGTTGACATTTTGAGGTTATTGAAAGCCCTGTACTGTGGGGATCATTTTGGTCTTGTTTTGTAGCAGCCAAGTTTTGTACCTTCTACTTATGGAGGCTCTTTTAAAAAAACCCCAAACGTAAAAAGGCATTGTGTAGCAGGATCATAGCAGGGTGCCTAGTGACCTGTTCCTTTAGGAAAACAGTCTAAATGCTGGATTTCAAAGGAGGGTAAGGTGGTAATCAGTACAGACCTTTAGTATGAAGAGGAAAAGAATCTTCCCCCCCCCCCCCATATTAATTCCATAAGATAAAAATAGAGAGCAATGGGGTTAAAAACCTCTCAGTTTAGATAGAGACTTACTGTGTGGTGAAGTTCCATGGCCCCAGAGCAGATGACAGCAGGTAAGGAGTGATGCTTTTATTTCAACGTCCTTGCTCTCTTTCCCTAGCCCTTATGGTGTTTGCCTGACACTCACAGAAACTGTCTGTGAAAAGCTCATAAGGAACAATCCCATTTTTTCCAGCCCAGCATGAACTACCAGCACCTATAATCTGTACATGAAAAAGTAATTTAATGGTACATTTCTTCACTGTGATGTCTTGAACAGCTGAGCTGCCTGGATCAGCAACGAATTGCCATGCTTTGGTGGATCAAGGTAAGAAGTCCAGAGGGAATGTGGCCTCTGAGGTGCAGCTATTTTGGGTCATTAGAGGTTATACATGCCTAATGTCTCTTAGCAGAGCATCATCCTACCATCACAGGAGCTGGAAAATGTTTGATGTGCTCCAGCAGACTCGTCTTTTGCATTGATGTAAAGGTCTTATAAAACCCTTCAATGGTAACAAAGAGGAGAATAACTCAGTCTGTCACAGGGGAAGCTGTGGAAGCCCCAAAGACTTGATAGATTCTCTTGGATATACAGTGTATATTTTGCATGGTTCTTTGATCAGGCATGTTTTCCAGCTGCCTCAGCTGGAAAAATTGGACAGCAAATTTCAAAACAAACACAAAAGGATTTTATTGCAAAGAAATATAGCTCCACTCTTACAGCCAAATATGTTGTAAATTATTGTGACCGCTGCCTGAGTGAGCCATGTCTTTTCCAAGTTACAAAAACTGGGAACAAAACCTCTGTGTTAGAGTGTATATACTTGTTAATATCAGTGCGTATATATTGTTTTTACTTGTCTTGTGCATGAGTTTTGGTTTTGGTGTTTTGTTTTATTGTGGGTTTTTTTTCTGGTACATTTCTCAAGCTTTTCATCGCTTATCGTCACTGGAAACTTTACTTTAAAATGAAAACAGATAATTCCCTATTGTTACCTTCCGATAGGCATCAAAACTGCTAAGGGAAAATAAAAAATACCCAGAAATTTGGTGTAGGACTGTGACAGCTCATCATACTTTAAGTGGTTCCACGCACAAATTAAGAACCCAAACCATGCTTTGCATTATTTAGTACAATATAAATGTGTCATAGTTATCCTTAGTTATTCAAATTATCTGAAAATTAATGCAAATTCTGTATAAATTCTGTATATCATGGTGTCTTGATAGTGAGTTTTGGTCATGCTCTTCTTTATATGGCAAAAGGCATTAATTGTATGATGAAGGATCATGAAGTATTTCTTTTTAGCTGAGTTTCTAATTCAAACAACAAGAAATTCCATTTTCTTGTTGTTTGTATAAATCAATGTTTTTCTGTGTCCTTTAACACTTTGAGCCCATTGGTTATTTGCAACCAGATTTCTCTGAGGATATAGGGGTGAAAGGAACTCATTTCCTACAAGCTGTGTGAAAAGGTGGCCGGGTGAAGGAAACAGAAAGGACTCAATTCAGTTCCCTCCCTTTCACAACGGAAGGGAAAAGCCTAAGATGACCTCATCCTGAATTTCACATGAGAACATCTGTGTGGGGCAGGGATGTGCGTGTACCATGGTCATGGGGTCAGGCTTGGGCTTTCCCGTTGGCACAGGACAGATAGAAGAGGTTGCAGACAAGTTTTCCTAGGGAAGCACTCTCTTAGAGTTGAAGGGAACTACTTGCCCAGGCTGAAATGTTATGATGAGAGACAGAAAACCAGGTCCCGGTTCTGAAGTAGAACAACATTCTAAAACGGTGAAGTTGTGCAGAATCCCACGTGGCTGTTGCTGAGCCAGCAAGAAGGACTCGCAGTGTTATCATTGTAGTGGATATACACACTTGTCCCAAAAATATTTGTTTCCAGAGACTATCCTTTCAGTGTCTTTGTGGCAAAGTGCAGGAAGCTATTTATTGTACAACTGGTTTAAATTGAAACTTTTGAGGATAATGGGACAACTCTCCATCTCCTCCCATCCCCCTCCTTACGTTTTCGTGCAAGAGCACATTTTCCATGACTCCATTATTGTTTGAACATCAGGATATTGCATAAGCCTCTCTTGGGGAGAATAGAATATGCAGAAGCAGAGAATGACCTATGCCCACCCACAAGGGCTATTAAATGCAGCTTCACATATAGTGTCAATAATGAAGAACATCAGAAAGAAAAAAACACGTGTGGGCATTTGAATGTTTTAATTAGTGGGGGAGGCAGATTCACATCCAGGTTCTCACGCAGCTTTCTGCAATGACTATCTACACAGCCTGGGTATATCTCCTGATCTCATTGTTCCTTTCTTGATTTGAAACAGAGTTCTTCTTTTTCCTCGTGGTAAAGTGCAGTAGGTAGGGGAGGAGAGGATAAGGAAGTGCAATTCAGTGTTTGGGGTTTTTTTGTTGGATTTTTTTTTTTTTTTAATTCCTTTGCCTATAGAATCTTAGATGCAGCAGTCATTAAGGAAAAATGTAAATAAACAGGCTAAGCTGTTAGACAGCTTGTGTAAATTACACAGTTTACTTTGGAGAAGTAGCTTTGGTGGCAATATCATATGACAGGCTTCATCCTAGACAAGAAAAGATTAACGCCTGGTAAATTTACGTAACAGCTGCTGAGGATGAGCATTCCTGGGTCACCCAGTGTTCCTGTCAAAATAATCTGGAGTTTCAAGCACTGCACAAATTGAGCAAATGCAGTCCTGTGCTCTGTGATCTCAGGTTCAGTTTTGCGCTTGAAGTCAGTGGCCCAGCTAATTTCAATGTGAAGACAAGTACCTTAGGGTTTTTGAGAATCCAGGATTCAATTTCTGAAGTATTTACAGGCTGCTTGTGCTTGATTTCCCTTCACTGTCTGGAAAGCCACCATCTCTGGGTTGAACGAAACAAATCTCGAAGAGCTTGTAGTAGTGCTGGAGGTGCACAGGGCAAGATGAGCAGGCTGTAACCTCTGATTTCAGTATGGCTAGACCATTGGAGAAGGTAAAAAAAAAGTTCTTTTCATGCTGACATGCATGTGCATTGAATTCCAAGAAGTCAAAATGGGACCCTCTGCAACTTGCTCAGGAATGCAGAAATAACCTCACGAATGTCTTACGTGTTTACAGATCAGTGGCACATGAAGGTGGAGCTGCCACTGTGACGTGTTGGAAGGGCAGTTGAAGTTTAGTTTGGTCTCTTCTGGCAGGAAACCAAATCCCAGAGACAATGAGAGGTCTCTAAGTTATCTCTCTTAACCCCTGTCTTCATTGCTCTTCTTCAGAGAAGTCTGTTGGCCCGTGGAGCTGAAGAGGACCACGTTGCATCCTTTAAAACCCTCAAAGGAGGAAGGAGTGAGGGTGACAAACATGGAGCAGATCACGTTCCTAAAGCTCTTTCGTTTTCAAGTGCAAATGAAGGGGATCTGTTACCCAATAAAGCTCTGGCACCTGCACAGCACTGAAAAGGCTTATTTGCACCATCATGCAAATCGGCACAGCTAATGACAGGAACTCCGTTTATTTTGTATCTACATTCAGGAGGGAAAACAGAATCAAAAGTTGATGTCTGTTTGCAGCATTATCTTATCATATCCTATTGAAGACTTTTGATTGACAAATTGGGGGAAGATTGTCCCTTCTTCATTTTGAAACGTCTCTCTCCTTAAGAGAATGTCTATGTGGGACAGAAAGAAGAGAATCTGGTACTATAAATCATTTACTTGAGATAAAATTTTGATAAGCATTATAGAGGAATGACCTCACTGTTTTATCATTTCAGTTAATGTGAGCTGTCACTCCGTGTTTATTGCCCCTGCAGTTAAAGTTTATGGAAGTTCCTCAAAGGGATGCCCTTGAATCTGTGACTTAATGACTGCTCCCTCTGCTGGAATTACAGCTTCTAACTGGAGCAGCTGAGATTAATCTCACTTTTATGTATGAGAAGTCATATACAACCTGTATCAGTACTCAAATCTGCAAAACTACGGTGGTAAAAGCCAAGGAACTCTAGGCCAATGGATCTTAAAGCCTGGAGAGGAATTTGAAAATCATGATAATAAATGTTCTGAAGTTATTAGAAAGAAATTCTTCACCCAGAGAGGGTGGTTGGGCACTGGAACAGGCTCATCAGGGAAGGGGTTGTAACACCGAGCTTGACAAGAATTCAAGAAGCGTTTGGACAATGCTCTTAAGTGCTTGGTGTGGTTCTTGGAGCTGTCCCATGCAGGGCCAGGAGCTGGACTTCAGTGATCCTTGTGGGTCCCTTCCAACGCAGTATATTCTATGATTTCATATGAGTAAATGCACCTATTAAAAAAAAAAAAAAATTCTTCAGGGTTTGTCTGTTTCAAGCTCTCTTCCCACATGTCAGGGCTGGGGTCTAGTGGTTTTGGTTTAATCTGGGTTTTTTCCTGCAAGCAAACGATCTTGATGTAGTTCTGAGACTGCCACTGATGAGTATTTTTGGGAGAGAACCTCGGCTTTGGCAAAGCTTGTTATAGCCTTGCAAGCACTGAAAGCTGAATGAAATAAGAAATTTTCTACTTTGATCTCAGTTGCTTTTTGAGACCGAGTTGTTGCAGACCTGAGTTTCATTGGCTTTTTGTTCAAAGAGTGGAGCAGGTCTTCAAGAGCCTTGTTTGTATTCATTCCATACAAAATGGAAGGTGCCCTATTTCAAATGGCAGCAGATCAAGAAGCTGAGGGTTTTAAACCAAATTGCATCCTGCTTCATTTAAACTGTGCAAGGTTCTTAAATGTGAGCCTAAAAAATCTGAAGTAAATTAAAAGTTTCCCGTTATGAAACAATCACAAAAGAAGTGTAAAGACTGACATCTCTGTCTTTAGGCACTGGTTGAATTTTTGAAGGTGTAGAGCCTGTGGCAGTCTCTGTGAAGGTCGCCCAGAAGTGCACGTATGCTGTGCTTCTGGAGATCCCAGAGAGTTCAGCTGGCAGAGTTCCATTCCCAATCTGTTCTAATAACGTTTGTTGGAATACTGGGGTTCTGATCTTGCTTGCTTTTATTGTGGATTTTGTGAATATTGCCAGTGCAAAAGAATTTTAACACATTCTGCTTATATTTCTGCTGAGGTCTTCAAGTTTTGTGTTAAGGCAGAGCTCAAAAAATTGCTAATTTCACTTTCCATATTTCACTCATTCTCTTTTTTTTTTCCTTTTTTTTATTTAATTGGCTGCTTTGATAGTAGGCTTTATGGGGCATACCATCTTTATCTCTGCCAAGCACACAATGTACACCTTGTACACTAGTGAGAATCATTAACTTGCATATATTGCAAAAAAAGGTTATCTTCAACACAGGTAGGTGAGCAGTCAGAGGGATGGAAGCACTGCAAAGGAGTCTTTTACGTAGGTCATTGATAATCCTTTTTATGGATATGATTGAGTAAAACACTGGATACTTTGGCCTTGAACCAGATGAGTTCTTCAGAGCTCTTAACTGTGAGTGTTGAGCAGTAAAAAAAGTGAAGACCTGCAGTGATTTCTCTGAGGTTTGTTTCCTTGCTGACGTTTGAGCAGCTGTTTGCATGGCTTTGGGGAATGTGGCCTTCTTGGGTAGAGCCCGTGAAGGTGTAGGATGGGAAATTGCAAGCCCCACCTCAGGTCTTGGCTCTGTTTACCTCTCTGCCATTGGTCTGCTCTGTTTTGCATATCCTAAAGGACTTCTTGCTTTGCCCCCATGTCATAACTTGAATGAATCAGTCCTGGAAATGATGAAACACCTTGGTTTTTGCAGACAGGGGACTTGTTTCTGATTGTGCTCCTCTGGAGTTCCACAAAGGGTGAAGTTGAGCAAGATATTTTCTAACCTGTCCATCTAGTAGGTATATTTGCTTTCTCAGTTTAAAAATACGAGAGGTTGATCATTTAGATTTCGCCACTTTTTTGCTTCCTTGAAAAATAAATTATTTTGCCATAATGTGTACTAGTTGGCTGGTTGAAAAAAAAACCAAAACAACACAAGAAGGACTTAGGTTTTCATGGCGGACTTGTCTTTTGGTTTGTTCTAATGGCATATGATTTGTAGCACTGTGCATATAAGCTAACAAAAATCAAGTATAGGGTTTCTTATTCTAGAAATAAATGGACTCAGAAGTATCCAGAGGATTTGAAATTTAATGGGACACAAAGAAACAAATACAGTAGGCTACAGTGAAAAACCTCCTTCCTGTTTTCATAATTTTATTATTTGTTCAGTAATGGAAACATGATGTGGTAGGTTTCCCAGAAAATCTCCAATTTCCTCACAAACTTTCTGTGAGGTAACTCAGAGACTTGTCAAAATCTGACCTATTTTCACACTGCTGTTTACATGGAGTCCTAAGCTGCTTCTCAGTAAAGGAAGTTGTTTGGCTTTAGAACCTGATGAATTAAAAAAAAAAAAAAAGAAATAAAGTTGGGCTTGCTAACTTCATTACTTGAATAAAGTAAACATGTCATGAACAGCATGATTTCTGGTTTGATCTTGTATGTATATAAATCAGATACAAGAAACAATTATAACTTAGCTACCTCTTTTTCAATAAAGGACTTTAACCAGCCAAAGAATTTAATGACGTAAAAAAAGGAAAAATTACTTAGTATGGGGTAGTTCTTCATGGCTTAGTGGCAGTAATTAGTAATATGGGGGAGAAAGTACAAAGTGTCCTAACTCCAAAGCTACAGTTTTGTAAGAGAAAACAGAGGCACTGAATGAAAAAGAGGGGAGAAGACTGTTCACTGAGTGAAAAACTGGCAATTTATCTAAGTTTTCTCCTCAGTAACTGTTGGGTATTTTTCCACAGCCATGAGCTGGCACTCTCAGGCCTGACTGTACCAAACATTTTTCAACACGCCGAACACAACACATGGCTGGGTGCAGAGCTGGCAGCCTCGAGCTGGGATTCTGCCGGCATGCAAAGCAAACAATAGTTTCCACTGAAAAATGCGGGCAAACCAAAGGTGAGAAAAATCGACGAAGAACAGATTTTGTTGCTGCTGGAAGCTTGTGGAATTGGGTGTTTAACTGCTTTGTTCAGGCTTATGTTCCTTCATTTGGTTGTAGGGAGTTGGTGTCGATCATGTGAATGAATTTAGGATTAGAGTCAGCTGCTGTAGAATTGGTCTGGTGTTTATAACAAGTAAATATTAGGAGGTCGGACAAGATGCCCTCCTGAGTTCCCTTCCAACCTGAATTGTTCTGTCATTCTATGAGCTATTAAATGCGTGTATTTGAAGCTACAGAACCTTTGCAAGGATTAGGACTGTCTTTTGATGGTTGCTAAAAAGGGTAAATAGGACTGTTTACTGGCACATTCATTATGGTGACACACTTAAAGTTGTGTGCCTTCTCTGTGAGTGCCTCTATACTGTGAGCGTTACTCCTCTGTGACTGGCTAGTTACGTTTCAGTAGGCCACTGGTACATCTCTCCTCTCCAGAGCTTGGACCTACTCACTGTAGTTGTGTCAGCTTTAGCCTGGCAAGAGAACGTGCTTGTCTGGCTTAGAAGAGTAACACAGGGGGAAGGTGTTGCACATGCCTGTGTAAAAAAACTTCCTTCTAAAAACTACTGCAGCTTCTTGTTTTATTGCAAATGGGAAATTCTCTAGAAAAGGTAGTCTGAGGGCATATCTTCCGGAGCGTGCTGCAAGTCAGTGGTGAATCCAAAGAAGGAAACGAAGAATGGAAGCAGACCAGGTTCTAGTTGTTTTGTTGACAACTGAAATGGCAATCAACGGTTTTGTTTTTTCCATGACTCAAATACGGCACAAGGGCTGTCGTCTAAACATGTGATACGAGGGAGTCTGTAAGCTACATCTGTTAGATCCAGAGGCTCAGAAAGGCGGAACTGGTAATTGATTTTGCATGTGTTTTTATTTTTTTTGGAAGGCAGGGCTGAAATAGCTCCCTTAGCTTTTTGTATGTAGGTTAAATGTGTTTAAGAGGGTCCCTGAGCTCTCCCGTGCTTGCCAGTGATTTTGCAGAACATTATAAAAATGGGAGAGGCAATTGTGTGAGTTAAGGCTTAAATGGAGAGCAGGGGTGAGAAAGAGATTCTTGTTATCGTAACAATTATTTCTTACAAGTGGACTCCAGTGATGTCAAATAATAAATTCAGAGAGCTTTTCCTCTGCTCAGTGTTGATGCTGTTTGATGATTAGCCAACATAAGGGGAACGTAACAGGGAAAGCACATAAAAGATTACGGGAGGATTTGTAGACACTGAAACTGTCCTGCCTCATGATTTCCTGGAAATGATGGGTTATTCTTTCCTTTCTTCTTGCACATTATCTAATCTGAATTGAAATAAAATCAGAGGCGTGAAATCTGCATTGTATTCTGTAAACTCTGAAAGCCGTTCCACAAACTGTCCAGGTGGTGTTTTGGTCTGACACCTCTCACCTGTACCAGTGTCCCTGGCTCACATGCTCTTTTCAGTGTGCAGCCACAGGAGAGGAAGGAAAGTAAGTGTTCCTGGAAAAAAAACTGAAGAAAAAAACAAAACTGTATTTCAAAATATCTGGTGAGATTACTAGAACCAATTGAACACAGTTTTTACGTGGGCTTGATAGCGTATTTGTAAACCGCAGATTTGAAATAATGTGGCTTCATGTCTGACAGCTGGATGAGTCAAACTAAATGCAGAAGAGAACAAATTGGCCGAGACTATGAGATTTGATCGTCATAAATTTGATCATTTATTCCTTGTACCACAAGGATGCTGGTCTCCATGATTTTTAAAAAATCTGCTCATATAAATGAAAATTCTTGCAGTACATGAAGTATTTAATCTTTTTACTGGGCTTATTTTTCCTCTGCCTATAGATATAAATAGAATAATGACGTCTTACTCTCTGCGCTTGGTGCATCATTCATACAGTACATCTCCTTTCTAGGTCACAAAGCTTTCCCACACATGCTTTTTTATCAAACACAGTGACAATGCTCAAGAAGGCAGGAATTTTTGCTGCTGAATGCAGTGCCTCATTGCAGGATGGCATCGGGGTATGAAATAATGAAAATATAATTTTGATTCAGAATTGTAAGACATCCTAATTTCGGTAAAAATACACTTACTCTTAGGAGTGACTCACAGATAGATGATGGTGAGCTTAAAGGGGCTTTTTAATTTTATTGGTCCTGTGGTTGGTCTTGGGAAGTTCTGTTGAAGGGTGTGGTAGGTATTACACAAGAGCAATGAGTATAGGGTAGGGTAGTCTTCAAAGGGAATTTTCATGAGGAAATCATGATATTAGCTTTCATTTCATACATTCAGAACACAAATATGCTCATATGACTGCAGAGCAGTTGATGGGACTTTTTGGTAGCTGAGAACTGGGATGGCTGATGGGTATCTACCAGTTGTATCCCTGTGGGTCTCCTCACTGACTAGGGAAAGAGATTTGTGTTTTCCTGGCCCTTCCTGTGTATTGGCTGCTCCATATCCAGCAGAAATAATTGGGTTTCTAGTAGTCAGTTGGCATTTCTCCAAGTGAGAGAGACTAAATCACTCCAAGACCTCTTTTTTGTGAGTACTTCATAATAAAGTTGTTTCAATATGACATCTGATTCTTCTTAGAGAAGGGGGTTGGACTGGATGACCTCTGGAGTTCCCTTCCAATCAAAATTACTCTGTGATGATTTTGTATAGGCAAACTAGAGATGCCCAGAGGGGGTGGGAGCACTATGTGTATCGTAAGCACTTAAGTACAAAGCACAGTGATGCAAAAATCTATGATCCCAGTCTAAAAGCTGGAAATCTTAATCCTGTAGTCCACATCTTTAAGGAAGTTGGTTTTAATCAGTGACTTAGTCAAGGCTGTTCTGCTGCATGTGCTGAGCAGTGATTGAAGTAGTGGTCAGCTTTCAAAGATATCAGTTTTGCATGACAAGGTTTGCTTTGAGTAGTGTGGTGCCACTTGGGTACACAATATAGATACTGCTTTCCATCTCAGAAGATTTTTCTGTGCCACAGCATAACTGAAAAGTGATTTATGATTTGGTAAGTACTTGTAGCCTTGTAACTTGTAGCCATTTTTAGCTATCAGCATTTTTAGTAGTTGATTATTTTATTTTAACCACCACCCCTGTGCTAGCTGCAGGGTAAAGTAATTTAATTATGGTTTCTAAACAGATGTACTTGGAAAAAAAACTAGCCAGAAATAACACATCAAAAGACAGTTACCATTTTGTTACTTGTGTATTAGGTGACACTCTCTTTCCGTTCTTGCCCCTCATTTGTCAGCTTAAAACTTCTCCAGGTCCCCTTTTAGAGGTGTGCCATTTGGGGCAGCCAGTGGAGAAAAGAAGGAAAAGTTGTGTGTGTCTTGTTTCCTTTTTTAGCAGAAAATCAATGGGAATATACATTAGCCTAAGCAAACGAGCAGCTGTTCTAAAGCAAGGTCTTGACACACAAACATTGTAATGACGTACAAAGACTAATATATGTACAAACAGAGAAATGTCCATTTTTTTAATTTTTTTTTCCCTCCCCAGGGTCTAGAGGGAAAAAAATCCTGTTTGTTACCATGGTCACTGTTTATAGTGATAGCATTTGCCAGAAAGTTACCACACTGCACTTCCCTCAGCTCGGTGCTGCAAAACCCTCTGCCTTTTAATTCCTGGTAAGGTTTTGCTCCGAAACAGATCAGGTGCAAAGGATTTGGTCTATATTTTTGTCTAACAAACATCAAAATCCGTGACAGAATTTCCCTGTTTTAGTGATGTAGGATCATAATCTGAGCACACGCTTTATTCTTAAGAGGAAACCATTGTGGTAATTTGCTGGCGATTACTTGCTCTAAGGCAATCAGGAAAGTACTCCTATGATTTCTGCTAACCCAAAGGAAACCACAAGCCAGTCTGTCTTGGGTAGATCCTGTGATTTTTCTCATACCAACAGCTGATGCATTTTTTGTCCTCTTCCTGTGATGCTGCAGTTACTTCACTTGGACAGCCTCATGCCTGCAAACCAAGCATTCATGTTGGCTTATATGAGAAGCCAGTTTCTGCAGATACATTTTGGTGTATTGGAAAGTTACCTGATCCTTGGCTTTCCATCTTCCTCAGTAAATCTACAAGTCAAATTTGTTCCATTTTTTTTACTGTACTTGCATAGACTTAAGACTGGTGGCATTTCCAGAGATTCTGAAGCTGCAGCTTTCTTTCTTTTTTTCCTTTTTAATCTTATCTCTGTGGTTTTTAATGTTCGTTCTTTTAGCAGTACTTAAGCTATTTAATACAAAGCTTTTTAGGCTTGGTATTACAGTAGTATGATACTGCCTTGTTTAATACAGACTTCCAAATATATAACCAATGTAGATGTCTGGACATTATTGCGTATTATGTGATGTTTTCCAGGTGGCTTTGATGGACTGGGACATTTTCACATTAAAGAATGTTTTTAATGCATTTTGGAGAGTTTGCATATGCAGACAGTTCTAGCTGTGGTAAAAGATGAGCCATGCATTTTGTTGATGGAGCTGCTCTGTGCCAGCTGGAGTTGCAACACCTGGGAGATTCAGCTGCTCCTGTGAAACCAAAAAAAGCAGCTCTTGTCTTGTAGAAATGATTGCTGATGTTTTGTTCTTCCTCTTGAGTGCCAACACCAGGGGTAGCAGTGTTCAGTTTGGGGACTTATTTTAATTCTCAGTCTTCACATGTACCCCTCTCCATCTAGAAGAACCTGTGTTGTCAGGAATACAAGAAGGCCAGTTGGCTTGACCTTCACTGGGTGACAGTCCTGGTCCTGGGGTTTTACTGCTTTTCTTGTGACGTATTCTGGAAGGAAGGGTTAATTAACCATTTTTATTCACCCATGCTGAGTTTGCAGGCAAGCAAAAATCCCATCATCTTCCTCCTTTGGAAGTGCTTTGGCTATCTGTTTTCTTTTCTCTCGCAGGAGAGGGATTTTTCTGCTTACAAACTGGATTTCACAATCACAGGATCCGTTTTCCAGATGTTCAACTATACACTTTCCTAAGGCTTTGACTGCATTAACAAAAAAGTGGTGCAGTTTGGAGGCATGTTAAAGAGAGATTCACCTTAACCCATCCATAAATTTCGTTCTCATCATAATACAAGCAAGCCATGTTTTTTTGTAAACAGGAATTTATTACTTAGTCAAGTCCTAATTTTTTCCCATACAATGAAGAAGCTGCATGACTTCCTTTTATTTTGAAGAGTGAAAATAAATGTGAAAGCTGCACTGATTATTGGGTAAAATGCTGCAGTGAAGGGAAGTGGAACTGACTTTGAAGAGGATACTGCATTTATACAGAAATCTAAGGCTTTGTTTGTAACGAAACAGAGACAAGTCCATTTCCTTCCCACAAACTTGGTTTGCTGGTTTGTGGTGGTGTTTGGAGGGTGGGTTTTTATGTTGGTCTTGTTTGGTTGGTTGGTTTGTTGGGGTTGTTTGTTTTTGTTCTGGGCTTATTTTTTCCCCTCTCCAGTCACAGCACAACTCTCTTGGACAAAATACGTAGAAACTGAATTTCTGAAACTATGATTTTCAAGGTGCTTAACTGGCTGTTGTTTCATAGTTTCTTTAAGTTAATCTTATTAAGCTCATGTTGCTCTTGATCGATTAATAATTTTTTCTCCTTTTTATACCAGCACTGCTATTAAATCAGTTGCATACTAGTGGAAAGGAAAGCTGATAGATTGTACTGAGAGGAACTGATCTGAAATTAGGAGTTTCCTAAAGGATTGGGTTTTTTTTCCATGGAAGAAAATACCATGCCACACCTTTGGTGCTCATGGTGCCACTGAGGAACTAGTGGCTGTATTCTTATTTGTTCTTCACTCTCCCCAGTCTGCCTCCCACTGGCTTACAGGGAGGTTAATGGGTACTATGTGTGCTCAGCATTCAGGAGAACTGTCTTGCTTATGCTCTAGTGATATTTAAATTTCATTTGCTGCAGATCAAGATTTGGATGTTGTGAGGCACACTCTGTTTCTCTAACCAACACTTTGGACATTCAGAAAACCTGTATAAATATTGGGTTTAGCACCTGTAAATGTCATGTTTGGACTTCAGGGTGTTCCATTTTTATTTCTGCCCATTATTTTTGATTTTTTTTTTCCATTGGCTGAAGTCCCTTTTTTATCAGCAAATGTAAAATCCCGTATCCTGCAGGTACTTCTTTCCTCTTGAAGTAACATCACATAGGGGCTTATGTTTAGATTTTCATGCCTACTGCTTCTTCACCATACTTAGAGTGATTCTTTTAATCTTTCATAAACCTGGAATTTCAGGCTATTAAGGGTAAAAATTCTGCTCTGTGGAATCTTTGAAATCAAAGTAGCAGAATGAGGACAGGACTGGGAACAGTGTGGAAAAGCATGGCTAGAATCACTAGTCCAGCTTGTTGCTGATTCAAGCCTGGTACTGTTTTGTGGTTTCCCATGTGGCTGTTGTATACACCCCTCTTAGTCATGATATGTGACAGGGATTTGCAAGGACTTGATTTTGGACTTCCAAAGAAATCTAGGAAGTCAGGAGAGATCCTGAGAAAGTGCATGAGAAAGTGAGTGAGGCGAAATGGGGTTTTGTCTCCCTGTTGACTGCCCTAAGAAAGCACTGGAGCATTGATATATTCAAGACTAATTTGCCATGTCATGACTCAGTTACTGCACTGGAACTTGGCTCGGTGGCTGCAGGAAACTGTTCTGTTTGTTTCTATTTTAGCAGGACCCAGCGAGTCGTCTAGATGTCACTGCTGTATATAGAAGTGGGTGGCCACTGGAAGATGAACTTCCCTTAGTCCAGTTCACTCATAGTAGGGAGTGTTTATAATTGGGTGCAAAAGGTGGGAACCCGTGCTCCCGCTGCAGCCAGCGTGACCCTTCCCAGGGAGCGTCGGCTTCGGACAGACTCCTGGCAAGAGCCATGCCCTCCCAGTCTGGTGAGAGAGAGATCTGCCAAGCCCTAGGAATAGCTGGAAGCAGCTGGGAAGCTCTGTCCTGTCAGAGCCCCTTCTGCCAGTTACTCAGCTCCTGCCACAGTGTCTGCATAGAGAGAACCGTACAGGACAAGGAAAGCAAACTAGTTTTGCCTGGTTTTGTGTCTCCAGGCATCTCTGCTCCTGAAGCTGTCCAGCTGGAAGAAAATGATTTTTATTTCCCCTTGAAATTTTAGAGACGGGGTACCTGACTAAACAAAGGGTAGGGCTTGAATGGCTGTCCCTCAGCTTGTGCTGTGGGCTCTTCCCTTTTCAGCGGGGCAGAAGGTTTTTCCCACCTTCCCAGGTAGGACCCACAAATGATGATGCTTTACTCTAAAATCTTTCCAACCTCTGGGATACTGATATGTAACCCAGATGTAGTTGAATCCTGAAGAAAAAGGTAGATACAAAACAAGATGTGGACTTGAGTCTCCCCTTGCCAACTCCTTGAGTAGAGCAGCTTTGTTTTCTGCATTCAGAAGAAGCTACAACAACCTTGTGCCACCTCACTTTGACTGTTTGCTTTTAAGTTAATGGCAATGAAATGAGATTTTTTTTTTTTTGCTGTAGATGATGGAAGAAAAAGGCTTTTTTTTACTATGATCCCTATCACCCAGATTCTTTTCCATGCCTTGCTCCAAGGGATAACATGAATTACCACGAAGTACGAAAGAGTTCCATTAATTAGGTGTTCCTAGCATTTTAGTATTTCATGCCTTCTCAAGATAATAGTTTCAAGTGCATAATCTTTATTTGCTTGTTGTTATAAGAGAAATTTGATAATGGAATATGGTGTTAAGGAAAAATAATAAAAATGTATCGTTAGATGTTTACAGAATTAATTGATGTCAATTACTGAATATTTGCTTGAAACAATGAAACTTGGGACCAAAATGTTCTCTAGGACCAAATATGGAGGAACTCCCTGATTCTTAATTTCAGTATTTTTATTCTATGGAACTAGGTAAACATATTCTGATTTATTATTAAATTTTCTTAGTCATGAGCAGATTTACTTTCTATTCTGCTCTGGAATAGTGTTTGTTTAAAAAAAATACCCCAAATTCTGCTATGTAGTATATCCTAAATCAATTAGAATGATGTTCTTTGTGATTATTTTAACAAAAAAAGGACCAAAAAGTGCAGGTTTCTGCTAGAACCTGTTCTATTTTTCTGGCAGACTGTGAGTTACAAAATTTCAATATTCTACGCCTACTTTGTGTTTTCTTCTATTTTTTCCTATCCTGAGGAATGCCAAATAATCCTAATGCATAAAAAACCATGGAAAAGTAATTTATGCTCTTAAACACTATTGTGTGGAAATAGATCAGGTAAACATTTGGGTAAGTGGGTGGGTCTGGTTTTTGTGAAGATCCAGATCTGTAGCCCTTAAGTGGCATATTCATGTTCTCAGGTCACAGCCAGTGCTATATCAGAAAATAGTATCACATTACACTCTAATGTTCTTTTGGACTTGTGAGGATATTTTTAAGAATTCTATATTAAAACATTCACAAAAAAGCTCTTTTTATGGAAGTAGATATAAACACATCATTGTTTTATCTTTTGACTTACTACTCTGGTTAAAATACCATCTCCCAATAGTCAGAAGACCTGTTCTTAATTTTATGCGTTTACTATAAACAATGAGACTTGAACATCAATCCTGATAACTAAGAAAACTTGAGAGTAATAGTTCACCTTAGGGAAAACCTGTACATAAGAAATTTCTACTGTATAGCTAGGGGGTAATTTGGAGAGGTTAATTCAACTAGATTTTTTTTGAAGTACGTTTTAGAATAATTTCTGCTTTCTTGTATTTTGGCAGTAATTTTTGTCTTGGGGCAGATATTTAAAAGAAATCAATTTTCACGCCAATAAGCGGAAAATGAGATAGTTTATATAAGCTTTACCAGAGTCTCCTTCATCAAAGTGAAGAGAATGGCTCTTTCAATACTGATTCTTCAGTGCTATATTAATATGTACATATATTACAATACAGACTGAATATCGACACCGTGTCTGTCATCATCATGGCTAGGCTTCGCGAACGAAGATTCTAGGAGGGCTCTACCCACGCTTGGGCTCTACCCACGCTTG
>JAYRBT010000042.1:71511490-71620559 GCA_036023395.1 Myiotriccus ornatus
TGGGTTTTTGTCCGGAAATTCAGTTGGACAAAACCATCTACAGCCCCAAGGACGGGCTAGTGGGCAAAACCACGACAGTAAGTGATGCCTTTGCTGAATAGGCTGATGCCAACTGACTTGTTCATCAGAGGAAAAATGAGTGAAGTGCTAGATACACTGAATGATCCATCTCACATCCAAACACCTGCTAACAGAGGAATTAAATTTGGTAAGCACAGTGACAAGTCACTGATATTCACATTTAGCTTAGTGAAAACAAAGACCAAAATATTCCTACTCCATAAAAACAAGCAAGATTCAGTTCTTTCTCCTCCTGGCAATCAGGAATTAACTTAGTTGACTGGAACTTTAAGAGGAAGTTAAAGCCAGGTCCAAAGCTAAGGTACTGATCTTAAAAGCTGTTACAGAAATTCTATTGCATTTTGATCTCCTTTCAAAGCCATTTGTAATGAGCAGGCAGGGTTTTTTTAGGTCCTGTACACTCTCTTCTTTATAGTTGAGTTGGTAAGTGACCCCTTCCTCATAGAAAGGATGTTGTTTGCTCTCCTTTGTGGCACTTCTCATATTTAATGAACAAAATTCCAGAAGAGATGGAAGGGATGTCCTGTTTGAATCTTTCTGGTTTTCATTCCTATCTGTTGTCTCTCAGCCTCTGGCTGTGTGCTGCACCATAGAGAGCTTGCCGCCTCTTTCTTGATACCTTTCATCCATCAGAGCTGAGCAGGTGCTGCTGGGACCCCCCTGAATCCATCTCTTCTCCAAGCTCTCAGCCTCTCCCCACAGGGCAGGTTCTCCAGCGCTGACCCCTTGTGGTGGCCCCTCCACTCAACCTGTGCCACTTTGTCCATGACTTTCTTGTACTGGGAATCTGACAATGGACGCAGCATTCCATGGGTGCTGTAACAAGTGCTGGACAGGGGGATGGTCCCTCTCTTCCCATGAACTACAGTCTATGTCCCTGTTGGTACCTTCCTGGAGGCCGCTGGCCATCTCTCTCCCAGGGCACTGCCAGCTTGTGCCCTTTGAATTTCTAACTTCTTGGAAAAAGAGTTGTGAGGATAGGAGTTCTGACTAGGATCGGTGGGCTGTAGCTGTGTGCTGCTGTAATGCACTTACTTGAATAAACTGTAGATTTAGGACTGATTTAACATATCATAAAAGAAATTACCAGCTAGTGGAATTTGAATCAATAACGGACTTTAGACACGGTGAGCAAAACCTGTTGAAGCACAGCAGGAGACAATTCTGCTTAGGATTGTTCTGTGGGGTGAATTTGGAAAAGATTCACAGAAGCAGTCAAAAATAGGTGCATGTTGGAGGTGGCAGTGGGAATACAGTTATGTCCTCCTTGGGACTCTGAAATGAAGTGTTTCAGCTTCTGCTCTGACCCTGGGAGTTCACACTGTACAATCTTTACATATAATTTAGAATATGAATTGGGAACTTCTGGCTCTTGATGGTTTGATTTGGCTGGGACTGGATATTCTGTCCCCTGGAGAGACCGTGCTTACTCCATATCAAGGCTGAGGTAATAGGAATGTTATGGCAGGTTTGCAAGCTTGCAGTGCAGTGTAACATTTACACTTGTTTTCATTCAGTACATTACCTTTACAAAAATAACAAAGCCTTTACTTCCTTTTTCATTACATCTGTCTTCTAAGAACGGTAGTTCTTTTATTTTCACGGAGAAATATATAAAAAAACTTCCTAGGCATGGAATAGAAAGGGAGAATGAGGAGATAGAGGCATGAATGCTACTCCAGAAGCTAATGACTTGTTCTTTTCCTTGGAAATTTTTAAGGAGCACGTGCATGCGTCTTCACTTTCAGTTTCTGGAGAATGCAACCTGCACTGGGGAAGTCTGGGTTTTTGCAGCCCTGGCAAGGCTTTGGTGTGGCAGTGGTCAAGATGTTCAGGCTGAGATTCCCAGGGTGCAGAGGTGCTTTGTCAGTAGCTTTATAGACATTAGAGGGCACTCCACAGAGGGTTTGTTCTTACCATGCCTTGGGTGTCTCTGTTGTCTGAAGGTGCTGCTATATTTTTATCTGAAGGACCTGTTACCCTTAAATTGGTTTGTTCCTCACTGTTTTCCAAACAGCTTCTCAGAATCTTTCCAACTTCCTTTCTGTTTAGTGATCGCTTTATCTTCAGCACTTGAAGTCACAATTTTTGTGGCTTTCCCTTTAATCCCCACAGGTAAATCTGTTCCCCATCTTAAATGCCTGCTTTGCATGTGATAGACTATAACCTGCTGATCTCCCCAAAGTTGTTTTATGACTTGGGCTTTAGCTCTTGCCTTGCTGTCTTGGGCTGTCAGACAGAGAGCTCCATCATTGCCTACTCCTGCTCTCACATGTAGCTCTTTCCTGACTTTCTGTGTGCTGCTTTTAAGATGCCTGTTTTAACCACTGATTTTCAAAGTCCTCATTTTCCATATTCTGTCTTTTTCTTACCCTATAAAAGCTGTGCTTCCTTTCTATCAAGAGGTGTTTCTGCCCTTTTCCTATTGCCTCTTGCTGACTGTCTGAATTTTTTCCCACAAAGGGTTATCTCCATGGTTGCTGATTTGTCCTTTCCAGTGCAATGGTCATACTGAGGTATCTAATCTATTAGCCTCTTTTCCCAATAGCAACCTGTCTTGTAATGATGATGACTGAGAGATGAAGGGCTAGAATTGCAGAGAAATGGGAACAATTATTGAGTCAAAATGCAAAAGCCATTATAGGAATGATGAATATAAATTTTCTACATATGAAGATTTAGAAAACTCGTTTTCTCCCATTTAATTTGCCTAATACCTATTTAGTTAAACATTATTTAAAAATAATGCTAATTTTAGACTTCTGAATGCATGTGAGTAATGGGAGTGAAACCATCTTCTTGGTTTCAAGCTTTAGAAGATCATGGTGTATGTCTCTTGCATGGGAATTTTTATGTGTAACTTTGGGGGATTTTCATAATTATATTCATGCTTGGTTTTTCTCTTGAGTTCTTGAGGAGAGGGAATATATAAACACATGATTTTAGGAGGTTAAAAAAGGGACACATGAATTTAAATTAAGGGAATACAAGATGAGAGTCAGCACTGAAGGGAGTGAGCATTTAACAGCCCTTTTGGATGTTAACCTCAGTTCACAGACTCAGGGAAAACTGTTCTGCATCCATGTGTGGTTTCCTTGTTGCTGGGGTCCTGTCCCCCTCTCCTGAATCCTTTATTTATTCTTAGACTTTAATCGAAAGAGTTTGGATTCTCGACTTCTGAATCTTAAACCTAAACATGAATTATCTTCATGAGTCACCAGTCTCCCTTTTCCAGATAACTCTGTAATTTCTTGGGCTTGTTTTTAGCTTCTTTGGATGTACACAGGTAACTGATTCTACAACAGCTAAAACTAATCGAAAGCATTTTGATGCTTTTTAAATATTCACAGTGAAATTTGTGTAGAGCTGTGGGTTTTAAATTGGCCTACATGTAATGAGCATTTTTCTATACATTTTTGATTGACTACTTGAAGTATTTAAAATCTGTTTTGAAATAAAGGCATCAGTTATTTATATAATTGAGATATGATAAAGACAGCTGTAAGACATATATTTCTTGGTTAAAGGTTGTCTGCATTGGTTTCAACTGAAATTTTTATGCTGATGTGGGAGAGCAGACATATATCCAAGAAGTGGAGTATTCCATAACAGTTTCGTGATGTAATGGAGCAGTTTTTTAAAATTGTCTCTCTGCTTTGAAGGCGAAAGAACTATGCTGTCAAATAATGGAAAAAAGACACTATTTATCCTCTCCTGGTTTCTTGCTGAAGTCAATTTCTGAAGTATGTTCGTAGATTCTTCTGGAATGGAAAATTCTTCCATTCCTCTACATTATGAAGAGCAGATCACTTGGAAGGCTACTTTAAAAAAATATTTCTATACCTAGACTTGTTCTATCATTTCCTTATTCAGTCATTTAAGAGCACTGCTCCATTCTCGCATGACTGTGATCTTCGTGCAGCTTCTTTGCACCTTCAGCTCTTTGCTCATGTTCCAGAATACCAGTTAATTTGTTGTTCCATAACAAGGAGAAATACTTGTTTTAAGATACACTCACCCACATTTATCTTCTGTAATGCATTGTTTGTTGACTCAGCTTGCCTTGAGACTTGAGGTGTCGTGAGAGGTTGTCACCAATGATGTGTTACTGCACTTGTGCTTTCCGGAGATAAACCTTTTCTCTTAAATAAAAAATCAATAGGAATAATATCCTTAGAGACAGAGGAAATCATGTGGAAAATCAAAAGGGGTTAGGAACACTCAAGCAATCAAGGGCTGCTGCATTTACTTGGGGATTACCTTCAGTAAAGTTTAAGTGTCTTGCACATAAGGCAGAAGTAAAGTTGGGTATAAAGTTTAAGAGATCCAAATGATTTCTTGTTCCTCCCATCTCAGAAGGAGACATTCTTCCCCTCTCTGTCCCATTCTAATTAACTGACCCACTGTCCAGCAACTGCATGGTCACCCCTGCGAGCCTTACTTGTTCTTAAGCCCGTGTTATCCTTGTATCCAAACTGCTCTGTCTTTAGTGAAGCACAAGAGCACAGTAAGGAAGAAGGTACAAACTTTGGCATGGCCTCCTTTCTTCCTCACCTCCTGTGTAGACAGACTAGTAAAGCTGTTTGGTGGCCCGTCTGAGCCTCGTGTTTTGCGCCCGCACGTGATTCTAGCGTTGGATTTGGAGCAGTGACAGATGCTGAGTAAACAAATCAGTGCGACTCCTCTTCCTACAAAAGCCTGATGATGTGTGTTCAGAGGCATTGCGAAATTTATGGTTGTGCAGATCTGTGTCAGGGAGGACACTGCAGCTCAGTCTGGTCTCCAGCTTCCTGCACTGATGGACCAAAGCAATGGATGTAGGCACTGATTCCTGTGCTGTTAACCCTTTCTTCTGAGCAGTTGTGGGTAATTCTGGCTAAATCTCTGAAATGTGCGCTACTGAAAGCTCATCCTCCCTAGCAGCATTTTTTTTTTTTTTTAATAAATGATTTATCTACTCAGCTAGATGCTGCAAATGTTTAATTTCAGGGGAAGTAAAAAAATAACTTAAGGAATCTTCATGCAACTTATTTTCGAGAAAGTTTTTCCCTATTTATTGTAACTTAAAGGGGGGAAAATGACTCGAAGGCTAGCTTGGCCTCAGGAACAAGAGTGCATCTTACACTGCTGAGAGTTACTCGTAAGTTGCTGTATACATGGTCATTTGATCTCTGTCTGCTTGACTTAATTAAAACACTGGAATGTTTGTTCAGTAGATAAGAGCATTTCTGGGAGTTATTTAAATTAGTAAATACTCTGCTTACTGTCATTAAATGTCTTTCCCCCAGCCCTCCTCCCCTAGTCCTCACAGCATGTAGCAATAAGTGATATATGACTACAGAATAATAACAGTTAAGTCACAGATGGTCAAAGATAAGGCCTTTAGATGACTGGTGAATCTCTTTGCAGTTCGTGTTAAAGGTTTTGGTGTGTGGGTGTTTCTTTTGTGTTTCCTTTTTTTTTTTTTTGAAAAATACACTTTTTAATTAAAAGTACTGTGGGTTTTACTTTTTATTTTTCCATTTTACATAGAGTGTTCATTGTGTTCATCTTTTTAATGGTAGCCATGACTTTATGACCCACTGCCTGCCTTTTCACTTTTCCTTGTGGCAATATTTGTCGCAATAGCTGGTGGTGATCACGTAGAGGTGCTTTAGCAAATACCAGGTACACATTTGCAATGTCATGGGCTGATTTAGTCATCCCATTTTGCAGGTGCTGCTCTGCTTCTTTGAAGTGCTACATGTTTTGGGTAGGAACAGGGAGAGAGATTTTTGATCTTCCTTGTCTGAGAACATAACATCTTTGCATTTCACTCCTTTCTACAGTTTGCTAATGATATAAACAGTGTTTAAACCTGACTGATGCATATTCAGTCCTGTTCGTATTCTCAACGCCCATTGATCTGATATTTTTACCTTGACTTCTGAATTGCTCTTGCCTTTTTAAGAGTATCAAGTCTTTGGCTTTAGGAAGACTGTGACTTCTCTCTCCTTTGTCTGAAACTTTGGGTCTTGACACGAACAAGACAATTTTCTTTTTTTAGAGGAAAGTCATGTGAACTGCAATGACACAAGCAGTTCCCTGCCACCCAGCTAGGAAGGACAGTATATTTGCTTTATTGAATTATCTTCAGTTCTTCAGGCTGTCATGAGAACATTTGCTTAAGCTTATGGCTTTAGGATGTTTATAGGTTCTTGCAAGATCAAGGTCTTGGTGGCGCATTCATGCCACAGGGCAGACGAGAGGCTGGTGAGGTGTCTGTTGTAGTGCTGAGTGAGGGAATTCATTTCACTTCATTTTAGCTGTGGTGAAGTTGTAGATTGTCTAAAAAAACATGTTTAAATATAGTAGCGGCAATTGGAATACGCTGAATAGTGTTAAAATGTTTCATCAACTATTTGGATTGTTGTTGTTACCATTCGCTTTCCAGCGCATATTTTAATTTGATTTTTTTTCCTGTCTTCTTTGTTTGAAATGTTCAGTGAGTGTTTGTATTTTTCAATTTCTCAGATTTTACTGTTGCAACTGTGGAATTTATTTTGGCCTTTCCAACGTGAATGACTTGATATTTTCCTTGTCCTTGTAAGGCATCCAGTTGCTCAACCTCTGTGGAGCAAAACACAGTTTAATGTGTCCCGATCACCACATGAATATCAAGCATAGTGGGAAAAGAGTGCTACATCACTTTCTTTTGTTTTGTGAGTTGTTCTTTTTAAACTTCATTTGAAAGAAAAGAAACATGGATTGGAAAGGCTTCCTGCATGCCATAAGTGATCCTTTGTGTCAAGAGGTTAATTGGCTTATGGAAATGTCTGCTGTTTACAAAATGTGCAGGGCCCAGGGGCCAAATATTTAAGGTTTCTACCATGCTTTTCATACCTGGTGGCTTGGAATAAACCAAAGGGTACGATTTAGTTCATTGGCATGAGTTTTGTGAATTTAAGGTTAATTTGTAAAAGTCCACTGTTCTTACCAGGGTTGGCTGTCTGAAGCATTTCATAATCTAGATGTTTTCTGGAAGGTACATTTTTATTAACCTATATTGCTGTCTAGGGAAAAGCATCTTGACAGCAGGGAAATAACGTATTTGTTCAGGGGGCAGAACTGGAGGGACATTTGCCAACATTTTCCATCACTTTTCTCTTTGCCATGTTCAAGATTAGTACCTGTGTGGGGTCTGGTAGCTCAGCTGGGTTTGCCAGGTCTTTGCTGAGTTGCCTGTGTGCCCATCACTTTTGCAGCTTGTTCCCCACTGTCAGGTCACCGTATTTTGGGTGCATTATGCCATGTTCTCCAGGGATGCTGGCTCCCCTAGGAAGGCAGGGTGCTCTCCATTGCCCACCTGGTCCTCAACAATTTATCTGCATTTGAGTGGTAACCAGATGTGGTCAGTGAGCAGCAAATACGGGTGGCTCACGTGCAGGGTGACAGCCATATCATTTGCAAATTGGAGCAGGAAACAGGACAGCCTTGGTCAAGCAGCCAGTCACCATCCAAAAAATTGCCTGTATTAAGTATACAGAATATTTGCTGGTATTTAAATGATATCTAGTGAAAGTTTCTGAGGGTCTTTTCTGGAAGAGATACGCAGGGCCCAGCAGGATAACAGGCACTGAGCAGTGGGGATTAATGCAGCAGCCTCTGTGTCTGGTAAGGGCTTTCAGCTGGCTTGTTTCTCAGCTTTTCCTCATTCTGAAAGTTGCATGCCCTCCTGCTTTCATCCCTGTATTTTTCCTGTTCTGCCATTTCTACATACAGCCGTGTGTGCTGGATTATACCACATTGTTTCCAAGGGCTTTATTTTCACCGAAGGTTTTTTTTCCACCCCCCCTTGGTTTGAAATGTGTTTTTCAAAACTGCAAAGCTGTGTAAGACCATTCATGAAGTGGAATAAGTGGAGAGGGGAGGACGAGGGAGGAGAAGAGCTGTGCAGGTGTAGATATACAGGAAGATTACTCCAGACAGCAAGAACTGCAGACGAGTTGGCTTTCATAGCAGAAGCACTGAGGTTGTACAGAGAGGCGAAAAGGCAGCCAGCTTGAGATGAGTGCAAGTTTGTAGCGGGGGAATAGAAAGAGAGCAGATCTACAAAGTATGTTGGATGAAGTCCATAGGGAGCTTTACAAACCAAGAAAGATATTACTTATGCTGGGTCAGGTTTCTTTCCACGCAGATGTTGTGTTAGCTCTTGCACTGTCATTATGTTGGACCTCTTCAGTGTGACTAATATTGCACAAATTTCAGACCTTCTTTCGGTCTCCATGCATGCTCAAATGAAAGAAATAAGCCTTGAAACTTTCTGTTGCTTGTCCTACTACCTTGCAGTAAAACTTAAGTAACTTTTCCTACTGGATTTAAAAACATTCAATAGGGAGTGAGTATACTTTCATGTACCAATCAAAATTAACTTACGTGCTCTGCACTTCCAAGCACAGAACTGTAAAAAAACCAAGGTGTTTTTTATAGTCCATTGTATAAGAAGGAAAATGGTTTCTGAGCTTCCTTGCTGTTTTCAGTGATAGCTGCTTTAACTCCACTATGAGTTAAAGGGCTCTGAAGAGACTGTGGACATGACTATGTAAACTCTATTATAATGCCTCATAAATGCCAGCTCTGTGAAAAAAAAAACCCAGTGTTTCAGCTTCCTGTGTTTCTCTGTCATTCCTTTCTCTCCTAGCAACAGCTAATTTGGGAAGTGGCTTTTGATGCTCTGTGGTATTTAGACAATGTGTATCCAATGCCACGATCAGACTTGGCTTAGTGCAGCTAGCCAGAGTTGCAAGCATATGGTATTGTCCGTAAGGAATTAAACTAAAGCCTTGAGGACTGGGCAGTCTTTCCAGAAGAGCAAGGATCTGTCAACAGAATCGGAGCCCATATGTAGTTCGTACAAATCTGTGAGCGGGAAATGCCAGTGCTTATTAGACCATGCATTAAATATCATTGAACAGATGTTCAGAGAGCCTTTCATTCATAGTGCTGTTAGCAATGAATGAGGTATTATGCTCCCATTCTGCATTTTTAAGTCAAGTGTAAAGATACGTCTGAAAAGGAGAAATAGCGTTAAGTGCACCCTGCTGCCATTCATGTCTGAAGACAGCGGGGTTTTTTCTCCAGTATCTAAAATCAATTACACTGGAAATAAGTATTTAACAATACAGCCTCAAGTTGTACAGAATATGAAATGACACACTGAGCATTGTTTGATTTTTTTGCAATAATATATATGTACATCTCAACTGGAAGGGGGAGTTTTTCAGAAACACCAGTTCTTGAGCTCTAGCCTTGCTATTTCCCAAGGGCTATAATATCTTTGTTCTCAGGATTCCTTCAATATACATGTGTTCTAATCATGTTGCTTTTAAAGAGCTTAGAAGGCCGCAGGGAAAATTAGGTGTGCTATTTCCCTAAATCCTATTCAGAAAACTTCTATTACTCTCCTCCACTTTCTTTTCCTCTCAATTCTCTCCTCGTTTTACACTAATGTGAATTACTTTCAGGAGTTTCCTGTCTCTCTCCTGATTACAGGAGTCTTGTCTGTCTGACTTAATCTAATCCTCGTGTTTAGTGAGCTCAACTTGTATGAAAGGATCCCACGTGAGGTTTCTTTAAAAGGTCCCACGGGAGGACTCTGATTTTCCTGTGGGTCACTTGCAGTCACAGTGCACTAACAAAAGCCCAGGTGTGTGCATCTCAGACTTCAGCCTGTTTGTACCTTTGTTGACATTAAGATGGGCAGATGAATGTACTGTGTTATATGTGAGCTTCTTGGTCTTCTTACAGTACAGTGGCCTGAGTTTAACAACTAAAAATAATGTTTAGGGCTTGGGGTTTCTCAAACATAAAAAGAGGGGAAAAAAGAAAAACCTTTGGAAAGGAGTATGATACAACAGTCTTGAGAACTGCATCCAAACTCCCAGGGCTTGGGAAAGACCTTCTCAGAGACTATGTCTGCCTGTCAAGGGGCTCTTGCACCATCCTCTTGGACATCTGATACCGGCTGGGTGAGGATCACTGAACTGAAACAGTAATGAACTGTTCAGTGGCTTGCTCGTGCCAGAAGTGTGGCTTCCAGAATCTCCCAACATGGAGGAACTTAGTATTTAAAGATATTTTCTTTTTTTGGTTTAATTTATCAGTTGCCAAAAGAATGGTGTAAAATGTCTGTATTTTGGACCTGAGTGGAAAGAAAAAAATACTTTAAGAGAATTTTGAGGTGCCTTCATTCACCTGCCACTGTCTCATACTCCTGTCTAGGTTTTACATCATGCCTCCTCTTGGACTTCAAGGGAGAGTGTTAAATCAACAGCAGGTAACCTAGAAAGCACTTCAGAGGGTTTGCATTTTATTCCTCTTTTTGTTTAAATTGGTTGACTTGCATGCTATCTTTTTATGTAAGTCACAAAGACTTTTGATACCACTTTTTAAATCATTATGGTTGTGCTTATTTTTGTTTTTTTGAAAAAGGATGAGCCAAACATGAAGTTACTAAGTTGGCTGTGCTTTGGGTGGAGTTGGAGGTGAACGCCAAAGGTTCCTTCCAATCTAATTATTTTATGATTATAAGATATCTTAATTAAAGATTCATGTGTGGATTTTTTGTGCTTCCCTGTCTAGTTTCACCGTACATCGCTTTTGAGTGAAGTAATTTTGGAACTCAAGATAAGCTTTCTTCTCATGTTCCCCTGGCTTTTGTACATTGGCATCATCAGCTGTGTATGCACAGTGTGGGAGTGAAGGCTTTAGGGTTCCTGTGTCATCTTAGTAGCATTTGCTGACCTGTGCAAAGAAAAGTAGGGTTAGTGGAGTAGCATGTCCCTGCTGTCACTCTGTGACATCATTACCACTCCCTTAATGGGGAGCAAATATTCAAGAAAGGGAAGAGTAACATGATGGAAACAGTTTCAGCCATAGAATTAAAAGATGACAATAGGATGAACTCTAGAAATATCAAACTAAGCTAGTTAAAGAATTTGTCAGACCATATTTCAGAACAGAATTTGTCAGTTGTGTTAAATTATATTTCACTTTTAAAAGATTATTTATTAAAAAAATATGCTAACGAAAAATGACAGAAAGAACTTTATTTTAAGATGAACCTGCTCTTGGGGTTACATTAAAATGTTGCTGTTTCTTGGTCTAAGATGATTTATGCTCCTCCCCTTCCCTTCCTTATTTTTACTGAGCAACCAAGCCAGAGAATTTCATTACTCGTTTATCTCAGCTTTCAAGCTCTCAACATGCTTATGCTAACCATATAATTGGGCATTTCAGAATGCTAACCAGATTAATTGACCACTTAAAATATTATCCCATTTCAACAGCAATTTACATCAAACT
This sequence comes from Myiotriccus ornatus, assembly GCA_036023395.1. Taxonomy (NCBI): domain Eukaryota; kingdom Metazoa; phylum Chordata; class Aves; order Passeriformes; family Tyrannidae; genus Myiotriccus; species Myiotriccus ornatus. Next base: position 71,522,915 of record JAYRBT010000042.1, read on the forward strand.
TAGAGCTCTGAAATAATGCACTGTTTCCTGAGACCACTTTTCACTTGAGATTGAAGGAAAGTGGGAAACTGGGTGAAAATATACTAAATTGGGAAGGAAAGAGGGAATCACAAGAGCAGGACAACAGGCTAACAAATAACCATCTGGATCATCTTGCTTTCAGAATCCAATCATCTTAAAATCTTAGGTCTGGAAAGGACATGTGGTGTGATCTTTTCCAATTCCTTCCTATCATGGTCAAGTGTGTTATGCATTCCTATTCATAAACCAAACAAGTTTCTAATTCCTGACTTACTGAAAAAGCGTGGAACTCTGCAGCATTGCAATGCTTTAAGTGCTTGCTTGAAACTTTCCTTGAGAATTGATTGCTTTTAGCTTCAGTAAGAATTTTTATTTGGCAATGGTTAGTCCTAATCTTTTCATCTGTGTATGGTTAATTCTTTGGTGGGAGGTACTCATCAGGCTATGTGTTAAATTCCACTCATTTGTCTTATGCCAACGGAAATTACTACGGCTTTGTCTGTTATTATTTCGCAGTAATGGCTTTTTTTTTTTTAAGGTCTGTTTTATGTTCATTCTGTTGTAAATTCAATGGAAAGAATGTCTCAGGGCAAAGAGAAAACATGTCAAATAACAGGAATGATGGAGTACGCGGTCTCAGATTGGGACACTGGTGGTCTTGAACATGACCAACAGCTTTTTGCTTTTGTTCTGGTAAACCTGTTAAAAAGCCAGTCCTGTTCTAATACGACACCAAAGAATGGCAGCTGACTGGGTTGCCCTTGAAATGCATGAATTGCAGCGAGAGTGCCTTCCCTGCTGGCTCTCCAGCCAAGCCTCTGGCAGCCCCTTGCAGTCTGTGCCAGACTCCAACGAGTCCCCAGAGTGCCAAAGCCTTGAAGACTGAATTTAAACAACAACCGCGACCCATGTGCGTGTAACAAAGAGAGCTTGAAAATGTTCCCTAAAAGTTATCAAATGGCTTGTGGACTGGTCCAAATGTGCTGTTGATTCACTGTTACGGGAACTGGGAATTTTAAACCGTCGGGGTGTTGCTACCATTGCTTGTTAAAGTCTGTGTGTTGGATAAAGTGGGATGATGATAAAGGTCCACACCCTTTTCATACTGCTAGGGATGACTGAACCCAGTTCTACCGATATGGAACTGAAGTGTAGAAAAATATTTTCTTAAATGTGAAATGTCCTTAAGAGAGGATTTTATCCTAGAGCTGATACACAAAGAAAACAATAAGTTTCATATATATGCCAGTGACAGTAATTGTTTGTGTCTGTTCACTGACTCAAAGAGTGAGATGAAGCTGAATGCAATATACATTTTACTGTTTACTCCTCAACTGCCTTGTTCTGCCTGGTTTTAGGTTCTTCCTAGGCCCCTCTTCAAGGCACAAAGAGTGTTTCTTAGTATTTCATCCCTGTTCAAGAGCTCTAGACTGCTGCTCATTCCTCATAGTCCTATTAAAATATGTGATTTTTGGAGTATATGTAAAATTGTTATTGAACTGGCACGTGGATTTTTGTCCTAGGACAAGCCATAAGCCCTTTTGAAGAATAAAGATAGATAACAGTTGTTGCTGAGTATACATGCCATTCATCTATCCTGTCTCTGTTCTCAGCCTTTCAGTTGTGAGTTGTGGGGTTTTCATTGGGCAAATGGAGTTCATTTAAATAGCAAAGATAGCAAATTAATTTAGAGTGGGTCTGTGTTTTTGAAAGAGATCCCAAAGAGGCTGGAGAAGTAGCCATGGTAATCTGAGGATGTAAAAGGACTCGTGTGTTCTAGAGACAGCCTGATTTGTACACTTGCTTGTTTATTCACTCAACACCTGCACTGCATCAGCTCATCCAGTTAAAAAGTGTCTATCAGCTCCTTCCTCTGTATCTGGAGCACTGTGGAAACAATACACTTCTGAAAGTGGATAATCATGTCTGTTGGACAAGCAGTTTCGAAACCTCTTGTAGTATGAAGATACTTCAAAAAGTTAACTAATTCTTACTTTTGACATCTGACTTACTGCCTTAAGTTTTCAAAAAGGAGGAGAAGAAAAATAAGGAGACCCATTTTTGAGGTCTATGGCCTGAACAAGGGGAATATTTGAACAGAGCTCAATAATGTGAGTTTAAGTTTGTAGCCAACACCTTCTTCTGTCAGTTCAGAATAGGGAAATACGGAACCACTATTCTCTGTGCTGTCTGTGCAGATCAGATATAGCTGTTTTAGTGGAAAACAAGTTGTTCCCTTCACCCTCAAGGCCAGAAAGGGCTCTGTATAACATCAAATTTGTATGTGTATTCTGGCAAATTTATTAGTGAACCTCTTGAAGTTGGCTACTGCTGCTGTGCTGTGTAAATGCAGTAGTCCATTTTATAAAGGAATGATGTGTGCCTACGTACTTGACAACAGAATTGAGCTCAGACTTGGCATCGAGCCCTGATTTTGGTCACTTGTGCTTCCCTCCTCTGCTTATCTTCTCTCTTCCAGGACTTCACTCAGTGGTGCTTTTGGGTTCCCCTGTTCTGGCACTACTGCATCACGTATTTTTTGTGGGCCTATACCCAATATATTGCGTGGTTCTGGGTAAGCACTGAGGCAATTTTTGCTCTAGCCCTCATTCCCGAGAGGTGGTTGAGGAAGGATTGTTTTTACTGATATTCACTAGAACCCTTCATAATTTCTAGGCTTTAATTTGTGGCCAAATGTGAGCACATCTTGTATTTATTTTTTGGCTAGCAGGGCAAAGTGTGTGTTTGGAAAAAGCTTCAGGTTACACAGAGGCTGCTTGGACCACTGACTTCAGCAGATGGAACTTCTTAACAGATACTCACCCCTGCTCTGTGATCCTCCTTAAAAGGCTTTTGCATACCAATGGCCAGCATTCAGATAGTGTTTTTTTAAATCTCTTGTGTAAAGCTGAGAAATAATACAGCAGATATGATAATTTGCATCGCCTTCCTCCACCCTTCTGCAATAATGTTGATTGTAAAACCAAAAAGCTCTTCATTGATAAAATCTTCCCTGAGCCAGGGGTCAGTTGTCCATTTCCTGAGCCATGCATAGCTCTGTGGAGAATACTGTTTTTCTCAGGAACAATCCTTCCTTTCTGTAATCTCTGTTTTATTTTCCATATGCTGTCTCTGGATTATTTCCAGGGAAGGAAAGAAACCACTGAAATGAACAAACCAAACCCACCACATCTCACCCCAGCTCTGGTGCTGTTGCAGCATCTGTTCTCAGGCCCATATACGAGTACCTCTATATGGGGTGATCATCATTCCATTTCCACACGCTGACATGTCAAAGCTCCAGTTTCTTTTGCTTGTAAAGTGTCTTGGACTTGCAGTAGCTTTAGGGTCATCTTGCTTGATTAAGGACAGCAGAATCTGTTCTTGGCTTGTGCTTGTGCATCTGTAACTTTTAATCTGGAAACACATTTTAGTCATTTTAGAGTGCAGTCTTGCAAACAAATACCTTTTTACTTCTATCACTTATACAGTTTATTTGAACTAAATTCTATTACACCAAATAAATATAAACAGTACTTCTGCATAATACTTTCTGTTACGTTCCAAAACACTTCACAAACCTCAAGTTCTCAAGTTTTTATTTCTTAAATTACAGAAAGCTAGGAAACAGTGGAATATGGTTTGAAATCTTTATCTAATTATATGCAAAGCTGGCATCCACACTGCTCCACTGTCAGCAGGAAAAGCAGCTTGGAGTCTGAGAAAGAGAAGTGCTGGAGAGATAAGTCATGTTTAGGGGAATGGGAGGACCCTGAGAAACAGGATATGACACAGAGGCCATGAGAAAAAGTAAAATCTCCTCCTTTGTCACAAACCCAGATGCTTGTGCTAAAGCCAGGCTTTCAGATTGTAGCATTTTAGGCCTTGGTGAGGTGGGCTCCGTGGAGGCATAGGAGCAGCTCCGAAGAGCAGCTGGCATTTGTATATGGTCAACACTTAGTATATGATGAATTTGAAGACAAATAATTATTATTAATGTCTGGCAAAAGCAGTTGCTCGTAGAAGCCAGGATAGTCACAAAAATGAGTAATTTTATGCTGAGAGAAGATTTGGGCCTGGAACAAAACACTGGGGATTTAAGGAGGAGCTCTTAGTGTTGCTAATAAATATCCACTTAAGCAGATTTGTCACTCATGTTTCTGAAAGTTTTGTGGCTGGCTCAAAAGAATGTGCTTTTATTTCTTGAGCAGCTGTGCTTTTAAATGGGTGCAGCTGTACCACAATGTCCATTGACACCAATTGCTTTGTGATTTAGTGTATTGGTTGTTGTGGGGAAGTGCAGTCAATCAAGTAGGGAGAATTTCTTTTCTTCTTTTTTTTTTTTTCGAACTGAGGAAAATCTTGTGAAATAGCTGAAGTTTGTTAGACTGGAGCAGGCACGACTCCAGCGTATCTGTGATGTTACTGGGCAAGCTTTTGAGGGATATGGAAGTCGATTATGGTTTGCTGTTAGCCAAAGTGCAGCTTTCCTGGAGCTGCCGCAGGGGCATGACCTGCCACATGCAACGTGGAAGTCATTTGAAAGATTTCCTATGGCAAGAACAACATTGCAGTTATGTAATGAAGTTTTTTTGTTAGAAGTATGTGAAAACAGGAGCTGTGAACTTGCAGGCAATTCAGAGCTGAAATTTTTCCATATTCTCACTCCAGAAGGTTTCTTTGGAAAGTTTAATGGAATGCTGTTTGGCACTTTTTTGATGGGAGTGAGTGTGCATGTCTGTTTTGAAGGAGACCTCTTTTCTTTTCTTCTTTTCTTTTTTTTTTTTTTTTTAACCATCCCATTCTGACAGTGGATTTCCTAAATTCATAACACTGGGTCAGTAACAATTTTAATCTTGGTTCTGTTGATAATTTGCTGAGTATGCTCAGTGAAGGCCTTCTGTCATCCTGCTGTAGGGATAAACTATTAAATATCTATAAAAAGGTTCTATGGTAAGGTTATTTCAGCATTATCTTTCACAGGTAAACCTGGAGCTTTAAATCCTCATCTTAAGGATTTTTTGTAACAGTAACAATCAGGAAGACAGTGATGCTACTCAACTTCTGTCAGAACTGAGCTAAAATATCAGGACATAGAGTTTGATAGGGCAGGTTGCTTTTTGATGTAAATGACTACATTTTCTTCAAGATAAGTAACTCCTGTAATTATGGATGTCAATTATTTTGTGTACCATTTTTAAATATCAGTTTTGTTGAGTAAATAATACAGATCATGTCATTGCAAATAAAGCCATACCATTCTACTGTTTTCCTTGAATGAAGATGCCCAGTTATTTTCCCTTTCCTCATCCAAAATCAAACAAAAGCCTGTCTTTTAGTCTGTGTTAGGCAGTTTTAGTTGACCTGGAGAGGATGGTAAAGGTTTTAAATTTCTATTTATCACGCTTGTGTCTGAAGAAACTTTAAGTTAGATTGGAGTTGGGGTTTTGATTCTCCTTTAGTCATTCTCCTTTAAACCATGTGATGTGAAAGTGTGAAGTAAATGCGAGGCTTCCTTACCTTGTCCATTCTCACAGGGATTTTGATTCATAGATGTATTTTTGAAAAGGAAAATATAGCTACACCTTGTTTTAATGCTGGAACTGACAGACTTCTCTGTTTATTGTGGCCCTGAGAGAAGCTTCTGAGATGTCACTGGGATTTTTTGTTTTGTTCCTTTATTTTTTGTGGGTTTTGTTTTACTTTTGGGGGGGACTATTGGTGTTGCTTTTTGTGGCTTTTTTTTTTTTTTTTGTTATATATATATATTTGAAATTGCCTTTTTTACTCCCTTAGACTGCGCTTCTGCGAAGTTGTGTAGAATCTCTCCTTGGCTTTGTCTGGGTTTGTTTAAACTTTCTCAATTTAATTCCTATTTGGAATAACATGTATGAAATTTCTTGTACTGTACTAGGCCTTGACAAGTTGCATACTGAAAGATTAATACAGATATGTTAATTAAAAATTCAATGTAAGCCACTGAAGGCAACTGGAGTTACTTTCATGTGTTACAGGGTGGTGGTTGCTCTGCTGTGGTTCAGTGGGTAGGAAACACAGCAATACTCTTTGGATAAGTCTGTTTTCCCCTCAGCAGTTAATGCTTAACTGATCTAAATTTCCCAGGAATTAGTTGAGAGGTGATTTAAATTCTACCAGGTGTTATAAAAGCTGGGAGTGGTGAAGTCTGTTTGCTTTTTGATTGTGTTTGTAACAAGGTGGAAACATTCCCTTACACAAGTATCCCTTCTCCCTTTTCCCTGAAGAGAACCCCCACCAAGGACAGGGAAATGGCTTTGAAAATTCAAAATTCAAACCCTGTTTTAGGATACCTAATGTTTTAAAGAGTGCAATATCTGGGAGACAGAGGCTTTAAATTAATTTGATACGCCTATCAAGGGAATATACTGTTTTAATGTGTTCATGAGCATCCCAGTATGACTTTGGTTGTTTCACTGGTTCTTTTTTTCCTGACATTATGTAAACTAGGATGATAACTACCTGTGCATACTGAGAATGTAAGCACTGTACACTGAGATTGGTAAATATGAGTGAACATAATGTATCTTTCCTCCATAAGCTCCTGCAGGGCTGAGATCCATAGGTAATCCTATAAATTGGGGACAGAGCTATTTCAGTATTGGAAAAAGAGATTGTGCGTGCTGCTCATTGTAGAAAATACAAAGCTGTACCATAATTATTATTTTCTAGTTGCCTGGCTATTAGTGACCATTGAAAATCAATAAGTATGTAATCATTTTAGGCAGGGAGGGAGATTGGTAGACCCGAAACTTTTCCTCAAGCCAGTGGAGTGGTTTGTAACATAATTAAAATGGTTCCTTTAAGAGCACTGCTTTGGTTTTATCATTCAGTATTAATTGATTATTCTAAATTAAATCTAATCATGTGATTAGATACCATACTTATCAGCCATCAAGTTAATCTCATTTTTAGTCTGGCAGTGACTAATGGGGGTCCCAGCATATGTAAGAGCTTCTGGCTCCCAAACCAGCATTTAGATAATTTCTCTTTCTGCTGTCCTATGAAATGATTGAAACAGGTGTCCTCTTTCAACTGCCTTACTTATTCCCTTATACCTTTTTATTTTTTCCCTTGTTATGAAGCAGCTATGATGTTTACTGTTTTTCTGTTTAGTCCTGTATTCTGGATCTGTATCCTTCTGCTGCAGTCTCACCCAAAACTTTGCATAATTGTTCCAAATGCCTATAGAACAGCTGAGCCTGGCACCTTTGCCTGTCCTTTACAGTAAGTTTTTTGGGCCCACTGACATTACCAGTGGATTATAGCAGCTCCCATTCAGCTGGACAGCAGCTTTTTGACAGTAGCATCAGGTGTTTTGTTAAACAGGTAAGCCTGTAAATGCCAGGAAAAAAAAAAAGTACATCAGTGTCTGGCATTCAGATCTTGCATGAGCTTCTGCTCCTTCTTCTGGGGATGGATGCCACTTGATTGCTTCTATTCCTGGCCCTGTTTCAATGCAGTCTGTTTTGCAGTGTCTGGGAGGGCAAAAGGAAACAAGGAAGCACAAGGGAACAAGGAAGTCTCCAAGGTTTTGGGGTAGGGTGCCTTAAAACGTGCTTCTTTTCTAGTCTTCAGCCAGTGTAAAGCAGTAAATGTCAAACACATTAGATAGTAAAAAAAAAAATTAAATTGCTAAGAAAAGAAAACTACTTGTAATTAAATTCCATAAACCCGTGATAATTCTAAGCATTACAAATGTTTTAATTCACTGGTCTGGCTATAAATCATTTCAGCCACAGCTTGAAGCCTTGGAAACTACCTGAATTGTGGCCTAGGGAATATTTGTGACTGAGGGAGAGCATTTTCAGCCTGTTTCTCCTCAGAATATATTCCCTACTTTTTATTTGTTGGCTCATCAAGTGTACCCATATCATAAATGACATATGCTGCTATTATTAATGGTATTTTAGGCAGAAAGCTGTATTGGAAACTTTACACTCTTGAGGGGGGACAAGAGAGGGAGCGTGGAGGAAACACTGCTGTGCCAGTTGGTTTTGAAACCAAAACAGTGCCAGCACCACCCGTCCCTGCTCCAACCTCTTCCATAGGTTATATCACCATGTATCTGTTTATTTCTAATGGCTCTTTTAAATGACAGCTTCATAAACTGAAGTATCCAAAACAAAGGCCATGGAGTTTACTTTGGCCATCTCAAGTAAATTTTCCTAATCTAAACATCAGCAGTGCCTTTCATAAATCAGTCCAATGACGTCACCTTTTCAATTAGTGAAGCTGGTATTTGTGCTCTGGCCTCAAAAGTTATTTGACCAGCTAATGCTTTCAGGTTTTGTAGTGGTCCAGACTTCTCACCAGTTCTCAGTAACGTGCTGCAAGTGGGAACACATTTATCAGTGATTGCCACTTTTTAAGTGCAGATAGCAGACAGTGATTAATTGCTAACCTTTTCTGTTGTCTACCAGGAATAACAAGCATAGTCTGTAGACTTTAAAATTGTTCATAACACATCTCGTGCCTCTTACTGGGGGATACAGGCATCTGCAATTGAATAGGTATTAGCTGGGCTTCTGGGAGGAGGGAAATAAGAAGAATTATTGGGTGGGTTGTGTTTCCAGGAAAGGTAAAATGAGGTAGTGGTAAGAGCTGGGAGTGAATCATCTGTCTGCCGGAGTGTGCTAGTTTGTTTTATTTCCCAGCAAGTACTTGAACTTGACATAAAAGGTTATTTCAAAGAGATTCAACTTTGGTCTTCCTTTCCTGCAGATTAGAGAGATCAGGCCCATGCTGACAGGGAGGCTGCGTGTAATGTCGGGTTGGGGAACGGTTCAGTTCCAGAATATCTTTTTCTGTAGATCAAAATGCTTCCACTGCATGAGAGAGGTTTATTCTGATAAGGTTTTTAGCAAAATCCACCAACTGCCAAGAAACAGTCAAGCGAAGCAACATTATTCTTTCTCTTAATCGCACCTTCCTCTCCCTGTGTGGAAATAACAATAAGGGCTGACATGAGCTGAAAAAAGCCAGAAATCGTAGAGCCAAGGCTTAGCTCCTATCCTCAGCTCACCCTAGCAACACATCTAGGCATTGCAACACAGATGCTATGTAAGGTCAACTACTAGCAGCTCTGAAGTGTCAACTGGGATTGAATTCCCTGAAAGAGAAACCAAAAATTATCTTAAGCACACAAACTATTCCATATGTGTGCGCGTGATGTATGGTTTTGTTTATGTTAATGAAGAGACTTGCACCAGTAAGTGGTTGCGAGCTTGGCTGGAAATGTGCAAATGCTTGTAACCTCGCTCTATGAATCTCTTTCACTGTCCTTTGAAACAACCTGAGCTTGGGTTCCCATGATACTATTTCTGTTCTTCAGCTTTCTACACACAGCAGTCTTTCACCAGACCTCCTGCTACTTGTCATTGCTATGGTTTGGCTTGTTGATAGCAGGAATGGGAGGGAGCTTTGTGAGCTAGTAAGTCCTTTTTCCATTTCTTTTTTCCAGTCTTATTTCTGAGACAAGTCAGGAGCCATGATATTAACAGTGCCACTGGGCTGCAGCAGAGTCTGAAGATGCAAGATGCAGCATCAGAAGACACTGGAGCCTGTGTGTAATTTTAAGGGAGGTTATATTGTAAGATAGCTGGAACAAGTTCAGGAAATGCAGGAAAATACCATCACCTTTACTGGTGGGGTATTTGCAGGTCTCAGCCTGGTTCAGTGGTGTGCTTTTTGCTTCCTGCTTGGCCATTAATGTGTGGCCCTCACTATAAAGGCTTACTGGCCACTGACTTGCTTGAGAATATGGAGACCTTCCCTTAATGTTCAGTAGGAAATCTTCGTCCTACGACTCATGCTTAACAAATTGCTTAGCTGATAATCACCCCCTTCAGTTTGTCTTCAAGCGAGTGAGCACAGTGTGGGAGGGAGCATCACATCCATTACTAAAACTCATGAGTAGAGTGTGGGGGCTTTCTCTTCAGTGTAAATTTCCTGTAATCTTGGGAAAGAAAGAGGAATACATTAGAGCTGGAGATGTCTGTTAGTCTTGTTGAGACACTTGTGCAGCATCTTTCTGCACTAAGCTTTTTGCCTTAACTCTTTAATAGGGTGGTGCTTTAAGTCACAATTTAGCCCTGACCAAATGGGCTTAATGCTTACTTTTCTATGGGTTGAGGGGTTTTTCTTCATGATTTTTGCAGACTTTGGGTGAATTTCTTTTTGAGGAGTGAAAAAGTCATTTTGGGGGCACAGAGATCAGTTTAAAGGGCCTGTCCTTTCTCAAGAACACTCCTTGTAGGGATATTGTAGAAGGCAAAATGGAACTTATTTAAAAACAATTTCCTTACATATAAGGCCATATTAATGGCCATCCAGACAATAATCAAATAAAATTTATTCTTCTGAAGTACCTCAAAACCTTGATACAGTATTTTAATTCAGTAAAGCCATTGTCCTATCATAGAGTTAGCCTCACAAGTCTTTCTCGTGAACAGCATTTTCAGTAGATATTACATGGGACAATTTCCAGTTTGATAAAATAAAATATTACATTGTTTAGCAAGGGTTTACTCCATGGAGGTTCTCTACCTGCTGGATTGTATAGAATCATGGAATCATTTAGATAGGAAAAGACCTCTAAAATCATCAAGTCCAGCTGTTACCCAGCTGTTGCCAAGTCCAGCACTAAACCACATCCCTGAGTGCCACAACCACCTGTATTTTAAATACCTCCAGAGATGGTGACTCCGCCACTTCCCTGAGCAGCCTGTTCCAATGCTTGACAACACTTTTGGTGATGGCATTTTTCTAATATCCAGTCTAAACCTCCCCTGGCGCAACTTGAGGTCATTTCCTTGTCTTATCACTTGTTACCTGGAAGAAGAGACTGACCCTCACTTTGCTACAACCTTCTTTCAGGTAACTGTAAAGAGTGATAAGGTCTCCCCGAGTCTCATTTTCTCCAGGCTAAACCATCCTATATTCCCCAGCTGTTCCTTAAAAGACTTGTTTTCCACACCCATCACCAGCTTTGTTGCCCTTCTCTGGACATGCTCCAGCAGCCCAGTGCCCTCCTTGTAGTGAGGGACCCAAAACTGAACACAGCATTTGACGTGTGGCAGTGATGAGCTCAGTCAAGGGACGCTGCTGTGGAAATACTAATTTGGTGGGTTTGGGCCTTGAGGAGAATCTTCAGTCCTTGTATAACTTGTTAAGATTACAGGGCTGCAGAGATGTTAGAGCCATCTTGAGAGCAGGCCAGGGGTGGAGCATTTGCTGATGACCCACTGGTACCAAATTATTGACCAAAGCTCAGTGAGTATTCAAGAAACTGTAAAGAAACAGAAGACTGACTGATTTCTGGAGTGTGTTAAGCCCAGCAAGGTGAGCCTGTGTATTTTTCTGCGAGTCTGAAATACCGGATTCATGCATTATCTGGTAACTGTAGTAGACAGCTGGTTTATCAGTCGCACTGTTACGGATTCTGCCTGACCATGCCCTTATCTCTCAAGTGCTACCGGTTGCAGGGCAAGTGCCTTTTTTCATCCTTTGTGCGGTGGCTTCTGGCATTTCTGAAGGGAAAGCTTTCTTCTTTCACTTGGGTGTCTTGAGCACGCCAAGGTCAGCACGTGGGAGGAGCAGAGTGTGAGTGCTGAGGTTTGCTTCGTGCAAATAGAAAGAGGCAGCGAAGGGGAAGCTGTGTCTCTACAGGCAGGTATTAAAAACATTCCAAGGGGATTTTTTTCTCAAGTTAAATCAAATAATTAAAAAGAAAACAAAAAGTAACTTAAGCTTGAGGAGCTGATTAAATGGAATTTATTTGGGGTTTGCTACGTGAGTTCGGGCTGAAAGTGGATAAACTGACCCACATGCAGGTGATGCAAGGTATCCTGGAATAACTGCATTCCCACAAAATAGAGCAAGGATGGCTTTTCAACATGAAAGAGTAAAACTAATGACAAATTCATAAGTGGTATGATTTTCTTTGGGCTCTTTAGTTGGGAGGAAAGGACTGACATGGCCAGCACTGATTTCCCAGCACGCCTGTAAATGCTATGGTGGTAGATATATCCTCCTGTCCCGTGTTCTGCTGGGACTACTTGAATTGCAAACCTTATCTGGAGTTATAAACCCTAAAGGGAGTAATCTCTGCCACGTCTAGCTGTTTTGTGTATGAGGTGAAACCATGCAGAAAGGGAGTTTCCTGCAGTCTGGGACTGATCCTAAAACCAGAACACACAAGAACACAGCACAGAAAGATGCTCTGCTGTGTAAAAAGTGAAGGCAGGAACAGTCTGGATGCTTTTTACGTACATGAGGATCTTCATGTGTCCTGAAAAAATGAAGGAGTTTACTTAGAGATGTATGGGAAGTTGTGAAATGTAGTGTGTATGCTTTGCTAATTCAGCAACAACCACAGACTGAGAAGGCTGAGTGAAGTGAAATGAAATAGTGTATGGTAACTCCTGGGTAAAAGTTGATAGCATAGGCTGTGTCTTCAGGGAACAAATTTTCTTTTTCATCTGTCTGATTTATACACTTAATTAGATATGAATGTTTCTTCAAGAAAGGAATCTGAGCCAATCTTATTCAGTTTTTTGATAAAACTTATTTCTGAGTGGTGCTTTGGGGTGAATTTTTTGGAAATTCATGTTATCTAAATAACCTAGGGGCTTTTTAAAAAACCCTTTCAAGAAGCTGAAGAACATCTAAATCTTATTTTCAAGTGTATGTGTAGCAATTGGCTTTGAGCTACACGTAATAGGTTTAACAGTTTCTAGGGACTACAATTTTGATGAATGGGAATAATTGCTTGTTCTTAGGGTCAAGAATGCAACTTCTTAACAGTTACAGAAGAAACTGCATTTCTGATGCTTCCATGGTATCACAGAATATGCTGAGCTGGAAGGGACTCACAAGGATCATCGAGTCCAACTCCTGGCCCTGCACAGGACCGTCCCCAGGAGCCACACCATGTGCCTGAGAGTGTTGTCCAAACACTTCTTGAACTCTGTCAGGCTTGCTGCTCTGACCACTTCCCTGGGGAGCCTGTTCAAGTGCCCAACCACCCTCTGGGTGAGGGTCCTGTGTTGTCCCTTTTCCGCAGCACTGTCAGGACGACTGTGTGTAGCATTAGCGTGTGAATGCACTTGTAGGAGTAGCCACCAGGTGCAGTGGGGTTTAGTGTGACTTAAGTGTAGCATTCTAGGAAGTCTGTGACCATTGATAAAGACAGGAACTAGACTGGCTTCTAGTAGCAAGGTGTCTTCATTTAATTTTAACATCTGGGGAGAGGTCTGAAAGCAGATGATTTTATTTGGGCATATATCCGAATTGAAGCTTATTCTCCTGATATAAGCTTATGCAAGTACTTTCCCTACTGGAAATGAGAATTGTTCTGTGCAGGAGATAAAAGACAATAAATTCCTCTTCCCTCTATGTTTTTTAGCTTTGTACTTGGTTGGGAGTCCTTTTAAGTTGTGGTTTCCCTGACTTGTGCTATCCAAAGCCATTTTGCACATACCTGGAGGTTTTTTAAGAAGTACTAATAAACTTCTAGTGCAATCAGTGCAGGATATAGAATATTTATTATGTTAGCTGGCTATGAATTCTTTAAGAAAAAATATTCTTTATCACGTTCCTCCCATGATGATAAAGGCCTCTATTTTTAAAAGATTCTGATGTGGAATTACGATTTTGTTTTCTGAGACTTTAAGAGCTTAATGTAATTTTATTCCTTTTTTCATTTTTTTTTTGGTGACTGACCCTTTTTTATTCAGGAAAGTTGGATTTGTGTCTGGATAGCTGATGATTTATGTGGGTTGGAAGCTACAGGGAACTGTTGGCATTATTAAACTCAGTGATGGGGATCACTGAAATTGCTCTGATAAGGGACTTAAGTGCATAGTTGGTCTTTGTCTTGCTCTGTAGGAGGCTTTTAAATACATAATCTAATTTCTCAAGCATTCATAACAATCTATTTACACATAATTTAGAGGACTGTTAGATCTCCAAAACTACCCTGTTAAATTATTGGACCTAACTTTTAATGCAGTTGTAATTAGTTGGATGTTCCAGTGGGGAATTAAAATCATGCTGTTAGCCTGTACATCTTCACTGAAGAAGAGAAAGTTGTGGCTAATTATTCTAATGGTGTGGGACTGCTGACTGACTTATGATGCAGGAGGGGCACTATTTTGAATTTAATCTCTTTTGGAGCAGAGCTGTGTATTGCATCTGGGTTTAAGCACCTAGAAGAAGAAAAGGAAGAAAATAACAGCTGATTTTGTTGTTTAGTATTTTCACTAGCAAGCTGAATGATGGGCTTCAAGGAATGTTCACTAAATATGAAGACCCCATGGACCTAAGAGAGACTTTCACTATCTTGCAGAACAGCTTTAAGTTCCAAAATTCATCTGAAAAAGTTGCAGTTTCGGTGTGGGAAATTAACTGCAGCTCAGTTTGAAAAATGTAGATTACTGTAGCTAGGCAGTCCTTAGGAGGATGGGGAACAACTTGCTTGGAGCAGCTATTTAGAAAAAGGTCTGGGGTTTTTGTGGATCACAGCCTGCACTTGGAAAAATAATGTTATGTGGCTGTGAAAAAAAGTTAGTGCCATACTGAATACCTAAACTAAACTATTGTGTCAGCAAGACGAATCATATAACCTTTCTACTTTGCTCTGAAATTCTTTGGCTTAAGATTGGACTATTTCTAATTTTGTGCCCCATGGTCCAGGAAAGATATAAACCCAAGTCCAGAGGAGAGTATTTAAAATGACTGGAGGTAAAGAAAACATAACCTCTGAGGAAAGATTGACAGAATTTGAGCTGAGTCAAAAAAAGCTGGAGCAGTAACATAAGTCTTTAAAAGGCTCTCACAAGGAGGAAATAATAATCTGTTGCGTAAATTAGTAGAGAACAGGATTACTGGCAGTGGAACCAGTGCTGTCAAACAAGGGTAACTGGGTGTCTGTCAGGAATGTCACCACTGTAACTGATCCTGACTCAAGGCAGGGGTATGACCTGAGGTAACTTAGAGATTGCTTCCAGCCTTGATTTGATTCAACAGTGACCACACTCTGACCCCCAGTATCATACTGTAACTTCTGGCAGTTGTGAGCACTGAGTCTGATTTCAGATGATAGTTTGTAGTTCGCTTTTTCTCTCTTCGGTTTGTAAATGGATCTTAAGTTTTCCTAGAGAAATATATGGGGCAGGAAAAGGTGGTTGAGGGAAGAATGATGGCAGCCTTGTGGTTGAAATGAGCCTGCTGCTTTCCACTTCTACGTTTACTGGCAATTTGGAACTTTCCTTGGTCTCCTTCAATAATTAGGCAAATAGATGTTTTGATGACCAAAGTCTAAAATTCTTTATATTGGAATTTCATTCTCCAGATCAAAGCTAATTTGAGAGCAATACACTCATACATACACATGCAACTCATCAAATGCCTAAGTCTACTTTACTTTGTCTTTCTTTTTGATCATGGCAATGCAAATGATTTCTAGTCTGACCCTTTTAAAGTTTGCTTTAGGGTGAAGTTTGCCGTAACAGTTCTGTTAAGAGCAGAGATGAACCTTTTCATTTAAATTAGAACTTAATGGAGGAAGTAGAATACACTCTTTGCAGTGGAGCTAAAAATTGGGAAGAGGGATAAAACTGAAACCAACCAGGTTAAGGTTTAGGAGCAACTGTTCGACTTCCAGAAACAAAGGGAGAAAAATACTGTAGGAACATGGGAGATGAAAATATAATGGGCATTTCTGATGAAAACTTCTGGAACACTAGTCCTTCCCAAGCTTCCATTGGATCCTTGCTTCTTTCTCCCTCTCTCCTTTTTTTTTTTCTACATTTTAATTGCTGTTTTATTTCTGTCATGTTGACCATTGCCTATATATGCCTTTCCATTTAGCTGAAATTCTGAAACTGTGGATGCAAAGATGAGTAATTTCATTGAGAATAGAAGCCATAAGTATGTGTTTAAAATGATAGCTCAATACCTCACAAAAAAGTAAAAGTTTGTGATGATTTTAAATTTTTTATAGAAAGCAATCTCTAATCTATGGCTGCAGTATGTATTGATTTTTAGGCTTTAATTTAGGAATACCCATCTATTATTAGAGCAGGAGACATCGTTATTGTTTGACTTGCTATGCTCATCATTTGGAATGATGTTGGGGGTTTTACTGTTTTTAGAGAGCATCAGATGTGAGGGTTTTTTAATGACATAAGTATGTGTTTTCTCATTGAGTGTCTTCTTGATCATTGTTATTAAGAAAAGTGCCACAAGACGCTGAGGCATAAGGTTGTCATCTGTTGCTTTGCTTCACAGCTCAGCAGAGCAAGCAGATGTCCTGCACTTCTGCAGTTTTTAGGGCTCGTTAGCTGAAATGGTCAGCACTGTATTCATTACCACATTTGCTTCACCGAGAGAGACTAGACAGAAAATCGCTCTTTACTTTGAAATCCATCAGATAATAAACCGACCAGAGCAAAAGGGTGTCCAAGGCTCTGCTACCAGTTATGCACCACAGTGTTCATTTTCTTACCAATTTAGCATCTGACATAGTTATTTTTTCTCACATAGGTTAATTGAAAATGCCTGAGGCACTCCTGTGTAGCCGTAATATCAACAACTATTTTGTCTTTTACAGCATGAAGTGAAACAATAACGTTCTTTAAAATTTTCATCACGGAAGTTAGTAGGCCTCTTGTAAGTGTTACTTAGGAAATCTGCCCACCACAGAATCACAGAATATGCCAAGTTGGAAGGGACCCACAAGGATCAACGAGTTCAACTCTCATCCCTGCGCAGGACCATCCTGAAGGGTCACACCGTGTGCTGGAGAGTATTGTCCAAACCCTTCTTAAACCCTGTCAGGCTTGGTGCTGTGACCCAGAGAGCTGCATAGATAGTGGTGCAGACCTGCTTGCAGTGAGACCGGGGAAGCTGGAACAAGTTTGTACAGCCGTGTTTTCATCCCTTTGTCCTGTGCCTTTTGCAAAGAGAGCATTTTCGGGAAGTATCTCGCGCTGACTTCCTGTCTGCTTTGTCCTGGCACCTCAGCTCATGTCTCCCAGTTGCTGCCAGCGGGAGTGCAGCGATGGCTTTCACTGATCTGGGACACCTTTGTGTCCCGAGCTGCGCAGGGCTGGCAGGGAGCGCTGGCTTTGGGGGGCTGGTGTGTCTGGACAGCCAAGTGCCGTGCGGGAGCACAGCTGTGGGCTGGGAAGCAGCGTAACTGTGCCCCAAGCAGCCGCTAATTAGCCTGGACACTGCACCACACTGACGTGGCAGGGCAGCTTCCCATACCTGAGGTGGCTCCCGGAGCCCAGCACAGTGTTGTGATTATGTGGTGCAGACTTACCTAACTTGTTTTGCAGAAGCTGCCAGTTATCAGGCAGATAATGGTTTTGGCTGCTACTGACCCAGGTTAGATTTGACCTGAGATTTGACCTGATACGTGTGAGGTGACAAGTTCCATGTCCCAATTACCGAGGTTTTGCATTCTTTGTTGTGAAGTGTAATAGTTCCTACGAATTGATTTGATTACCAATACAGTGTCTGAGCCTTTTATTTAGAAGTTGCAAACCTTTTGAGACTTGTAGGATTTAATGTTCTTGACTGGCTCAGTCTTTCAGGGTAACTGCTTCTTCTGCATTTGTAATAACTGGCAGATCTCCTTATTAAATTCAGTAAGAGCAAAAGCATATTTCCATTGAAATGAATACCTCAGGAATGAATTCTGTTTTAGTGGGAAATGTTCCAATCTGTCTGTGCTTTTATTTTGCTCACCATGTGATTCCTTTCATATATTTTACTGTATTTGCACTCATTTGCAGTTCCACATAACACAGCCATATATAGGTATAAGTGGTTTTCTGTTCCTAAAGCTCTGCTAGTCCATATGTGCTTGTCCATGACTGTGTGTACACAGACAGAGCCCTCTGATCTTCTAGTTGTGTGCAGCAGGATCAGTAAAATCCTCATAGTCTGTTCTATTGAAACACTTATTTATTTTCTTTGTGATGTAATACAATTTGTTCATCCAACAAATCTCTGATAA
Source organism: Myiotriccus ornatus (assembly GCA_036023395.1). Taxonomy (NCBI): domain Eukaryota; kingdom Metazoa; phylum Chordata; class Aves; order Passeriformes; family Tyrannidae; genus Myiotriccus; species Myiotriccus ornatus. The sequence continues at coordinate 71,541,000 of JAYRBT010000042.1, forward strand.
CCCAGTTTGTTGGCACCACAAGTCCAGTATTAAAATGTCACCTAGTGAGATTAAAAAGTTACTGATTTTGTAGCTTTTCTTTTTCCTTTATAGGCTAAACTTCTAGAAAATCCTTATTTCATTTAGAAGAGTTGCTATACTTGTGGACATGTCAATACTGAAAATCAATGATGCCGAGTCCATACTGCTGCCTGTCAGATATATCTGTCTGTCACTGCATATTAAGTATCTGCAACAGGTTAGTTATGGGACTGCCCTTACCTGGGCACATAGAGAGTGACTTTCCAAAAAATAGATCAGCCATTCCAAATAATAGATTGAACAATTTAATAACTTTACAGTAACTACATAATTACTTCAGTGATAAGCATGCTTGAGCAACCTGTGGAAGGTGTTTCTGCCCATGGCAGGGGTCTTGGAATTAGATGATCTTCCAACCCAAACCATTCTGTGATGTTCTAGGATGCTGTCAGCAATGGAAAGTAGCAGTGATCCATATAACGTGCTAAACAGATCTGAGCCTTCTCCAGAGGGGTGACTGGCTCCCTGTTTCTCACTTACCTCCACCCTCCTGCACCTCCCACCCTGAAATACAGAAATTGTTGAAGAGCTCTGTCTCTGCCAGTGGTCTTGTCCCTGTTTCCTTTCTGGTAGTCCATTTGAGCTGTCCACCGGGGTGTTTTTCATGGTCAGTGGAGGAAAAAGGGCAATTCTATGAAGAAAGTCTTATGACCTGCCCTGTGGCATGCTTCATTTCACTGCTAGAGATGTCAAGGAACCACACTTGATACTCTCCATTTGACTTATAAAAGCATCATCTCAGGAGGTAGCTTGCACCTGGCTGTCTACACACCTACAGGCAGTAAAGATTAACTCCTGCCTGAATTACTGATCAATAAGCTAATACTGATCAATGTCTAAATAATAGGTTGTCTCTGAATAACATGAAGTTTCTCTGGTCCCATCTGGTCACATTGTAATCTGGCTTCAGTTGTTTGCTCCCTGAACTCTCAGTTGCACTGCAGTGCTGCAGTTAGTCTTGGAAACAAAATGTCTTATGTCTTGGAAAGTTTAAATGGTTTAAATAATTACAGTCCATCTCATCAGCAGCATGCAGTGCCATAAAATGTTAGACCTTTTTTACCGTCTTTACACTGGCTTTCAGTGGCAAAATACACTGACTCAGAGTACTACTTCTGATATCCAAGATGATCATTGATTTGGGTTTGGAATACATAAAATGTCTGAAAATCTGAGCTGGGGGTTACTGTTTGCCTGTCAAATCTTGATGCAAGAAATATAATGTGGATCTGTGCTGAGAGCAAAGTCCTGTTAGCATTTAGACTCATAGTAGAATAAATTTCTGGATGGTCATATCAGTGATGATCTCTGTGCTTTGCTTGAAGTAGGGAGTATACCACATTGGCCAAGTTGTTTCCAGGATATTGGGATGCATGTGGAATATTAAAAAAAAAAAACAAAATCTGTATCAAAACTGTGTGTGCACCATTGTGGTGTAACACACTGTATTTAAAAACTACAGTGGCGTCACAAAAAAAGGCTTTAATAATTTTTTGAGGTTCTTGACAAAGAGGTTTCAGTGAACGATTTCAGAAGCTCTGTTCATTTTGTTTGGTATGGGGAAAGAAATTATCTATCAGGTCCTACATCAATATAAGAAAACACTGGTTTATGCAGGGGGGAAAAGTTTGGTAAGCAAAATTTGAGTTCAGTGATAAAAGTATAAATATACATACATGTGACATGATCTGAGGACATGGTAGGCTCAGGAAATAGCTACACAGTCATTTTAAGAGTGCCAGATGTTCTGCTGTATAAGATGAAGAATGTTGACATGTTTTTAGGTGCCCACCTCCCTCTGTCTTCTGCAGAAGGAACCCAGTCAAAAATCAGACTGTGCCTATCTAAAAGTTGAATGAGTTGACCTTTCCCAGGTGGATTCCACTATTTTGAGGAGCTGCTTTACATGACAGTCAAGCAGCTCAGTGGTGTCCACCATGCATTTCTCTTCACTAGCCAGTCCAGAAGGCCAAAAACTAATTGGCTGCCAGATTTGTTCAGGAGATTTTTTGAGATTGGGACATACCATGATGTTTGCTCCCTGTCCAGCAGTATCAGTTTACGAAGTTGCTACCAATCAACTGTTCCTCATTTTTCCCTCAGCTGAGACAGAAAGTGTCAGAGAGCTCCCATATCATTTTAGTATGAAGAAAACCAGTTTAAGCCACTTTTTTACATGGGTTTGACATTGTACTAAAAGAAAATGCCTTTCCTTTGCCTTCAGGCATGAGAAAAATGGCTTGTATCTGTCTGCAAAATATCATTTCAACTTTTTATAGGCTTCTAGTTGATGACTGGCCAATGATTTTATTGGCTGTTAAATGGTCTGTATCTCACTGAGGCTTGGAAAATAGTCCATATCAAGAAAGCCACAATAGTCACTTGACTTGGGCTTTGCAAGGGAGAGATCCAGATAACAGGGATTTTTTCTGTTGGAAGGTGGGATTTGAAACATGTATTGCTCATAGCTGATCTCAGGTCATGTGAGAGTAAGAAAGCTGGATGAAATGGAGCTGGAATAGATTTCATCAGTGGAAAATGCCTAGAATGATAATGGAACATATGCTAAGGAAATGTCACCTGTGTTGTATCAATGTGGAAGTGGTGGGCCGTCTTCATCAAGCCTCTTCATGTAACACTGTATGGAAAAAGACAAAAGCATTAGGCTGTTGCCTGAAGCCATTACCATAAAAAAAAACCCAAACACCCAAGAAACCAGCAATTCACTTCTCATATGTGACCTTCTTTCCCACTGTCAGGCTGAAAGGTATTCTGTACAATTATCAGAAAGGAGAAAGGAAAGACCATCTCCTTAACCCCATCAGACCGTTTTTTTCCCCTTTACTGCCTTTCTGAGGGAGGACTTAGTTAAATATTCTTGGCAAAACCTCAAAACATTTTTGGCATGCCAGAGGGAAAGTCTTAAACAATTAAGACAGTGTTTTACTGTACCTGCTGCAAGAGATACATTTTTTGGGAGATGCAGAAGCCTTGGATAGGTGTTCTCTACGTAACGCAAACAGATAGTTGCTTGGGTGCCACTAAAGCAGTGTGGCTATTCTTGGAAGAAACACCTGGGAGAACAAACCCATCACAGTTTGCTCTGCCAGCTGTGCATGCTCTGGAAGCTGGGAAGGTAGATGGAGCTATGATGCCAGCAGATTGAACACTTGCCTTCTTTCTTTAGTGTAATTACATTTGCTTTTCAAATTAAAGCATTTCCTCCTGATTCCTGGTATGACAAGTCCAAAACTGTGATTGAGAGCAGAGTTGAGGGCTGCAGGCCGGAAACCAGGTGTGCTGTTTGATCAGTAGTTGCTGTGGTTTTCCTGTTTTGTTGCATATTGGGTGTAGGAGAAAATGAATTTTATTTTGGATTACTGATTATCTTTTGCTTTGTAGCACTGAAAAGCTCTTTAATTTCAAAGGATAGATTTTCAGAGGACTGTGGCTTTAGTCCAATATCCATTTAACAGCTGTCAGCCTTACAGCTACCTATTCTTCCATGCAAAATCTTTTTTGTTGTGTGGGTGACATAGTTAAGTTAGACCCTGACATCTTGTTTGTTTTTTTCCCAAGACAGTTATTTCTTTGACAACTGTCACAGATGTATCAATTCGGTTCTGGTGCACTCAAAGCACTGCTGTTACCAGTAGGCAGAATACTGTGAATCATGATGCAATAATGAGGGCAAAAGCAGCAACTTACCCTTTTCAGCAGTCCATTAGCACCCTTGACTGATTAACTCAAAAGGTTCCAGGGAAATGAGTCAGCAAGGAGCCAGGCCAGACCCTGAGTCATCACTGTGCCCGCCAGTGATGGGGGCTCACCAGGAACCCGCTGCCCTGGCGAGAGTGGGGCTGGCCAGCTGGTGGAGGTGATCTTTCCCTTCCCTCCAAGGGTTCCTGAGATACCCTGTGGCTTGCTGTGCGTGATTTACTCTCACTAAGGCTGATAGGAGCTGGCTGTGATCTTTTTGTTCTCTTGAGACTACCTAAAAGGTGGAACCAGGTTTTTCTCAAAGGTGCCCATTGTAACATCCAGAGGCAATCAGCAGAGCAAGAGAAAGTCAGATTAAATAGAAGGATTTTTCACAGTGAGGGTCGTTAAACACCAGAACAGTGCCTGGAGAGGCTGTGGCATATCTAGCCTGGGGATGAAAAGCTCAACTCAACCAGCATCCCAAGTTAACCTTCTTACAAGCCCTGATTTGAGCAGGCACTTGGACTAGAAGACCTTGAGAGGTCCTTTATCAAAATAAATTATTCATGATACAAAAAAAAATTATACGTTTAAGTAGGCTCTCAATCAGAGTTTTATAACCTCGTAATTAATCCATACTGAGATTTACCCGTAATATTTTAATTGTACTGGTTTCTTAAAAAACTGTGGGCATTCTAAGCTTTATGACTTCTTCCCTATCATTGGAATTCAGGGATTTTCTTTGCATTCATGGAAAATAAAAATTTTCAGGAAGTGAGACTGTGGAAGTATGAATGATGCAAGTTTGGGCTTTGACTTCTGCCCGTGACCAAATCCTGTGTTGTTTGTTCCTTTGGAGATGCATGTTCCCAGTGTTGATCTGTGGCAGTGACGTGCCAGCTTCTCTTCTGGCCTTTGTCATCATATGCATGGTAACCCCAAATTTCTATCTAGATAGACCTTTGGCCCTTTGTGTCTGCATGTTTTTCTTCCAGTGGTGGAGAAGTACTCTCTGAAAGGCCGACATGGCAAGGGAGCAGCTCTGTGTCTCTCCAGGGTGTTTGTTATTGCAATAACACAGATAAAATGTATTAGACAAATGCATGGAGTTTCTTAGACTCTGAGAAAAAAAAGGAAGAATAAGTCTATTTTTTTTCTAGTTTCTTGCATCTCAGCTTCCATTATGTACTCCCAGGCTTTTTGCTCATGTATTCCTGATGTTATTCATTTTGAAAAAAATTGCAAGTTACATTTAATAATTTTAAAATACTGTACTAGTTTGGGAGTTCTTTTTTCCTTTCTTTTTTTTTTTTTTTGATACTTTTCCCCCTAGCAAGTAGTTTTTAAAAGCACTGCTTGAGTAATGTAGACATTTGCAGACATATTTGCTTGCTTGCAAGAAAGACAACGTTGTCATGGGTTTGTCCTCTTTCAGGAGGTTGGTAGTCTTGCCGCTCCCAAGTTTCCCCTTCACTTTTCTCTCAGGGACTTCATTCTTTTGAGCCGGACATTTCTTGAAGTGAATATTGAGTTTTTGTTTTTCCTGTCATTAGGCTGGCCTACCTCAAGGAAAAGTTCAGACCCTTCCAGGGAGAGGATCAAAGAGGTCAATTATAAATGAAAGGTAGGGGAAGGAGGGATATTTTCCTGTCTTGCTTCATCATTTGCACTGATGGAGTCTGCAGAAGGAGAACAGTCTGGTGCTTGTAAAGTTTGGGGATGGCTCTGTGTTTTCTGAGCTCATTATGGAAAGGAGCCATCAAGAGCTGGAGAAGTGAACAGGCTGCCTACATGTTTAGAATGGGCTGGGAAGCTGCGTCAGGTTCCCATTTCCCAATCACTGCCCACAAAAAGGAGGGAAGAGACAGGAGGAGGTGTCTCTCATTCTTTTGTGGAGGTGGGGGTGAAAAAGAGGAAGGAATGAAAAATGGAAAATAAGAGAGAGATGGGAAGACTGCCTTTTTCCTGCTTCTTGGGGGACTGGTGCTAGATAGAGCATTTGATGAAGGAAATGCCATGTTTGGGTTTTCAAATACCTGAATTTCATCTGTGTCGTTTGCCTCTGAAGCTTGCAAGTCAGTCCAAAAGAAACAGTCTTCCTCTCCAAAGAGGTTTAGTTTGCATCATCTAGGCTCCTTTGCTTGTAGGGTCATATGTAGTGATGTAATGAAAAAAAAGAGTGGAAGTGGTGTCTTTCAAATCTCGCTCTCAAACAAATTCATGCCTGGACAGAAGAAATTCAGGACTTCTTAAAGCCCATATTTGTCACTATGTAGATGAAAGGAAAAAACATTCAGCTTTATCTTGGTTTGTTTTGTGAACCCTTGATAAATTCTTTTCTGCACCCTTCCCCCCAAACCAGAGAGGGAAGAAAAATGTTGACTTTGGAAAGTATGACCTCTCTGCACAGGAGAGGCACTGATGTGCGGTTGGCTGCTTTGGATTCTTTGCTGGGGTTTTTGTGGGTCTTCCCCCCCTCCCCTCCCCCACCAGCATAAGGCAATTCATTAGGAAAACCTTAGAACAGTCTGTAGAACATGAGTGGAGTGCAGTGGAAGCTCTGCAGTACTTACCTACCTACTGCAGGCTCGCCTTTGGGTCTGATGCAGGAAAATAAAATGCCCCGTGTCTTCATTATGGAGAGCTTGTCCCACCTTTAAGAATTTCCATGTTTCTCCAGTGAATTTATGGTTATCATGAGTCAAGACCTTTGTATTGTTCACACAGTTTTGACATTGCCCCCCATAAGGAAAGAATTCCAGGTGGCCTCTCCTAAGCAGTGAGCAGGTTTTTCACATTGTAGATTTTACTGCAACTTACACTAAAATATGCAAGCTTACCATGGTGACCCAGATGTGACTTCTGTGCCATCACACTACCCATGGCAGGAGTAAAAAGTTACTGTTTAAGTTATTTTTACTACTTCAAGCTGTTCAGAGTGGAAAGAAAGCTGGAGCTTTACATAATGTTGTAATGTAATAATGTAATGTCCCCATTGCCTACTTCTTGCTAGAATTTGGCCCCAGGCTCATGGTGGGGAGCTCTCTGTCATTTGTCCAGCTTCAGTGTTTCTCCTCGTTTCCTTATTCTTCTGGGAGAAAGAGTGAGGACACAACTTTGAATTTGAACATGGGTCCCCTTTATGTGTAGAGAAGCAATTGTGTCTTCGACTTTCTAAGTCTTTCTCAGATATTTCTGATTCAAGATGATCATATGGGTTGTCATCACTGCAGTAACTATGTTTGATATGTTTCCATCTGGTCCAGAAAGCAATCATTACTCTCATTTTGACACTTGTCTTTCTTGTATTCGTTTTCTGATTTTTTAATCAGATATCTTCTTGTCAAAACTGGAAAGTTTTGTCCTCCCCTGATAGTTTTTGAGACCTGCCAACGTTGGTAGACCTGAAGATCGTGGCTCTATCATCTCCAGCAAAACTAGATGGGGTTTATCTTAACCATCTGGTTTTGGAGTGAGGAGATGGGGGAGGGGAAGACACCTTAATTTTCTGATAGAATTTAAATTTTTAGCCATAGGCAATTCTGGTCACTAGAGCATACTTAAACAAAGACCTGTATGTTTTTGAAGAAGCCCAGGGTTTTTTTTTTGAATGTGCTTACAGTAAGCACATGTTTTCTGCTAAATGTGCACAGGTATATACAGTAAGTTTTTGAAACCCAGTACAAAGTAAAAGCTGGTTTGAACTCAACTCCAGGAGCTATTCATGTGTTTTTTTTTTTGTTTTTTTTTTTTTTTTTTTTTTTTTTGTTGCTGTTTGTTTGTTTTTTTGGGTTTGGGGTTTTTTTTGAGTCTTATATGGGATATAAAAATGTTAATATTTCAATAAAGTGGATTTTTTCATGTTGACCAGGTCACTAGAGCTACTGTAAGCAGTAAGCAGGAAGCTTTTATATCTCAAGATAAAGATCCTCTTTGTAATTAGTTATTTTGATATTTTGTAGCTTTCCTTCTTGGAACTCAGAATATACAAATATTCAGCCTTACTTGTTTGCTAGAGGAAAAGAAAAAAAAAACAACTTTGTGAAGGAGGGGGAGCTTAAAAAGCAAATTGACTTTGAAACCTCTCTTGTTTTTACAGTCCCTAGGAACTCAGCTAATTACCTCTGTACCAGTTGGACTTAAATGTTCATTCCCTCTGTCTTTATCCTGACCTCAGCACAAACATCAACATCCTCCATTAAATTAGACATCTGATAAAGCAGCAGCCTAAAATGCAAGTGCCTATTCATCCTTATCCAGGCTGCATTGGAATGCTGCTTCTCTTTTTTTTTTTTTTTTATTTCCTCCAAAATAAAGTAAATTACATAGAAGCACCAGTAACTAAATAACAGTGCATGTCAAATAAACCCATCTGAAAAAATACTATTGAAAGCTGAAGTTTGCAAATTGTTAGGTTAAAGAACAAGGTCCCAGGAAAATAGATTGTTAGCAAAGCAATATTGATCTTCAATGAAGAATGCATTTAGAAACTAGGAGAGGTGTTTAACCTTTTTTTTTGTTTTCCTTCATCAATGCAGCATGTGGTTACCCAAACTTATGATTGAAGGGTTGCTTTGTTCTTTCAGTTAGAGACTAATGTTTCGACTGAATAAGGTAAATGGAACTTGTCTTGTGTAACTGAAAAAAATAAATAAATCTGAACCTAAAATGATTTTTTTTGATTATACTTTAACGAGACACAGTTTCAGAGCCTGTTCACACTGGATGATTTCACTTGCTGCATCTTTTAAATATTCATGAAACTTGAAACAGAAACGAAAGGAGGTCTCACTTTTCTGACTATATACCTCATAAAATTCCACTGAAAAACATTGTAAAAGGATTTATTGAGCTTTCAGAAATAAGAAGGATAAAATTATGGTAGCCTGTGTGTGCTTGACTAACCTACATCCCATTATCCCCTTCATGTTCACCTCATGTCCTAAGCCTCTAAAGTAATATAGCTCTCCTACGCATCTCTGCATATTTCTTTTACTGTGGGTTCCTTGATCCAGTCACTGCACCGAGCAAACCTGTGCTGGGTGTAAATCTGTGTTCTCCACTGAGGGAAGCAGTGTTTTCTTAGATCGCATTTTTGAGGATGCCAGAATGTGTTTAGAGAATGAGTCAGGAGATTGCAGAAGGAAAAATTTCAGGGTTTAAGATAGGTGAATGATGCCCTAGAGTGCTGACTTTTTGTGCAGTACTAGGCAATTTGTTTAAAATCCAGAGTGAGTTCCTGTTTTGATGACTGCTCGAGTCCTTATCTTATTTACTGAATGCTTCCAGAGATCAATGGGAACTCTTTTGAATATGGAAAGTATTATATAATAAGAAAAATTCTCAGAAATAGGTCTCAGTTTTCTCATACTGTACCTTTCAAATTAGTAGATAGATTTGACCTGACACTCTTTGTCTTAGCTCTCTCTTCCTTAAGGAAGTTTTATTCAAATAAATATTTCTGAAGCTTTCAGATACTATGGCGATGAATGTTAAAAGCTCCCAGAAAATAAAGGAACAGACTGGAGAATTTCCATAACTTGCAGTTAAGAAATTTTAGTGCTATATATACTGAAGAAACTGCAGCAGCTCATTCAAAAGCATTTGTAGGCAGCAACCATTCTGTTTGCCAAATGAGATAGGACCCTGCAGTGAAATACTTTGTGACCACTCCATTGAGCTCCATGCTGTGCAACAGAAGAAAGAGTGAAGTAAAACTGGACTTTTGAATTAAAGATCTTCTTGTGGGTTTTTGTTTATTTGCAGCCTTTTTTTTAAATTATTTTTTCCCATTCCTAAGGTTTTCATTATTCAGGTGAACCAGTAATTCAGAGGGATTGGATTTCTGGCTGCCTCTGGCCATAATAAGGTCATGTGTCTTAGCCCAAAGTTGAAATGTGCCAGTGCTCTGTTGGGTGGATGCTTTGGCACAGTTCTCCCTACTCTCATGCCCTTGACTCATCTTAGAAGTCTTTTCCCTGGCTCATATTTTCTAACCTTTGTTCGTGGTCCCCAGCCTGTTCTCACCATTAAAGAGTTCCCAGGTGTCATGCTTTGTTGAAGATCCCAGTCTACATGTCCCTACGCCTCCCAGTTGTACCACATTGGCTCCCCATCTCTTTTGCTCCACTGGTTTCCACTGTGATATGAATAATCCCAGCTCCATGTCTCCTGGATAAGGGGGAATGGTTTCAAAATGAGAGAGAGAGCAGGTTTAGATTACATATTAGGAAGAAGTTATTTACTGTGAGGGTGATGAGGCACTGGCACAGGTTGACCAGAGAGGTTGTGGATGCCCCACCCCTGTTCAAGGCCTGGTTGGATGGGTCTCTGAGCCACCTGGTGTAGTGGGAGGTGTCCCTGTGCATGGCAGGGGAGTTGGAACTGAGTGATCTTTAAGGTCCCTTCCAAAACAGGCAATTCTGTGATCCTATAACTATATGATTCTGTTCTTGCCAAATCTTACCATGAATCCCTAACTCCCCAATGCCTCTTCTGTTGTTATTGCGAGCTTCTTTGCAGGAGTGTCCCCGCCTGTCCCCTCCAGTTCCTCCTGACCTTATCACTTTGCAGTCACTTGGGGTGGATGTAGCATGACTGGAGCTGAGCCACTCAAGCTTTTTTCTTGGCAGAGACTCTCAGTTTTCACAGCAGAAGACAATGGGACTTTTTACCCCTCTATTTCCTTATTTTACCAAGGAGATAAGGCTGTTTAGTCTCCTTCTCAAATGTATTTAAAAATCAGTGAAGAAGTAGTTCAGCAGTCTGTAAGTACAAAGCACCACTGTTAATGAATGAAACGAGATAAAACTGGAGTTGGTGATGGTAGATTGAGCCAAATGCCTGGGCAGTTTTCCTCCAAGGTGCAGGGAGCCTTTCAAGCCACTGTAGTACTGAGCATCGCTGCAGAAATCTAGCAGTTATTTTCTTTGAAGTGTTGGTCCCCGAAAATAAACAGCAGAGGCTTTGAGGAAGTCCAATCAGCCTCAGTTTGGTGTCTCCCAGCATTTGTTTTCCTCACTGGAAGATGCAGAACTGTGAGTTCCCAGCTCTGCAGAACCTGTGTGCGGTGCCATCTGCCTCTGCTGCCATCTGCTCCCCTGAGCTGGCTGCAGCCAGAGACTGTGCCTGCCCTTCCCGACAGCAACAGGAAGGTCAGCTGTCCTGATACCAGGGAAGCATTTCTCTGGAGGAGCAGGGGGAAGGTGGAGGTTTGCTGGATTTAGCCTAGTTGTATGCCTGTTGGCACTCGCAGTGTTTGAGGGTAACCTTCCTGCAGCTTGGCTGCCTCGCACGCCGCATGGAAAAGGCCTTGTGGCAGAGACAGCAGGTGCTGCATGAGCAAGGTGATTCTTGATTTTTATACTGGCATGCCTTCTTTTTCCAGTGGATCAGAGAGATTCTTTGACATCCAGCTACGTAACCCCCCTTGATTACATAGCAGCAATTCTTCAAAAGAGAGAAGAAATTCCTTACAGAGAGGGTAATCAGGCATTGGAATAGGCTGCCCAGGGAGGTGGTGGATTCTCTGTCCCTGGAGGTATTTAAGAAGAGACTGGATGTGGCACTTAGTGCCATGGTCTAAGAACTGTGGTAGTAGTGGATCAAGGGTTGGACTTGATGATCTCTGAGGTCCTTTCCAACCCATCTGATTCTGATTCTCTGAAAAGAGTTGGGGTTTTTACTTTGCGTACAGACCTGTATGATGTCACAACCCTAATTTTTCCAGGTCTTTATTTTTATCTCGATAAATAATATGTAAATAAACTTTGGAGTTATATGTAAACGGGCAAGAGTGTGTACTCACAATTTCTTAGGGTTATCATTTGCTTATTATGTGTGGGTGCCTGTATATATATATATATATATCATATATATATCCTTCACCTACATACTGCGAAATCCTTGAAGAATTCTCTTCAAAAACAGTGCTAGGCAGTTCTTAGTGCAAGAGTTAAACATTTGAAGAGTAAAGTCCCATGCATGGTTCTCATGGGCCTATTTTTAGTTTCTCTTACGGGAAGAATGGCAAAAAATAGACCAGGACCGTGACTTTGGATTTAGTGCACACAGTGTTTATAGGTTGGTTGACAGGAGCGTGTGCGTGTGTCAGGACTTCAGTACTACACTTCCTGTACATTCATTAACAGGACTCCCAACAGAGCTACTGGAGTTTCAACACTCATAACACTAATTTTAACACGCCGCTATAAAGTGCGTCACAGCTCTGAAGTGCTATTTTCAGCCTTGATTAGGGATTACTGACCTGAAAGATCTATATTTCTCCAGTGAGAGGCTTTCTTGGATTCATAAATGTTCGTCTGGATTTTGCTTTGCTTTGCTCCTCCAGCTCTCTCCCTCCCTACAGAAGCTGTGGATGGGGGGATGCGCAGGGGTTTGTTGCGCTTACGCAGATGGTGCATTTATAGTCTGTAGGTGCCAGTGCTGCATCTTTCAGATGTACATCATTTCGAACAGAGAATATTTAAAGAGATTCAGAAGCTTTGCTTCTTTGGTTATTGCTTTCACTTCTTGATGATTTCCACTGTCCTTGGTGATTTTCTAAGTGTTGTTTGGTGTGTGTTGCACGGTCTGAAAGGCCAGTATTTTAAAAGTGTGAAGTGCACTTCTCCTGTGGCTATGTGACTCCAGATTTTTAAAACAGACTATATTCTGATGGGCATTTTCAAATCATGACTGTGTAGGACTCAGGTAAGAGACAGGGACATAGACATCTGATGTCTTTGGTTTGAAAAAAAAACAAACCCAAACTAACACCAAAAACATTTAAACTTTTAAACTTTTAACAAAATAACTCTTGTATCTTTTAAACTTTCCATGGAAACACCTGCCTCATATTTTCCAAGTCACTTTCCATTGCAGCTGTTTCCTAACTAAATAAAAAGTTCTGCCTCGTGAGTGACTTCTTAGAGTTTAAAACAAAACAAAAGCCAACAAGGAAAGGAAAAGGTGAGCATTTGAGTGAGCAAACTTTGTCTTTCTGTGGACTTCACACTACTCCAGTGTTTGAAACCTTTAAAAGGATGGGTTAATACTGAAGTAAAAGCTTCCTATCCCCTGAGACAGACAGAAAGGAAAACAAAAACCCCGAGTTCCCCAAAGTGGAGCAAGAATTGAAAAGGTTTCAAGAGTGTCCCCTCCCCTTTCTGTTTGACACTTACAGAATACCTGCACTTAAAAACAAAAATCCTTGAAATATTGACTTGACTGGAAGTAACAATTAAAACTCTGGCCTTTGCTGGCCACTTATTGGGCAATTGCATGGCAACTTTGTTGCATACAGTGCACAAATTTGTTGGCATGGCTCTGAATTGGGTGTGCAGGACCAAATTGTTCAACGATCAGTTCACTGGCCATTAAATGAGCAAATTATTCCAGTAGCAAAGAGAGCAAATTTTTACCCTGCCCTTTTTTTTCTACCCATCTCTGTCATTCTCTGTTTATGTGAAAGGGAGTGAAGAGGAAATGCAAATATTTCCCTGCCTCCAGGATTGCAGGCAGTTGGAAGAGACGCTCTAGTCACTCCAGTCACAGCTCCAGATTTGGTCCTTTGCCTTTTTAGATTTCACTGTAGTGAGTGTCTCTCTCTTCTTCGTGGTCCCAGCACCATAATAACGCACAGATTTGAAAGGACGTTTCCCCTACAATTAGTGGATACTGATTCAAAACCAAAACAAAAACACTGTAGAGAGCCAGATCAGGGTGATAAATTGTGAGAGTGGGGTAGCAGTTTTTCTTTTGAAAAGCTGACTTCATCAGGCAGCCAGCTCCATTTCTGCTCAGATGAATGCTCACACCCGCTGCACCTCACGTGTGGCAAGCCTTTCCATTTGCATTTTATAAATGCACTTATATATTCCAAATAGGTTACAAAAATTGATAGCTGGCCTCTTAGAACTGCAGCGAATAATGAGACGCAGAACAAGAGCAGGGGGAATAAAATCTTTCAGCAGTCTTCACCAAAATACACGTATTTCATTTCCCCTCTTCTGCTAAGTGTAAAAACAGCAGGAAGGTTCCCCCAGCCCCCTTCGAGCAGGAGTGAGTTAGAAAGCCCAGCTTTCAGCGTGCTGGTGAGGAGATGAAATCACAGAGCTCCAAGCCTGATGTGCTGTTTCCCCTCGCCCTCCCTGCTCTCCCCTCCGCCAGCCCACATTTCTTGGCTCCCGCCAGCTCCAGGGCTGTTGGGGTTGTGACGTAAATGACTCACAGCGAGTGACCCCCGTGGCAAACCTGTAAAACATTATACAGCGTGAATAAGAAGCCTCTTATTAGGTTTGCAGCTGGCGAGATGCAGACATATGGCAGCAAGGATGTTTTGGAAGAAAGGCACGGCTTGACAAAGAACCCAGTCTCCCGATAAAGGTTTATACTGGCACTTTCCTGTGTTTATAATACCATATGCCAGGGCCATGGCCTCTTTTTTCATCATATTGTTGTTTAAATTTTTTTCTAAACCTAATCAGCCCTTAGATTGAGGAGTCGAAGAAGCAGAAACTTGATATCGATATTATTTTTTCCTTGGAGTTCTTTGACTGGAGTTATCCTGTTGTAACTGCCTAAGCTCAAATCTGCTTCATCTATAAAGTGAAGTGAGTTTGTCAGGACCAATTGTTTCCATTATGAGAAGAAAGCTTTATTTTTGAGAAATTCTCAGAGTAGATTCAGTATCACCCACTTTTTTTGGCTGTTTTTTTGTTTCCCGTGTAGATATTCAAGCTTGTTTGCTTGCTTGTTTTTCCCCTGTGTTAGTTTATTATTACAGGATAGTATAAGCATGGCTGTTTTCAAGGAGGGTTGCTATTTGCGTGTGTTTTTAAAACCTCTTTCCCTTGCAGCCTCACAATAATAAGCTTTTCTTAGATCTAGGCATCTGGTCTCTGGCTTAAGAGCTGCACAGTCATGCTATTCCTCTATCAGTTACTGTGATAACTGGTACTTTAAATGACTATCCTTGACCCTTATTAGTCTTTCAGGCTGACTGATTAGTTAAATCCTATTTACAATGGTAGCCAGAAAGGTTTTTATTCAAGTATAAGTACTGCTTTGTGGTTCTGTTATTCACAGGACAGTAGCTGTACCACTTCCAGCTGCAGACCCAGCCACATTGTTCTAGAAGCTGCCTAGAACCAGGACAGAAAGACGCTTTCTTCTGCCCCAGAGAACTTTCAGTCAAACTGAGTTTTGGCTGGAGGAAAGTTTTACCTTGAACTGTTTCAATACCACCTGGCCACCCCTGTGATATGCAGTGTAAGGGCATAGCCCTTGTGTTGGGAAATTGTTATTCTAAAATGCAGTGAGTTGTTTTTCAGGCTTTTTGCAACTGCATTCAGTGACAAAGCAACTCTGCTGAAGGCTGAACTGTTGGACCTGTACTGACTGTGTCCTCTTAGGGCTACAAAAATTCTGACTGTTTAGCCGTCAGAAGTTTGTTGGGCCATGCACTGTGTGAGGTAAAAAATGAAAATAAATAGTTATAGCTTAGGACATATGCTAATAAAATTAAAAACCAACAAGAACTAAAAAGAAGTCTGGGCTCTTCTTTTTCAGTTTTTTTCTTGATGACTCAAGATAGGAGTTAACCTCTTGTCTCATACCTCATCCATATCTTAGGATCCCATGGTTAAATCTACATCTGTCTGAAATACACACACACAAAACATTTGTGTGCAGAAAAATCCTTGGCAGTATTAAAAAAAAATAAAAAAAAATATTTTTTTAGTTTTCTTAGCTTTAATCTGCCCTGTGGTAGAAACAGGCTGCATACTGATAAAGGACTTAATAATACTTCTCCAGTTGCATTAAAACTACTTTGTTCTTCTGTGCTTGCTGATGAAATTTCTGAGTTATTGTGGATATTCTTCAAATCCTGGTGACGTGCAAGGTGCTTCTTATCTTTGTTTTAACGAAGGAAGTAGGGCACCCTACTCCAGCAGTGGAGCAGTGAAGCACCAGAGTAAAAGGAAGAACAGAACAGCTGGGTGGACGATGGCTCACGCTGCCCACGAGCTGAACTGTTCTACTGAGTCACTGTGCAGTTGTTTGGTGGCATTTTTCTTAACAGAGTCATTTTTACATCATTGAGTTAAGGAGCTATTACTGTTTCCAACCTAGTTTCTGTCCTGTCAGCAGGACAGGCTTTTCCTTCAGGTTTTGGCCAGAACCTGACAAAAATCATGAATGAACTCCACCCTGGTAAAGTTACTCCTGGGGCCTGTTCTCCTCTACGCTGAAGTTACTGCTTACTGTTGTTCCCACAGGGCCTTAGGGACAATTAGACTGGATTGGTGAGGAGGATTGGACCAGCTAAATTGGCCAATTCATCACTGTCTCTTGCTTGCTTGCTTGCTTGATTTAGGGATGGATTTAGCATCCTTTGGTAGCAGTGTGGCCTTTATAAAAACCCAAAACAACCAAATAAAAGAAACGGTGAACGCTTTTCTGTTCCCTGAGCTTTGAGGCACATCAACTAGACAAAATGATGAGCTGTATGCCCTACCCTTCCTCATATTTTCTTGACTTCTTTGGAACAAAAGTGAAAGGTTCACCATGGCCTGGAATATTCAGTATTATCCCAGTTGGATCATGGAGATTTGGTTGAGCCTGAGCTTTTCCCTAAGTATTACTTAGTAGCCATCTCTTTCTGCAGAGATGCCCTCCATGGCAAAATTGGTTCTATAAGAAATGCACTAACGGTCTGAAAGTCAGAAGATTCTCTACTCTCTTCTTAAGAGCTGGAAAGGGAACGTTTCCTCCTTGGTGAGTCTGCCTCCCTGCCCAAATACTTCATCCCACTGCCCCACCTTAGTCAGAGGAGAGTCTGTGCTTTTATGCTGGACGAGCCTTTGCAACACAGCACTGGTCTGTCTGTGCTAGAGCCGATGGTTTGCCCAGCCAGGCACAGTGGGCACAGCTGCACGGGGTGGGCTGGCACTGAGTACAGCAGCCAGGGCGTCAGTAGCATGCAATGTGCACAGGATGTGTTTGGCTCCAAGGCAGTACATCAGGCAGCATTAGAAAGGCTTTCTGCTGATATTTGTAAAAGTGAAATTCCTCCCTGGTATGGAATCCTGGACCTATGACTCTCCCACACACAGCAAAACAAAAACAGCCATCTGCTTGCCGTGTTCTTAGCACATTTCTGCTTCGGGTTTGTTGTTTCGTCGGGATTTTTTTCCCTTCTTTCTTCCAAGAAAGTTGACATCCTGCTTCCAACCTCCTCCTACTAGGAAATTAACTCAGATGCTAATGAAAATTGAAGGTTCCTCCAGGAATAAACACAGCTATATTCTGTCCCATGCCAGCTGTGAAGACGAAAGGGAAGGAAACTATTTTAGACCTGGTTCCCCGAGCAGAGGGTGAGTCTGTGCACAGGAGGATGTGCAGCTGGTGCTGTCCTGGCAGAGCCATTTTGCACCACGTTATTGCTGTGTGAGCAGCAGAGCCAGCCAGAGAGCTGAAGTGCTTGCACTGTGGTTCAGAGTGGTTTAAACCTGTCACCTGGTCTAGCCTGGTGATAATCACACATTTCTTGGTGGTTGAAGATATTCCTCCTTCTCCCTCTGCCTCCCATTCAATAACAGGATTGCAGCAAATTGTTGGCCTAGATTGCTGTGCTCCCGGGGTTGTAGATCAGACACTGTGACCTCATTTTGTCTTTGCTCTCTGACGTTTACATCCTGTGAAATCCCCTGGGTCCTTCATCCTTACAGCTTTGCTCTTTAGAACTGTTTCTTTACTGTTCTGCACCCAGGGAGCTGTTTTGCCGGGCAGGAGCAGTGGCATAAGCACAGCTCTCAAGCAGCTGGGAGGGAGCTTGAGTTGCTCCTGTGCACCAGGTCACCAGGATGTCTGGACTACTCTGGGGTGATCCAGACCTGAAAGCAGGAAGAGGAAGGAAACCAGGCTTCAGTGTTGTGAGTTTTCCTAGAGCACAGTGCTTGCAGGTTTGTGGGACATCCCCCAGTGGGGCATCAGGCTGCCTGGTGAGCGGCTGTCACCTTCTCCTGAGCCTCTCCTGGCTGCCTCTCCCTGGCCTTCTCCCATCTGTGCATCTTGTGTCTCTTGACCAGACTAACTGGCCTATAAGTTCTGAAAATTTGGCCACTCTTTCTAAATCAAGAGCTACCCAGCAAACAGATTTACAGCCTAGCGACCAGATCTGCAAGGAGGACTGTGGAGGCATTTCAGGAAATATAGCCTGAATATTTTGAGAAACTCTGTGAATGAAGTTTCTGTATGACATCAGCATAAAAGCTCATTTGAGTCAGTAAATCCTTCTCAGCTTGAAGCAATTGTGGGAATTTTTTCTCTGGGTTTTGGGGCTTTTTTTCCTTTCAAATTTTAATTTTAACACTCTGGAGTAAAACAAAGCTGAAATGCTGTTGACCCTAAGAACTGAAAAAGAGATCTTGGTGTCTCATAAATACCCTCTTTCTCCCTTCCAGTACTTGCATACAAAGCAAAATCTTTAGCTAATTCAATATGTAAAGCATTTTAGTTTTGAAGAAACCCACTTTTGATTCTTGCGATCAAGTCAACTGGTTGTGTTATTTGCTTATGTGCAGGTGCTCTTTGCAGTCTGGGGACAAGGAATTACTCTGTACCTCAACAAGACACGTCATATTAATTGCAAAGCATTTTTTAATTAAGTAATCAGAAGGCTATTTCAATTAAAAAAACCAACCAAAAATCTCATATATCAGTGTGGAGGACATTAAAGCTGTGGTATCCCCATAGCACATTTTTAACTCATGCTCTTCACGGAAGACTTGGCGTATATTTGTGCAGTAAGACAGTAGGAATTTTCGTGCTATTCTGTACTGTTGCAATAGCAGATATTTAGGCAGTGGATAAGCTACTGGGTAAATTTTCAGATGCTTTCTGACCTTTCTGATGCTGGCATTGCCTAGTCTTCTTAAGTAGCAACTGAGATAATTTGGCCCTTGTGATAAAGAAGGAGAGATAAAGTTATTTTTAGCACTAGCTTGCTTTAGTTCTGGCATTTTTTTCTGTCCTGCCCATCCTCCCCACAGAGTGGAAGGATGCAGCTTGTTTATTATGTTTTACCATATCTACTGTTCTGGCTTTTGATACAAGGCAGAGCTGAGGTTTACCCTTCATCAGGTTTCTCACCAGTGCTGGTGGGGCAGCCCTTTGTGTTCTGGAGATCACAGATCAGCCATGAATCCTCAGTTTTCAATCCTTGTATTTATTTTTTTTCTCCCCTTCACAGTCCTGGTAGTTAAAAGCCTCCTTTGTCTCTCAGAGGAAATGTATTTTCTTTTTAATTAAAAAAATTAATTTATTTTTCTACGATTCATATTCCAGGAAATGAAATTTCTAAGCAAACTTGAAATGTGAGAAATATTGTCGCTTTAGATATATTCTTTACAGCTGCAGAAAATGCAGGTGTGCCTTCTGTAAGTTACAGTGAGAGTATTTAGTGCTGTCATCTTAAGAGATTCCAAATATTTCGAGCTCATCAGTAGTTCTGTGTGTGGGCACTGCCTGTATTTCCATAGACTTTCTTCTTGATTTGTGTATTTAACATTGTGGGAAATGTTGGTAGCATTATGCATGTGGAGGCTGAACCCCACGTTTTTAGTCACAGGGCCAACGAAATATGGCATGACAAGCAATAGGGAACCCCTGTTCCCCTTGTTGATCGTCTCTTTCTCAACCTCACACTCCAGGCTGCCACTGAGAAGTCTCCACTGCGAATACTGGCTTTTGTGTGGCTCCTTGGTGAGAGCTGAATGTCCTCCCACCAGACTGGCTGCTCGTAGGCAGCTCCTTGATCCACCCTGAGCTTCCTGACTTTCTCGTTAACCAGTGCGGGTGTTTAAACACGAACTGTCTTTCCCCGAAAACAAATGAAAATGCTGGTTCCAGGACCACACTCTGTGTGTTGGGGGGAGCAGGGCGGATGTGTGGGAAGAGAAGTATTAGGGTAGGAAAGCTATTTAGGATATATACATTTTTATTTATGTTCTATTTTTGGGTATGAGAAGGTAAGTTGTTTTTTTTTCCTCTTCTGTAGTTCTGTCAAGCTCATAAAGCATCTGTTTCTCAGCCTCTGTTGCCCTTGCCTGAACTGAGGTTGTTGGTGGCCCTGGTTCCCCTTCAAGGAGGCTTTGTCCTAATAAAGGGACCCATTGAGAGGGCCAAAGGCACACAGGCACAGACATCTGATGTTCAGAATCCAACTGCTTATCTCCTGGCAACAGACTTGTGGAATATGGGTCTTGGTATTAATAAAATAGGTAAACTGCCATTAGCTATGATTTCTCTTTCTGAAAACAAACAAACAAACAAACAAAACAAAACTGTGTGGAAAAATGGAAAGTGAAGGAGAGAAAACACTCTCCTATTCATGGAATTCTTGTGATGAACACTTTCATGTCAGAGATGCCTCATGCACCTCTATAATAATAAATCAGAAAGCTTTGTGAAAATGCTTTTTCTACCAGCATTTTGGCTCCTTATCCCTTCCTCTCACTGTTCATCTCTGCATCCATGTGCAGAGCTGAAGTGGACTCAATGTATTTAAAACCTGGGGGAGGTTCAGCCCAGGTCTGGGGCACAGCTCTTAGTCTTTCACTTTGTTCAAGGCATCTTCTCTAGCTGAAGTTCTTCTAACTGAGGTAAGAGGATTGTAGGATGCCTGGGTGTTCAGCCACAGATATAGGGGAAAAACTTTGCCTGTTTTTTATCCTTTGAGTTTTTCTATCTTTCCTGTTTCACTTTAGCGCTTTCTGGGAAAGGAAGGTTGTTGGTATGTGAAGCCTGTCCTCTTTCTGATATTTAGAGGGCTGAACAGTTCATTTTCTGAAAGAGTGATAAGATCTCCTGGCAGCCAAAACCAAGAATAATTCTGTTCCCTGGTGTATGCCCTCAACTTCCCCAAAAAAGAACTTGGAAATAAATAGTTGAAGAAAACAAAGCCTATGGTCTGATCACATGAACTGAAAATATTTAGTTTCTATTCCCAGTTTTGCAGTGCTGTGCTGGGTAAATGCCTCACTATCCATCTGTGAAATGGAGATAAATGTGGGGTTTTTTCTCAGAAAGGTTCTGTCTAACAATTTTGTGTGGTGGCCTGGAAGCAAGTGCTTTAGAGGTGATTGCTACTAAGATTTCTCTGATTTGCATCTGGTAGATAATAGGAGGGAGAGACTCAAAACCATTCTACAAAGACTCAGACTAAATGTGTTTAACTGTCTGTCCCAGAAGACCAGGCTGGCTCCCAGGCATAATACGAAGAACAAAGGACAAAATCCAGCTTGAACTGATGAAAATGTTGTTAGCACTGGGGGCTTAAGATTGAATCTGTAATCAACACAGATCTGGAGATCTCCTTTTTCATAGTCAGAAAGCCAGATCTGCACAACCAGCTAGCACTTTGCAGTGCATTTTTTTTTTTTTAATTTCCTCTTTTTTGTTTGTTTGTTTGTTTGTTTTGGTATTTAGAAATATAAGCACTTTTCAGTTTGGACCCTCCTGTTTAGGGTAAAGGGATATATTTCTAGCATCTACTAAAATAGCATTTCTGCTGAACCAAAAATAGCATTTTTGCTCAAGTTGAAAATAAGATGAAAGAAAAAGTATTTGGGACACAGGAAAAAGGAACTTAAATTACTTTTTCGGAAAAAAAAAGGTAAGGAACTGAAGACGTAATGAAATTAATAGAAGGGAAAGCTCTTATTTCTGATAGAGTGCTTAATAGCTTGTCAAGAAGAGGAAATATTGCACTTTTTTGATCAAATTTGCTTTAGAAGTATATTTCAGCAGCATGCAAAGTTAGATCATGCAAGGAATAAAATTCTGGGGGAAAACAGGATCAGTGGTGGAGGGGGAAATACTTGTTCATATAAAAGAAAGCAAATTTCTGAATTTTATAATTTGAATGGATGGACTTTTTTGACATACAACTTTTTCCTTTTTTTTTTTTTTTTTTTTTTAACCACAGAAATGCTGCTTAACTTTATTGGAGCCAGTTTCTGAAAGGCAGATTAGTCCAAATGACATTTTCAATGGGATATTGTTCCACCAATGTGACACTATGGAAATATGACTTGGGTGACCACGTGGAATTAGATGTTGGCAGACAGTGTTGCAGGGGAATGTATTTTATGATATCCCTCTAAGACAACATGCGTGGTTTTATTACTCTAAAAATAAAATCTGAGATGCAAAGCTTATAAAGAGTCAGGCTGGTTTGAAAGGCAGGATTTCAAATCATGGAAAGACCTGCTGCCATCATGAAAAATCTGTCTTTATTCTGGCTTCCAGAAACCTCCACTGAAATTACTTCTGTTAGGGTGGTGAAGGTGACTGACGATTTCCCCCCCGTACAGCACAAGCCCGGTATTCATCTTCCTGGCTTTTGCCTGCTTATATCCAGCATCCCTGCAATCCAGATGGGGAAAAGCACATGTGACAGCATGTGTGTGTGTGTGACTTGGAGCAGCAGATGGGTGCGAATGACAAACTGCTGCCTGTGTAGGCACCTGCCTAGAGATTACTCAGAGTCCTGCCCCTGTGTGCTGTTGTGCTGTTCCCCTGCTCCTTTGTGGAAGAGGGAATTGTCAGGGCTCCTTTGTCTGAAGCTTTACCTGACTTGGCAGGGATCCTGTGCAGATGTCCAGATTTCAGTACCTTTCAGTACTGATGTCTGTTTGTGATGTGCCTCCTGTCTAAGAAAGCACAGATTGTATTAAAAATCATATATGGAGAAAAGCAGGGTGGGATTGACTTTATTCTCAAACTCCCTGGTAAAGGGAGATCTTGCTTTGGTGTCTTTTTGTTTCCCAAGTGGGGCTGTCACCTGGCATTTCTCACTCTATTTGAGTTGCCTTTGCCTTTTCTGCTCTTGCTTTGAATGTGTTCTGCAAAATGAGCAGAGAGATGGAAAATGAAGTGCACGGACAGAGTGGAGGTTGGTGTTTTCGTTGTGGTCCTACACCCAGAGCTTTCAATATTCTCACTGCACAGGCATGATGTGATCAGCTGGTACAGAGTGTCATGCCATGCCTGACAGCATGACCACAAGGATATTGATGCCATTTGCAGCAGCAGGAAAATTCATGGCCCAAATGCATTTTTGCGTGCAATTCAGATGGACTGTCATCTAAAATAGCAGGACAGGGAAGCCTAAAATGCGTGTGTAACTCGTTTCCTTGAACTAGGCCCTTTCAAGTCAGCAGGGTCACCAGTGCTGCAGCCCTGCACGCACATGTCCTTGCTAGGTTAGGAATGCTGTTAGCACAAGGTTTGGTGTCTGACTCATGGCAGTGATTTAAACCCCACAAATTCTGCAAGCTCTCTATGTGTTAGTCCTGACAGCTCTGCTCTAAGGCCTAACTGGGGTACCAGAAGAGAAGCCTTGTTCTGCAGAGAAGCACCAAAGTTTGGTGCCTGTGGTCCCATAAATTTGAGGTAGGTAATCAAATCCTGCTGCTATCTGGCTGAAACACATATTCTGTGGCCAGGAATTCGCATGTAAATGTCAGTGTGAAATTACTGTTGTGCGTTTTCTGTGACAGTTGGATTTTTCCTTTATTTTAAGTCATGTGGTTACAAGGATGAGTGGAAAAGATCTCTGGTTTGCTGCTGAATAGACATCTGAGCCCCATGTGAGCGCCCTGCCGAGGACAGTTGGAGGAGATGTGGGAAATGGGCTGCTTGGGGATGGGGTGGGTGAAATGTGTCATGCTGGAAGAAGATCACTGAACTGATTTAATTAGTTCTGTTTCAGAGGATTCATTTTTGCTCGGGTCATTGCTAGGTTCATCTATTTGCTTTTTTCCCCCCTCTTAGCAATAGACAAATGCAGGGTGATAATTAATTTGGCAGGTTGATTGAGATTGGGTGGCAGAGAGGGGAGTTTTCCTGGATGAGTGATGAAGCATTGCTGGTTGAGCTTAAAGTGAATAGTCTGAAATAGAAAGTAGTTAGTATAAAATCCCCCCAAGGGTGTGTTTAAACTGAGTGTACTTTGAGTTTTGACATTGAGGTTTTTTAGTAAGCTACCAGACTCTACAGTGTAATTTTAGGACATTTGCTAGCTGGGATCTAGCTGATGAAATATCAGTTCTATTCTTCTGCATTGTGAAACCTCAAAACTGGGAAAATGGGGTGTTAATGGTAGAAGTAGCTTTTGTGTGGGTGTCAGGCTGAAATAAGCCTTGGCAGACCAGTGCTTTTTTCTTTTCCAGGCCAGCCCTGGAAGCTGAGACTTCACCTGGCGAGGCTCAGTGCTGCTCTCACGGTGGGAGAAGGCCCTGTGTGTCAGTGTGATTTGAGGCCAAATTCTCCGCATCTTAAAATGTTCATTACTAATTCTAGCTGTCCCTCAGTGTGCTACCAATAAAGTTAATGCATTTCAGGAAAATGAGCTGCTGAAACTGTAAGAAATTAATTTCTGGCTCTCTATATTTTAGCCTCACCAGGGGCCGATTCCTGTAATCACTGTGTTTTGTGTTTCACACCAGGTGGACATTAAGTTGCCATATTAAAACAAGCAAAGTTTGTTTTTTCCTCTTCAGTAAGTGCATGTGATATCAGAAGAGCTCTGATTTGTTCAAACTGTTGGACTCTGCTGCTTACAGAATTTCCAGTTTTGGGGGGCGGTGGCACTGCAACCTTTGACTTCTCTGACCGAGCAGTTGGTGTTGGGACGTTTTCTCTCTCACTCTCTACCCCCTTCCTTTTTGTAAGTGACTCGTTGCACTGGTGAGAGGTTTTAAGTTGACAGCTATGACAACATGCCATCCAGTGAGCAGGGGGGGAAGTACAGTGAGGACACACACAAGTCACATGTGTCCTTACCCCTGCTGCCGTGGCTCAGTTCCTTTGCACAGGAACCACTTCCGAAGGTTAAATGTCCTGTGAAACCTCCATGCTTACTCAGTCCTAAGGGATTTTTTCTGCTGAGGCTACCAGTAAGGATGTCAATTTGACAATGTTTGGGGTTTTTGTTTATGTTGATGGGGGTTTTTTTGCTGTGAGGTAGGCACTGGGAATTGAGTTGGGAAAGTCCCATTTTTGTGCATACTACCAGAGAGCGGTCAGGTATTTGATTAATGCACTTACTAAACTAATTGGACTAAATTGCTTTCCATATGACCTGTCATGCTCTGTCTTCATATTGTGGGTGATTCACCTAAAATTGGAGCTTGACAGAAAAATTCCTTAAATGTTTACCTGCTTTTTTCAGTGGGTTTTTAATTGCTGAAATGCAAAAAGACATCCCCTGTAGCTTCAAGGAACTAATTTGTTTGGAAGCAGAGATCCTGCTGAGTGCTGGTAACTAGCCCAAAAGAGAGGACATTGAGGTTTGTGTTAACAAGATAGCAAATGAAACCTATATGAAACTACAATCTCTGAAAAGATGGAAACGGAGAGAAAAACTATTCATTAAAGACAGAACAGTATTGGTAACATACATTGCAGAGCAGATTGTTTTGTAGAAGTCTTTATACTCCTTTAGAAAAAAAAGAAGTAATAGGCTTTAGATACCTAAATGAGCTCTCAGGCTAAGCTGACTCTGTCTGCTGCAGTAGCTGGCTCATTTATCAAGCCTGTGCCAGGCTCGATATTATGACTGCGATTCTTAATGTATAGTTAATGATTCCCAATGGAAAAAAAAGTAAATAAGCTTTCTGACTTTTTCTAGGAACTTAATTGCGCCAGAATGGACTTGACTGTGTAGCTTTGAAATCTAGGAACTTTATGTATATACTGTGAATAGCAAGAAAGGTTTAAATAGTAATTTTCTTCTTTTCAGCAATCTCCTTTTGTTAGCTTGCTGTTGTGTCTAAGAGTCTCGACATTGCTGTGTTGCCCTGGCATTCCCATACTAAGAAACCTTCTGTAAACCACTGTCTGTAAATTATGGGCATGACTAAGGTGGGAGGATATCAGAGTAGCTGTGCCCACACTTTTTATCTCAGCAGTATGGGTATTCTTTTCTAGAGCTTTGGTTTTCATGAGTCTGCTCAGAATGGGAAAATAAGTACATAGAAAATTCGGTAGAACACTTTTGCTTGTTCACCAGAACAATATGGCTATTATTAATCCACCAGATCAGCTTAAGGGAATAAGAAATCTATTTATGATTATTTTAATTGTTTTATTCATTTATTCTGAAAGTCCTTTAAATATCCAGATTAAGATAGGATCTTTAATTTAGGAAGCCTTTGCTAAGAAAAATCTGCTCCACATCTGCAAGTAGCTCTTCATCTGTCGTCCATCCTTGAGGATCACTGAAGAATAAGAATTGCTTACCAAAAAAAAAAAGAAAAAAAGAAACCAAAAGAAAAAGAGCAAAAAAACCCCACCATTATCACACCTTCCCCTACCCCCTTAGTCTCCAAAAAAATCAGGTCTTTTCTGTATTTTACTACACCTCTGCCTCCCAAACCCATTGTTTAAAATACTGTTTGATGTGTGAAAGATTAGTAGGGACCTGAGAAATTCAATGGTAGGAGTGAAAATAATAGAATTCTGTATGGATTTGTTTTACTACTGTCATCTGTTTAAGTAGTTGTGACAAAAAATTGTATAAAACCAGATACAGGGTGTGGAGGTGGATATTCCTGTGCCTTTTCTTTTTCCCACCTACAGATTTTTTTCATTTCACAATACCTTTATATTATCTAAAGTTAAACCTGCTCATTTTAAGGGGTGGTGTGGAGCAAGGAGCACAACAGTTGCCATGAACCCACTGCTGCCAGTTTGCTGCATCATGTCTTCGTGCCTCCTGCCCCTGTGCAAAGGAGCCAGGATCCCTGAAGAAGTCAGATGCAGTTTATTGTCTGGAAATATTCAGAAAGGTCATATGCTGCCATGAGAAAGTCCTCCAAAATGTAGTCTCTCTCTTGCTAGCTCACCCAGCGCCAGATATGATCTCATTCCTTTGGAGCTGAGTCCCCGGTTAAGTGCTCGGGACGGTTTCTTTGCTATGCCTGCAGGACAGTCACTGCTGGTGCCTTTTGGGTTGTCCTCCTGTGCTGACATGAGCATTTGCCTCCCCTCAGCCTCACCTCACCAAGTGCCCTATTTTCTCCATTCTCTGCTGCCACGGGGAATGGAAACTCACTGTCCTGCTCGCTGTTTCAATAGAGCATCTTCCTCATATATAAGTTTTTCCCCTGTTTTGTGTAGCTTCTGGCAGTGCTGTGGTTCATTGCTTGACCTACCAGCCAGGTTCTGGGAGGGCTGGAGGGATCAAGGAGGAGCTCCCTCTGGGACTTCCAGCTTCCCCAGGGTACCAGCTTCAGAAGACTTCACTCCATCACTGCATGGGGCTCATCCTGCAAGGAAGCCGTTCAGTTCACTGCAGCTCCTCTCCAGACCCATGACTGAACCTCCCTGCCCCTGCCTCCAGCTCAAAGCAATGCCAAGTTTCAAAGTGTTTCTACCTCTGCCTTGATTTAAAACTCTTATCTCTTCTTGCAGCTGTTGTCCAGCAGCCCAGAAACCTTCGAAACAACTTATTTGATTAGGAAGCAGCCGAACAGCTCTTGCACAATCATCCCCAATTTATTCATTTAGTTAGTTTATTGTGGTGAGTTATTTTGTTTTGTTGTTTTGAGGTTTTTTTTTAACCAGGCCTTGATGATTTGCAGGGCTCCAACACGTTGGGAGCATTTGGGTGGAGAGTTTCCTCCCCACTAATTGCACAGCCCGCATGCAGGTCACAGATCTGGCTGAGCAGCATGGCTCTGACATCTCGTGCTTTGTGCTGACCCGGGGAGCTGGCGGAGGGTTGTGGAAAAGAGATTGTTTTTCCAAATACGGGAGCACTTTTCTGTCTGTGTGTCATAGCCTACACTTGCCTGAGAATGATCACTCTCACCACACAGCAAGGAAGGTGTCTCTGACATTTTGGATGCCCACAGGACAAGCTGTAGCTGTGCCATTCAGTGGAGAAGGTGGTCAGTGCAATCACGGAGTTGCTCCTGCATTATGTTACCAGGATCTGGCAGTGCTGAATCTCAGGAGCTCCAGCCTGCTTAGCTTCTCTTGCTGATGGTGTCCACACCAAAACTGCCCTTCCTAAATCAATCAAGTCAGTAAATCATCTCATTTATCTTGATTGCCATGAAAATGGAGGGAACAGTCTATCGAATAGAAGGAATCCTACCCAAAATAGCGTGTGCAAAAACACCCTGTTAGTTTCTGTATGACCTGACTCCTGCATGTTTGTAAAAATAAATGTTTCTTCTAATATGTAATCAAGGAAATGATTTGTGCTCTTTTTTGTTACCAAAAAAGGAACTTATCGGGAACATTTTGTGCCTACATGCTGGTAACAAACAGTTTCTTATTACTAGTGGAAATATGATCCAGACTGAAGCATGGCTAATGCCCATTCAGTCAGTCAGAGCATATCTATCACACTATGCCCCATTCAGCACAGGCTGTAAGGAGGCAGGGTCAAACACTGTCAAACAGTGAGACGCTGTTTCACATCCTCAACATGCCCATTCAACAAAATCTTTTCTAAGAGGGAAGATGTTCTACTCATGCAGAGCCAACACAGGCTCTGCTATTTTGGTGAAGGCTGAAACCAGGTGCCAGCCAGATTGGATACCCCTATCTAACTCTTGTGTGTGTTGATTCCCAAATATAAGCTGGCTACCAACCAGACGAAACTTCTCATCGTTTCATTGGTGATGAATTTTTGCTGCTACTAAATGCTCTAAATCCTTGCAGGAGTGGCAAAAAAAAAAAAGCATTTCTGCAGGTCCTCAGCTGTTTGGGGAAACTCAGGCTGCTCTATTCATGTATTGCAGCCAGTTCAGCAGAGAATACTGCATGCTAAGTGTTTGGCTCCCAATCACAGATGGGAAAGAGGAGCAATTTCTCTCACATTCCTGTGCTTTGCTTTGTGTTCCCATTTTGTTCATTCACTAGAGAGAGCAGGACTGTCTTATGTTCACTGTATTGGAAACGAGATGTCCAGCTACTGTCTGAAATCTTTTAAGTCCAAGGGAAGGAGCCAGTGAGTTTGGGCAAGGTCCTGACAAATGCATTTGGACTATGTGATCGTGCTGCAGTCTTTTTGAATCCCATTTATTAGCTTTGGTGGGTTTGGGACAATTTAGCTCATTCTCATCATCACCATCTAATTATTTTATAACCATAAAAGTGTATGTGTAAATAAGTATCTAAATAAAATTCCAGAGCTATGATCTGAATAGAATTAGACTTTGCATTGATTTAAAGTCTTCTATTAAACACTGAGTATAACTATTTCATTAGTTCTCTTAAATACTCACCATGAAAAGATCTGCTCATTCCCTCTAATGAAACTGTGCTGAGTGCTATATTTGCTTAAATAAAAAACCCATGTGGTTTCAAAATGCTGTTGCATTCTGCTGCTGAGGACTCCCTCCCCTTCCAAGGAATATACAAGGGACTGCTCACATTCCAAATAGTGTGGGGTTTTCCTAACCTGCGCCCAATTGGAGAGGTCCTCATAATAAGATTATGCCTTT
Source organism: Myiotriccus ornatus (assembly GCA_036023395.1). Lineage (NCBI taxonomy): Eukaryota > Metazoa > Chordata > Aves > Passeriformes > Tyrannidae > Myiotriccus > Myiotriccus ornatus. The sequence continues at coordinate 71,570,312 of JAYRBT010000042.1, forward strand.
TCTATTTCTGTGAGTGGTTTTGGGGGTTGAGGTTTTTTTGGTTGGTTTTGTTGGAGGTTTTTTGTCCTGTTTTTTTCTTTCCAGCCGTTGCATAGTTAGCAGTATTGCTGGTTCAAAGGTGCCAAAATCAAAAACCTAGGACAGAAAAGATTATTTAAGGGGAAAACAAGGCTTTGAAACAGCCGAAAAGGTTTGAATTGTCATTCTTTACTTTCTGTCCTTTTTATTTATTTAGATCTTCTATGATATGTGTGGGTCACATTTTTCTGCAGTTCTCTAATACTGAGGAGGCTTAGAATTATGGTTTATGAATTTTAATGAAAGTTGAGATTCTTATGTAATCATATGCTGGGACTTTAATTAAATAACCAAATAGGAGAAGAACTGCATTTAGAAAGGCAAGAGCTGAAGATGCTAATTTTTCAATATCTTTGTTCTACTTTAACATGGTATTGCAGATATCTAATGCAGATAGTGCTTTATACCATTTCTTACTCCTTTGCAGGTATTGCTGCGTTACTGAACATTAGTTTTACAACCACAAAGCCTAAAAACTTCATTGTGTTTATAGCAAAAGCCTGAGTTTTAGAGCACAGGCTACCACCCTAAATGTTCAAAGTGAGCTAGCCCCCTTTCACCTCTCTTTTTCTGTCTGTGACTGTGGTTTTGGTATTGGTGTCTTTTCCATTCCCACCTCCTCTTCCACTGACAGTGCTCACACTCAGCTGGATGGGGGAGTCTGTTTTCCCTGGGAATCTGTAAGTCCTTTGTTAGGGTAGATTTAGTGAAGCCCATGTTTTTGTGCATTTGGGAACGTGCAGGAGTTGTTCTTGTTCCTAAAAGCTGCTTTCCCTTTAAATGTTAAAACTGTCAGAGCTGGGTTTCCAGGACAGTTTCAGATGAAATGTAAAGTACCTCCTTTCCTTCTGAGAGAGACTGCACACATTTAATCTGTGTGGGAGTTTGATTTTGGTTTTATCCCTCCTTTTCTGCTGCTGGTACACTTAGTTGCCTGGTCAGTAAGAATGATAAATTTGATGCTGTGAGGCTGTTTGCCATCACTCTGGACCAAAGTGATTCCAGAAAATTTTTAGAGAAGGTGTTGGGGTCTGCTGCAAACTCTTCTATTACTGATAAACATAAATCCCCCTACTTCCAAACGTGGGTTTATGTCTATATCTCTGTTTGCATGCATACATCAATTAAACAGTATGTTGTTTTCTTTTTTAATTATTTCAGAAGGTTGACTCACTCAAGTGGATTTATGCGCACTGTGTTTTTCTGAGTTTTTGTAGTTTGTTGTTTGGTTTTTTTTTTGGTTTGTTTTTGATGCTGTTTTCTTCATCTTTTGATTTCTGTAAAGCTTGTGAAAATCGTCATTACCAAGTAGCCTAATAGGTCAGGCTTTCTTGCTTTCCTTTTTGTACTCCAGCGCTTACTGTTTTTCCATTCAGAGAAAATTCCAGGTTCAGAAGTAATCAAGCACAGCGTGGCTTGTTGAGCTAAAGGGTGTCATACTGAGGCAATCATCCTTCTTCAGGATGTTGGCCTGGTAGAGGTTTTGTTACAACTGCTCTACCTGTTTACTTTGCTTTCTGTCTTAAAGCTTGAGGTCTTTTTCTAAGTGTGATATCCTTTTCATTTCATTCCCCCCCCCTTCACTCCTTTGTTCCTGTGGACCACTGCAGATATGCCAAGAACATTTTAGCATGATATGAGCACTGTTTTCTAGATTGTGAGGCAGAAGTGCATTTTAAAGCCAAGTAAGATTTTATAAAGATGGGAGGAAAAGGGTGGCTTCCTAGGTTGTGAATTTTACTGTCATGCTGGAAAACGGCCTAAAATTGGCAAAGGTCTCTTGTCATCCTAGAACTCTGCCTTCCTTGGGCTCATTGTTTCACCCTGTAACAGCTGTGACAGCCACAGGGCTAACTCAGTAGAGCATCCTAGCACAGGGAGACAGAACAGTGGTGTGGAAATTACACTAGGGAAAATGGATCTATCAGAAAAAATATGAACATGGCTGATGCCACAAAGGCACGTTTGTAGAGAAATTAAATTGAATGAGGGTTGTGTCATTTTCTATGAGGAGTTTGCTCTTAAAACGGTGATACAGTAATCAAGGGGTCACTCTCTTGGTTCCAATGAGTTTGTGACTTGTTGCTTCACTGGGGACTTCGGCCTCACTTCCATAAGTGATGTTGATAGTTAGACACTGGGAAATGGAGCAAGGGTGAGTTGTTATAGCCTTCAGACTAATTTTTCACTGTAACGTTGGCAGCTGCTGCAACACCCTGTCTGTGGAGCACCCCAGGATTGCCCACACTAGATAGAGGAGCATGATTAGAGACAGGGAAACAAAAGGCACCTGCAAGCTGGGGAGGAATAGAAGCAGCAGATCAGAGCAGGAGCTGGCTATGTGGCTGAAAGCTCTCTGTAGAGATGTGAAGCACCAAGCAGGAAAAGGGAATAGGGTGAGCAAACCATACCTGAAGAATGAATGTTTAAGAGGACTCGATTTGGGTTTGAGGATTGAGTGGTAACCATGAGTAACCACCCCAGGACCTGTCAGTATGGTTTCCTGGGAATGGCTGGACTGGGAGCATCCCTACGCTTGGTGCACCTCCTCTAATGGGAACAATAATTCCAGGCTTGACCCTTGACTGTACTGCTTATTTTTGGTGGTAATAATAAAGGAGCCCTTCACTTTTCAGTGAACTATGGATTCAGTGAGGGCAGGAGCATGCAAAACCTGGCAGGGGGTTCTTATGCTGCACTTGGTTTTGAAGGTGTGGTGTGTGGTATGTGGTGCCAAATGTCTGTAGAGCCTGGAGAACCACAGTGATCACAGCCAGGCCTGTAACATTAATCCTTTTTTCTTAAGTGTGAAATAACAGGCATATCTTTTGTGCTAACTTCACTGGTAGGAAGCTGTAGGTAAAGATACCCTTTATCACGCTGGGAATCACAGGTGGTCAGACTCAAGCTAAATTAATTTTCCTTTAGCCAAGTAAATTAAGAAAGTGGGATTTACTTCCTCACAAGGTGGGTAGTAAAACTGAAGAGGTTTTCTTGGTCCAGAGTGGCAGGAGCCTTGGAGGAAGAACAGGTATGAGGGTTTTGGCTAAGATTCTGTGAAAATATAACCTTTGGTAGATGCATCTCTTTGTCGTTTTTGCATGCCAGTTATTTACTGAGAGGCCAGCTTCCATAAATGTCAAATCTTGGTTTTGTACTAGTAGGAAGCAAACATAACAGTATAGAGGAGTAAACAGGGAAACCTGGTACAGCCAGTGTTTCCACCAACAGTGTATGGAAAAGGAAATAATTACACTAAAACGAGGGGGCCAGTTGTGAGGCCGTATCAGGTAAAAATATGGTGTGACATTTCTGATCTTTGATGCCTATCTGCGTGCATGGTTTGTCTCCAATTATGGAGGTAGATAGTTGTAAGTAATAACTTAAAATTTCCTTGGAAAAGGAAAGGGTAAGTAGGAACAGTTGATGGAGAAGATAAAGAAACTTCATCGTATGAGATGCATGCAGCTTTCCTCCTTTTTCAAAGTAGTTTTAGTCTCTTGTCTTGGAATGAGTGTTTTGGAAACATGTTCTGCAATAAGCATAGGTTGTAAATCTCCTCCTCTGACCCGGGAGAAGGCATTTTCTTTGGAAAAGAATGTTAGGACAAAACAGGAAGAAAATAGTAATAACTGTAAGTCATTACATGTCACATTAACCTTCCTATCATTCATTCATATGTTTTTATATTTGCATTAAGCAATGCTTGTGTGCATAGGAACAAACACTATTCAGAAGAGATCTCTGAGTAGCTGTAAAAAAAGGCCATAATTCAGTGGAGAAACAGATCTAAAGCTGTCACTAACTATTGTGCTTGGTATAGAACATACATTGCTATTTAATCAAATGTCCCCCACTTTTGGTAATTTCCTTATTGATATATCAGCTGTCCTTCTGCCAGGTCAGCATTAAACATCTGGCCAAAGTTTAATCTATGGCAGTGGAAATTTTATTGTCATGAGCAGTGTTGTGATGCCAAATGTGTTTTGGCTCTGAATGTAAAGGTACAATGTGATAGTAACAACTCTCAAGTCTTCTCATCCTCATTATGAAGCTAAAAGCTGTGTGAAATAAATGGTAAAAGCTAACCTGCTCTTTCAAAGAAAATGTGTCATGGATATAAAAGCATGAATGTTTTCAATTCAAGCTAATGAGTGCAATTTATCACTTACCTCTGCTTTTCTTTGGTTTTCAGCTCATGGGGCATTCTGAATGGGATCACAAACGAGGACCCAGAGGCTCACAGGTCAGTTACTCCGCATCTTGTGTTTGATTTTGTTGTTTTGGTAAATTTGAGGCATTCGAGTAAGGTTTCCATCTGAGATGGGCAAAGTTGTTAATTTTGTTAATATTTGCAGGATTGAATCAATGGAACAAAGCATAAAACCATGATAGCTTTCATTAATATAATTTTTGAGCTGTAATCCAAACAGATGATTCATACAGAGCAACAGAAAGCTTCTTTAAGTAGCAGAAAAATGGATTAGATGTATTAAGAAAGCATTTCTTGCTCAGTTGTATCCATCAGGACATCAAAGGCATGCAATTTCAAATAATATGTGTATGTTTTGTGTTTGCTGGGGGTTTTTTAAACCTGACAAACTTGTAAAACTTGGATAGCCCTCTCACCACTGATCTATTCATTACTGAACAAGGTGTTAGAACTGTGTGGGAAGGTGCAGCTACTGTGTGTAGCTACTGGTTTGTCCTTGACACATCATTGAAAGGAAATTATGTGTAGCTACTGGTTTGTCCTTGACACATCATTGAAAGGAAATTATGCTAGTAGTGTAAGTGGCATCACTTTATATGTTTTTAAATTATCTATAGAATTACAATTGCTGCGAATGAGACATTGCTACCAGTATTGGTGTTCAGGAATTTTCCTGCTTGAGTAAAGCAGTCTTTTCCATCTAGTGTTGAAATTATAAAAGTTAGAGCTCTGGTATTTTGGAATTGCTTTTACTTCAGGTGAAAGATTTTTGTATGGATACCTTGTACAACAATCCAGACATGCCACAGAAATGTTAAAGGATTTATAAGAAGGTAGGAAAAGATAATCATAGAATCATAGAACAGTTTGGGTTTGGAAGGGACTTTAAAGATCATTTTGTTCCAAACCCCCTGCCATGGGCAGGAACACTTCTCGCTAACCCAGGTTGCTCAGAGCCCCATCCAACCTGGCCTTGAACTCTTCCAGGGATGGGGCATGCACAGCTGCTCTGGGCAACCTGATCCAGAGCCTCACCACCCTCACAATAAAGAATTTCTTCCTAACATCTAATTTAAACCTACTCTCCTTCAGTTTGAAGCCATTTCCCCTTGTCCTGTCACTACAGTTCCTGATAAAGAGTCCCAAAATGACCCAAGCTCTCTGATTACTGTGTGCTATCCTAGTGCCCAGTCACAAGAAGCAAGGAATAAAAATTTCATTAGAGGGAAGAAAATAAGCTTCAGTTATTCCACTGTAGCCTCAGATTCTCTCTTTTACATGGCTCTGAAAATTCTCTTGATAGAAAAAGTGTTAAACCTAATTTAAGTAGTTCCCAGAAAGGTTATGAGAAATTTAGGTTCTGATTTTTGCCCTTAATATAAAAGACCTGTTTTATCCTTTTGTGGTTCTGTTGCATTGTTGCCAGCTTGTGTCTTTAATCAATGTACCCACTGTTAAACAAGATCTTGCTTAAAAATGGAGGTGAGGGATGTGTTAGGTATATTTCTGCTTCAAACCCGACACATCAGGTGTTTAAAGGTGGAGTGGCAGTTACCTGCAGGATCTGCCACAGGGTTGCTTATGGTGTTTCCCTAGGTCAGAGGGCTTTCTGTCAGCACAGAAATAGGACTTGGGAGAAGAGATCTCTCCTGGACAATGGTAGTGCAACCTGTGCTGCCCAGCAAGCAGTGAGGGGAGAGTAAAGAGCGGGGGGGGGGTGTTAAGGTTAGGTTTTTGCGAGGCACTTTATTAATCTTCTATGATCTTTTAATTCATGCGGGGTAATGAGAGGAAAGTGGGAAGATAGATCTTAGGAAGCCACCTGTGTGTGTGGATGTTAGAAACGTCACTTGTGAGAACAGAAGGTGCAACCTCTAGTATACTAGAACACAAAACTAAAATCCACATATGAACCCATAAAGTTATTCTTCCAAGGCTCTTTAAAAAAGCTCTGATCCAGCAAAGATTTTTTTTCAGAGCAAGTAAGTTTTCTATGGGATGTGTTGAAACATGGGAGCAGACTACTGCAGTGCATGTCATACTTCTTAATGACCCACTCGGAAAACATGTTCCTTTCTGCATGTAGGAGTTAAATGCAAAGTGCCGTAGTTACAGGTAGCGATGGATGTCAGATGAAATACACCGAGGCTTGTGGGAATTTCTGTTTGCAGGAGTTTGTCTCGTGATAAGCATCTGCAATTCAATAGAATGTAAATGGGACAAGTAAAAAGCTGTCTTTACAATATTTAACTTGCTCCTGACTTCTACACCACCATTACACTTCCCTTTTTAATGTATTGTCCACACATACACACTCACACACGTATGTGTCTATGTTGTAGGATTCCTTTTCTTTCAGAATAATTATACTATTAAGGTTGCTGTAATTAGAGTGAATTATAGGTTGCCTTACAAAGATCAATGAGTTTCTGGCTACCTACTTGGTTTTTTTTCCTTCCCTTTTTCTTCTCTGAAGACAACATTTCCTGCTGTAAGTGCTTCATGCAGAGAATTTACTCTATGGATTTGAAATCAAACAGAAAGGGCAAAGTGAATTTCATTATGTTCTATCCTTAATTTGCAAACTTAATACAGGCTAGAATTTAGAATTCAGGCATGAAACTTCAAAATTGAATTCTAAATTAAAGAAATTCCTAAACATTTGATCCACCTAAAGAAATATCTCTCAAATATACACATGCAGTCTGTAGAACCACATCATCTCACACATCTGAGGGAAAAATATCCCTACCCATTTGTAATGTCAGCACATGCTACCAGAAAATGTGACTAGCAGAATTCATCCTTGGCATATTATTGCTCTGCAGAAAAATTATGCAAATCGTATTTTAATCATTCTACTAAAACACAGCACTTGATACTTCTAAGACGTTTCAGGTGGGACCCACGGCACGCTTTGTGCACACGTTTTTACGAGGGACCTTGAATGTGTGGGAGTAATTTGTTGCTCTGTCATCAGGACTTGTTTGGCTTGCTGGAGATGTAGGCGTAGCCCCAGGAGTCAGTGGAATCGAGCGATTGCTCCTCCGGCATTGTAAAAGAATGAGAGAGAAACACAGGTCCAGTGCTTTTAATTCTCTTTAAATATAAAAGCTCTCAATTATATATCTGAGGTGCTGCATTTTACCCCTCCAGTTCCTAAGCAACAGCTATTTTCAGATTGAGTGCGTCTGGTGTTGTCTACCTACTTCAGGCTTTTACGAGGTGGCTCGTCAGTGAAAGCTGGGCTGTTCTCTGTCTCCACTGGCTCCCTTTGTCGTGGCACTGTGAGGAGACAGATGCTCTAGAGAAACGGGAGAAGCTTGAGTGCAACCGGTCTCGACCTTGCAGCTCAGAAAAAACTTGTGTACATCGGGGAGCTCTGCCATCTACAATGAAGCACAGGATTCAGAAATAAGGTTCTTGACACTGGTTTGGAAGAAGCCTTTTTCTCAAGTCCGGAAAAGCCTCTAGAGCAGATTCGAAACCATGAGCCGGAAATCTTTGTACTTGATGAAGCGTAGGTGGGAGTCGATTCCCGCTGCTGACCAGGTACAGTGCTCTGGTGAACCTGTTGTGTCTCTGTCTACCCTTGCAGTGCCACTGTAAAGAGATTTATATTGATTTAATGGGGGTGGTTGGGGTCCTCTGCATACAGAGAGAACCAGCTGGTTATTACTTGTCATTTCCATGGTAAATACTGCAAAAATATTCATAAGGCTGATTTTGCAGGAGCATGTGCTTGTGAACGCGGAGATGCCATGACAGCCCACTAATGCAGACTTTATTTAACCAAAAGAATCTCACTGTCTCAAAAACGAGACTTTTCTAAAGGCTTTAGGAGTGCTTTAAACTGAGGGGCTGAGGAAAAGTGTAGTCTACTGTTGAAGGGTTCCTCAGTGCATGTCCTTGGTGCATCCCATATCTTACACATATGTATATGTGTATGAAACCACTGCTGCATTGGCAGAACCTCAGCGTTTTCAGGATCATCTTGGTTGATGCGTCATTGCAAGTATGTTAACAAGGATGGGAGTAAAGCAGATGTAAACAGAAAATATGTAAACATCTGCTGGGCAAAGCAGATGTAAAAATTGTGGGATGCTGTTTGGAGCAAGCATTGTCACCATAAGTAGGACTGAGATGAGATGAATGGGAGTACAATTAGTATATTTCCTGCTTCTTGATCCAGGCATTCCAGGGTTCTTTGATTCCTACCCCCCCCCCAATATCTTGGTATGTAAAGACACTAAAAAAATTAATTCTCAAAATAATACTGAAAGTGGAGGTGTTTGCTTAGTACATGTTTCAACTCAGTTTTCTGTTTATAAAAGAGTTGACTAAGAAGAAGTGCCTTTATCAGTGATAAAGAGGAAATTCAGGAGAAAATTCTTCAACAGAAAGAAGGATGGACATCAAAAATGCTTCCCAGTTTTTGAGAAGCATCCTCCTGTACACTTCTTTATTGAGAGAGGGAAGGGCAGATTACATGCCATATTTTATAGAATTTAGAATTTTAAAGCTAAATTAGACCACTGAGAACATCTAGGGATCTCAGACCTATTACTAGTCAAAAAATACTATGTCACATCATAATTCACAATAAAATAATAAAAGCATAGTTGATGAATAACTTTTCATTGTATTGAAGTGGAATTGAATTGATCCATTTCAGTCAGACTCTCTAAAATCTCCTGGTAAAAGAGGGGTAAATAAATGCTCTCTTATAAGTCAGTCATTTGTAATCTTTGTTTCTATTAAGATGTAGAGACGCTAAGGTTGTTTCAAAGGAAAGCTGTATTTCAGCCTCACTTTTCCAGCTTTTCTTTTTCTTTTTAATCACTCTAACCTAATGTTGCATTGCATCATACTGTATTACAGTACAATGTGTCTGGGAAAAATAAGTATTCCTTACCTAGGTGTGGGGTGTGCTTGACTGCACTGAGCTGTGCATCCATTCCATCATCAGTCCATCAACCCCTCTGAAGGGTTTTAAAAGAGGAAAGGAAATTTCTCTGACCCATCTACCACTTCAGGAGAGTGAGAGTCAGTAAGTGATGCACACAGATGGGGTTGACTTGGGCATAGTGTGAATCTGGACTGATTGACCCAAGGTAAACTAACGGGGGGAAGATGATGTTCAGCTTCAGACACACAGATACTTGCCTGGCTGTTGGCATTGCTCCTTACACTGGCTGGCATAAATGGAGTGGGGCTGCTCTGCTTGTTCTCCTCCTTCCTTGCTCAACAGTGCCTCAGAGGAAAATGCAGTTACTGAGCAAGATGACAACCCCAAAGAGGCAACTTCTTGAGCGGTTTAGGCTGATCCTATTCATAAGTTATTGTATAAAAATAATACCTCTGCCTTTTGCTGCAAATTCATTTTTTAGTCCTTAAAGCACTAGCTTACTATGTTCTAGGCTAACCTTGAGGAAATGATATTATATTTTGATAGATAAGTAGTAACATTGTAGGTTACTTCTCTATTCAGAGTAGATAAAAGATATTTATGTTAACAAATGACAAAACCTCTCCAAACTGGCTTACTGTACTACCACGTTAAAAAAAACCACACCTAAAGGAAGGAAATAAAATCAAACTCTGAAAGTGGGATTTTTGGCTTGATCTTGTTTAAAATAATAGAGCAATCTGACTTTTAAGAGCATGGGAGCTATAAGTCCACAGTGAAGTCTGATACTCTATTTGAATACACTTTCTGTCTTTTAAAAGTTATTGATTTGTTATTCCTCATCTTACATGCTTTACATCAAATCAAATTATACACAGAACCATTTAGGCAAGGGTGAGCAGGCTGAGAAGTAAAGGCAGTGGCAAAACAAGAGTAGTTATGATGTCTATAGACAATATTGTCGAAGGTTGATGGGTTTTTGGAAGTATATTGTTATATAATTTTTTTTGTATCTTTTGAGCATCACTTATGCTCACAGACAGTACATCACAGAAGTTTCCATGGTTCCCAAGGTCTGGTATAACAAAGGAATGTTATGCTTGGTGTTTTGCATTTTGTGTGTGTGAAAGGGTGAGGAAAGTGGATTTGAGTGTGAAACCTGAATTAGATTTATTTGGTTTCAATTGATGAGAAATGTCTGATCTAGCTATACTTTTTTATATGTGGAATAGTTTTATCCTGTGAGTGTTTTTCATGGGTAAATTCAGGCAAAATAGTGATGAATTAAATGTTGTATATTAACATCTATTCAACAGACTGTAGTCTCATAGTGCTTGAATCTTGAATGGCTTTCTCAGTAATTTCAGAGGGAATTACCTTTATAGATCTAAGGAAGGAATTTATGAATGCTTTTCTTTCTTGTCCATCCAGCAGTTCAGATTGCCTGAAAGTGTTCCCCAAAGTTTCAGTAAGATTTGGGGGGAAAATCTCTCTTGGTTTTATTTGGTGTATGTGCCTGAGGACCGTGTTTCTTGAACTGATCCTAGTTTTTTATCCCTGAGAGGTGTAACTAAGAATGACTTCACTGGATGAATATGGATTTTTAAATGTTGTGGTAACCAGATGAGCCAGAGCTGTTAAATATTTGCTGTAACGCTGTTGAGTATTTCCCTCTGACTGAAATTCCCTTTAGATTTCATGTGCCCTAGCCTTTGAGCATAAGTTGTATTTGATGCTGCTCCTAAGACAGGAGAAATTTTCACACATTATCCCGTGATGGAAACTGAATTTAAAAACAGGAACTAGATTTATACAGCAGTGTAAAAACCTCATAACCAACAATTGCTGTAGGGATTTATATAGCTGTAGATAGTTAAAAGGAATGCACTATGCAGATAAATGAATGTAGTAAGCTAGAAATGCATGCTTACAGCAGTGTAAGCAGCGAAAGCATTAAGTCACCAGTTTAGATTGGAATGGATTAGTGTAAAGCCCACGAAGTGATGCCTCTCTCACCTGCCAGTGATTTACAGCACAGCTATGCCTGAGGCAGTTTGCATGTACAGTGCAATATCTTGCTCCCAACCACTGATATGGTGGGTGGGAGAAACTCACAGAACCTACAACCCATGCAGGGTGCTAAACAGCAGATAGACTGATCCTGATATGACTTGAGTCATAACTGTGAAATGATAAATCAAGGGATTTTCCAAGAGAGAGTTTGTTATCCCATTACATCATGCAGCCAGCACATTTTCAGTGCATTCATGTATAAAGTAATTCTGATGGATTAAAGCTGCTGTAAAGAAATGGACAAGGTTCACTTTGTGAGGACTGGAAGCTGTGGTTTTGCATATTTCTTTTTTTCTTTATTGTTTTTTTAATTTTTTTTTTTACTAATGGCTCACCTCAGCCACAGACCTTTTTGCTACTTATATCTTGCCTTTCTTCCCCGAATGGTCCTCACTTATAACCCCTGCACATCCATGAGGATGGCTACAGCATATCTGATATTTTCAAGGCAGTGTTGCAGCTCCTGTGCTTTATTTTTCTCTCAGGTGTCCACTACATTCAGACTTATTGCTGCTGAGGTTCAGCCAGAGCCGGCTTCACTGGGAACTTCCTGGTGAGGAAGCACAAGCCTCTGCGGGACAGCAGTCCTGGCACCCCGGCCGCAGGCTCGGATGCACCAGTGGATGTTTGTGCAGGGGGGCCGTGGCAGAGCCTGGCTCACAGCAGGACAGTATCAGTGAACTGAGTGAAAACCTCAGTGCAGCAGGGGTTCATGGCATGTGCCTCCTCTCTGTGCAAAGCTCATGAAGCTTTTCATGGAGAAGGGGAGGATGGAATGGTTATAGCAAGGAGGCCTCTGTGCAGTCAGGGACTGTGAGTGTCCCTGGCTCACAGCTTGCCTGCGGATTAGGAAAATGTGCAAAAGAGCCAGGGGCAGCAGGAGCCAAGACGTTCCTTCTCCTTTCAAGTGCCTGTGCCTGGTGGGCTGTGCCTAGTTATTCTTTTTGCACAACCTGTCTCCCAGACAGGCACGGGGTGGGAGCCATCCCGCCCGTGGCATTCACCACCACCACAACATGTGGTCTCTTGAGGAGGCTTCAGTGGCAGCAGAATAGCAATCATAGCCACAGAGAGGCAATGCAAGCCAAAGGAGAGGTCATGGACTACCTTGTATCACTGCATTTACTTTGAAGAAGTGTGTGCCAGCCATCAGTCAGATGGGCCACAAGAGCAGCACTATGAGCGGCCACAGGAGCTCCCAGCTCCCCTTGTACCTCCACCTTATTCAAATCCACACATGCAGGGATTACTCCCTTGTCAGTCATAGCTCACCTCTCCCCACACTTTCACATTAGAAAGGCCCATGGGGAATACATGCCTGAATCAGAATTCCTGCTGGGACACATCACAGCAGTGTTCCTTATATCTAATTCAATCCCTCTTATTTTATTTTACCTAAAAACAGTTTACCAAAAAAAAAAAGTTTCCTGTTAAGAATTTTTTTGTGGTTTTCCACAGTTATTCATTGTTAATAAAACCTTACATTATCCTTTCATTCAGCAGACAAGATTTCAAAGCTTTAGTGGCAGAGCAGAGATTTGTGGAGTTTGGGATGTTATGAGAAAGAGGCCTCATGGGATGGTTGTGGGTTGTCTGGAATATGGAGCTGTGGCTGGGGGAGAAGAGTTGCTTTTGCACAGCAGGAAAGGTGCAGAAAGCTGAGGCTTGGATTAAGAAATGATCTATGAAAAGCTTCCTTGCTTTCTAATGAAGCAAATGAATGATGTGGAGCAGAAAGCTATCTTCGAGAAATAACCTGATGCAGACTTGGCCTTGCTTCTCCTAGAAGGGAGGAGTTGAGCCACAGGCACTAAGCTGCGACTGTGGGACCATTTCTGTTTGTCCCCCAGGCTTTCTACCCTGTTGCTCTGAGGAATGTGCAGGAGGGGAACAGGGTGGTAATGACACTTGAGAGAGATCCCTCTTGCTTGCGGGTGTATCGCCACCACTGCTCAGGATGTGACCAGAGAGGTTCCTCGGGCAGTCAGGATTGTAAGGATGTGCACTTAGGCCACAGAACCAATGTTTCCAAAGTACAACAGAGACCAGTTCATTTCAGAAGGATCAGCAGCAGGAATGTATTTGTCATCTGGCGTGGCTTTGGCCAGGCAAGAGCTGGGGTGGGGAGTCTCAGCGCTGTACATCGCTCCGTGCTGGCAAATGGCAGTAAAATATCCACAGCGACTCCCAAGAGCCGGAGGATGATAGAGAAATTGCAATAAGTGTTGATGGAGGGCTTTGAGGGGCCAGGAGGATAAAAGACAAGATCTGTCATACTGGCAGGTGTGACACAGGTGTGGGCAAACCTCCTGCAACCCCTCCATACCCATCATGTGTAGGATGGAGAAAAACCTTTAAAATGGTGCCAGATCCCCTGTGAATCCCCTTCTCTGTCTCAAAATGATTGGCAGTGGGACAGGAGTGCACTGGAAGCTCCATAATGACAGTCATTCTGTCATGTCAGTATTCTTGTAGCTAAGCAGGAGCTCAATACAGATTTCCAGAAATGTTGCCTTTCTTCTTGAATATCTTTGTCCACCGTTAATCTTCCCAGGTTTGTCGTGCAAGTCCTGGTGATCGGCAGGCAGTCCAGTTGTGTGACATAGAACAGAAGCCTGCTGACAATACTCAAATTGTATTTTCTTTATTCAGTGAGCAAGTTCCAGTTCAGGAAAGCTGCAATTTGTAGGATCATAGCCATGCTGCAGATGAGTGTAGTTTGGAAAAGGAATCAGCAGTGAAATGCAAACAGTCTGAAATCATATCCTGGTGAAATGAGTCCTTGAAGCAGCATGGTAAGAAAATAAGCAGTTAGGCATGGTGCTATTTGACACTCGGTATTTTGAAAAGCAGAGACAGTGGAAGAAGCTGATACACTGGTTTGGTTTGTTGGGCTTTTTTTTGCCAAGCTTTGCTGTAGACAGGGGAGTGCATGTCCACTTGTGTGGTGCAGATATAGATTGACTAAGGCAATTGAATTGAGAAGATGGGAACTGTCGTCTTATGGAGCAGAGAAAGCTGATCTTTTTCTCCCCTGGGGTGATCAGACTCCTGAAATACCCTTTAATCTCCCTGCATTTCTCACGTCACAACAGTGTATCTGGCAGTTTCCATAATTTCATTTTCAGCATTTTGAATAATTTTGTTTATTTATTTGTTTTCAGATTCCTGTTTCTTACACAATATAAATTTCCTGGTTACAGCTTATATTTTTCAATTGCTGTTTTATAAATTTAGAGGCTTATGGTCTTCAGGTTAAGAGATTTTGTTCATGTGCCTTTTTTTTTCTCTGTAGTTTTCCAGTTGCAAACTGTTAGGACATATGCTTGGGTCATCAGTTATACTTGTTTGTTGGATTTAAGGGGATTTGAAATTTATTGGCATCTGACAGTTAAGTTGCTGGTTTCCTTTAAGACCCATAAAGAAACTTTCAGTCTTTCAGAGCGTTTAATTTGCTGAAATTGAAGTCCTCAAGCTAGAACTCTCTGCAGGTTTTCAGACTGTAAATTCCTCAAATGGCCACAGTTCGCGCATCTGTATGTCAGTCTCTGAAACAAAAGCTACACTGAGAATTTTCTGAGACCAGAGTGGTGCATCTCAAAGAGTTTAATGGTTAATAATGAGTAAAACAGTGTCCCTTAGTCTCCTGGAAATGGCTATGCTGGATAAAATTTTCCAAATACGGACTAACTGTTGCAAGGGGAAACATCAGCGCAAATGTTTAAAGTTTTGAAAAAGTATCAGGCAACTGAAAACAGGGTCTTATGAAGGGAAGTGATGGCCTACATAATAATGAATGATACAGACAGCTTGCTTGTAATGGAAAAAAACCCACCCCACATTAAAATTGTGTAGCACTGGAGCTTTTGTGATGATAGATTTTTGCTCCTGACAACTCTTAAAGGCTGAGAGTCGTGCCACAAGGTGCTCTTTTCATTTCCAGTAACACCTTAGATTTCACTTACTGCATACGTGTGTTTCAGGTATTTGTCACCCTCCCAAACAAATTTTTGAACATAATCATTGCAAAATTTTAGCTTCCTATGTTCAGAGATGAACCCAATTATGGAATGAACATGATTAATGTACTTAATTTTTTACTGAGCAGGGATTATGCCTAGCCTTCAGCCTGTGTGCTTCCCTTTGTATGTTAATAGTAGCATTGCTAGAGGATGTGAGCTGCTCTAACCTGCCTTACAGAGTTTCCACAGTGCCATTGATGTTGGAAGATGCCTTTGTTAATGAGGACAAAATGAACCTGTGATTTCACTCTATAATGGGAACTTCATTTTGAAGACATTTTTATTAATAGTTTTGTTTTGTTTTCGTTTGGTTTTTCCCTGTGCTTCGTGTCCGTGCTGGGGAAGATGTGTATGCTATAATTGCTGTTCTCTGGGACAGTTTTAAAGAATAAATAAGTGAAAGTATTTCCTATTGTTCCCTCCTTACAAGAACACGTGCTGAATTCCCTAGTAGCTCATTTTATGAGTTTCCCAGTGGAAAAGCTCGCAGCTGATCAGCTCTGCTCTCAACAGCAGATGTTCTTTTTCTTGACTTTAGTAGTGAACCATAATTTTGTTCTGTGTCTGATGGATCAGCGTTAAAAATTTCAAAATGAATTATTGGAGCAGCCTCCTGAGATTTTTGAATAAGCTAGAGCTAGAATAAATCTTAAAGTCAAGTCATAAAAAACAAAATTTCATGTTAGGTTGGATTTTGCAGATCAAGGTTCATTGTGTAATGGGTCTGCATTGCTCCATTTTCAATTCCTGAATAACCTTGAATGTTAGAAGAGCGGTATGAATTCTTACAGTTCATAAAGGAAGTCTGGAGGTTACCAGGTCTTTAGAATTCATAATTATTGAGTTGCTGGCCTTTATGCAGGACTAAAAAAAGCTCTTTTTTATCGTGAATGGTCAAGCCCTTAGAGGAGAGATAGAGGCATCAGTTACTGAACTGCAAAATGGAAAGAAAAAAAAATTAGCTTGAAAACGTTAATAACCTGGATGATGGAAAGAGTGCACCCTTGGCAAATTTGCAGATGATACAGAACTGGGAGGAGGGGCTGCTACTGCAAGTTGTTGTGCTGCTGTATCAGAGGGACCTTGACAGGCTGGAGAATTGAGCCCACCCACAGGAATCTTCAAAAGTTCAGCAGCAGGAGATACAAAGTCCTCCCACACCTGGGAGAAATAACTGCAGTCACCAGTTCAGACAAGGGATGGACTGGCTGGGGAACAGCTTGGCACAGAAGGACTTTGAGGGTCGAAGCTGGATATGAGCCGCAACATGTCCTTATGGCAAAGAAAGCCAACAGCATCCTGGACTGCACTGGGCGCTGCTGACAGGCTGAGGGTGGTGACCCTTCCACTCATCTCAGCACTGGTGAGACACACCTGCAGTGCTGGGTACAGGCCTGTGCTCCCCAGTGCAGGAGAGACACAGAAATGTTGGAGTGTGTCCAACAAAGGACCACGGAAGTGATTAAGGGACTGGAGCATCTGTCAGGTGAGAAGAAACAGAGGCAGCTGGGACTATTCAGCATTGAAAAGAGGAGACTCAAGAGGATCTTATCATTGTGTATAAATACCTGATGTGAGAGAATGAAGAAGATGGAGCCAGACTCTTCTCAGGGGTATCCTGTCACTGGACAAGAGGCAATGGGTACAAACTGAAATACAGGAATTCCCACTGAAAAATAATAAGGAAATTGTTTACTCTGAGGGTGACCAAGTGCTAGAACAGGTTACCCAGAGAGGTTGTGGAGCCTTCATCCTTGGAGATACCTTTTGTTTTCCCTACACCTCCTGCCACAAGCACAGAAAATTCATGATGAGGGAAAATAAAGAGGAGCCAGGAAAAAAAATCTTTCCAAACTGAGCTGGAGCAATATTGAAAACCAGCTACCAAGATAGTGATTTAAAACATGTAATCCCTTTTCAGACTACATGGATAGTGTTTTGGTAGAAACCCAGATAAGCTTTCTTTCTGTTTCCAGCAACTTTGCATCTGAAGCACAAGAGCTTACTTGTCTAGAAATGAGAAAATATCATTGTTAATACTGTCTGTTATTCTTCTGGTACCTGACAGACAAACCATTTGAAATTTTCTGTCCTGTATGGTTTTGAAAGTTCATGTGCTACTCTCACATATGTGCCTTTGGTTTCAGAATAAGCCTGACACATACAGCATTTTCAGTTTTCACGTTCAGGATAGGGGGACCCGAATCTTCAAAGTCAAGTGATGGATATGATAGAAATGGGGAATGAGAATATGCTTTTGTGCCGTATTATCATGGACCAGTTTTTTTAGGTGTCTAAAAATAATAACTCTGTGCATACAGAGACTGTGTTTTAGGACTCCTGGAGGGGTTTATATGCTTGCTTCTTTCAAATTAACAGTTGGAGTTGAGTGAACAATCTGCAAATAATTATTTTATATTAAGTTCTTCATTAAGATGCAGAAAAGGAGGGGGTCTTTGCTGACAAGAGAAGCTGCAGTACCGCTTTCTATTCCTTACAACTCTGTGGGATGTGAAAGTGATGCATAGCTGAAGTCAGTGATTAAGATCTTAAAGGATCAATGTTGCCTTTGAGACAGCGCTGCCTCAGAATGGTGATTGTTGCTGGGATTTTGATGTGGTTGCATTCCCATCACAGAAACAACCCCTGGACAAAATCATGCTGTAGATTTTGACTCCTTTCTGTCCAGATAGGAGTTGCGAAAACGTATGATCGTACATGTGGTTTTTCTCTGTGGAGCTGCCACCTCCTGTCTCACAGACAGACATTCCCTTTGTTGTTTGAGCCACTGTGTAGCATCGATGGTGGATACAGCTTGGTGTTGGTGGAGGAACAGCACAAGCACCGTGTCTCCTCTGTGGAAGGACACAGTTGGACAGTTGGACAGTGGTACACCAGCAGCTCAGTTGTGATACCCCCCCACCCCCCCCGCCTCTGTGCTTAGGCTCATGCTGTGCAGTGTACACTTTTTACTGAAGAGCAAGTAGAGCATGGGAGAGGAGGAAACACAGAAACTGAAATGGAAGTTCCTTTAGAGGAATCTGAAAGGCACACTGTCTTTTCCTGTACCAGACACATTTTCTGGAGTGAATCTCGAAGCCTCTTGATGTGGCATAGCCTTTGTCTTTGGGACTGTGTAGACAGCACCTTTCTTTCAAGACTGTGATGCTGCTTCTCCATCCCCCCAACACTGAGTCTTAAGGTTGGAAGAAGAAGCTGCAAAAGTTATACGACTGGGTGGTGGATTCCTGAGATTCTCGAGGTCCCAGGGATGTGCTATTTTTGTTGCTGCAGGCATTTAAAAAATGTACTTCCAACATTTTGTTTTGGAATTATTGCTGGAGTTCTGAAGTTCAGGAATTTTTAGCAAGTCCTCACCATAGGAGCAGAAAGAAACAAATCCAAGATATTTTAATATGGCACACATAGTTCTGTTATTGCCAAAGGGAAGTGCTCTACTTAAATGTCAAGACAATGTTAACAACAACTGACCCAAGAGAAATGATCTGGTGATCCCAGTCTGGTTTCTAATGGTCTCGTGTCTTTCACTGAAAACTCTACCTCAGTTTTCCAATGGTTGGGAGGTGTTTATTGTGTAATGGATATGGAACCTGCACTCTCCTTGTTGCTTCAAGTCAGACTTTTTGGAGTCCTTGCAGTAGGGTAGATGAACCCCCCTTTGTCGGCATCTCTTGTGTGCTCTGGAAGGAACCCCTTGAGGCAGCAATCACGTAAAGGAGCAGAAAAATTTCTGGATCAGAATTTTCTTATAGTGGTATTCCAAAGTGTGCTCTTATTTCTCTTCAATTAGGAATTGGTGTCTGTCGATGTCAACTGCCTTTACTGGGGAGATAAATAAGTGGTACTATTTTAACTGATAACGGTTCTTCCCATCATGGCATTTCATCTCGTTTGGAGGACTGTTCTCTGTGTTTCTCTCACTTGCCTGATCATCCCTCCCAGTATGAAGCTAACTACTTAAAATCTGTCCCATTCATATTCCCTGCTGTGTTGGAGTAATACTGATGACGTCAAAGGACCTTCTTGGCCATTACACTGAAATTGGAACTTAGTAATTTCTATAAGTTTCTCACGCTGCCATAAAATTTTCTAGGCATGTTGATCATGGATCTGTTTTAAATGCCATTTTTTTGGCTCAGGAATATGATTTTTATTTTTCCAGATATTACTTCAGGGTCCCCAGCTTGACTGCTTACTCCCATTCAGCTGTAATGCCTGCTCAGTCCTTGCTGTGTACTACATCCAGACTGGCATCCCACAGCTGACCAGAGTGCATGTCAGCACTTACTAACTTATCTTCACCTCCACATTTGATGCTATTCTTCTGTATAGGAGCCTGTATCCCTTTTTTATCCCTCAAGAAAGTTCAAATGCCTCTTTACTTTTTTAATCATCAGAAGCATAGCATAGGGTGCAATGCTTCCTCCTAATTCCCTTCTAGATTCCTCTCAGGCCTCTTTTGTATCATCTTTGGCTCTGTGTAGGTCCTTGAATCCAACCCTTTTTCTTCCTTTTGCAACATTTCTGAAATGGCACTTTTCCCATCCACAAAATGTGGTCCAGGTTCTCTGTATTTAAGCCTTAATCCCTGCAACACCTGTCTGTACAAAAAAGTGCCTTTTTCAGTTCAGGAAAAAAAATCTTCAAGTTGTTCTTCTTATTCTGGTCTATCTGTTAGTACTTTTAATAATTTGATCTGCTTTGATCAGAGCCTAGCTATACCTTTCAGATTTTATCCTGTATCTAAACCCATCTCTTTCACTGTGCCATTTGATGGTATCATAACCTAGTGATGCTCTCTAAACCAGGAAAATAAAGCAAGAGATGAGTCTCTTAAACTTCTTTATAATTTCATTTTGATGCTGATCATCTTTTAGTATTTGTTGTGTTTTTTTTTCTTTTCAGAACATTTTTCCATTTTTGTTGCTATTATATTTTATAAGACAAATCCTGTGGCCTTTATTATACCACAAAAACATGTTACTTTACATAAGAATATTGATAATTTACAAAAATTGGCCTCATAGCGCTATACTGATTATGTCTGGTTTTTACTCAGGTGACAGCAAATGTTCATCTCTGCAAGAGTACTTTCACAGAAACATCAGAACAGATGATGTGACCATATTTTTATTGTTTTCCATGGTTTTTTTGGCTTCCCACCCAGAGAACATAGTGAATTTGGCATTGCTATTCCAATTAATAAAAATACAGTCTTTACCACTTTCATTCTTTGCACTTTATTTTATTTGTCTTCTTTCCATTAAAATGTCACCAATCCGTGAATTTTTATTTTATTACATTATGATTCATTAATGAGAATGAATGATTTAAAAGTATTGGGGTGGAGGGGGATTCAATTATAAAAGGAGTAGGAGGTTAAAATCGTGAAAATCTGAGGTAGGATAGCCAGTGTGCCTAGAGGTATGAAATAGGCTTCCCTGTGTATAATCCCTGGATGCCTTAGCAGAGCGTAACTTGATTTCAGAGTTCCTGGCAGCTGGAAATACTGCTCAGTGAGTATTGCCATGCAGATCATACCTTAATTTATGATTTCTTTGTGATGATATTATATTAACATCAAGTGAGATTTTTGCATAATGGGCAAGAAAATGATTCACTGCCTTCCACTTTTTGTCAGTATCTAGAATATGGTTGGTACCAAGGTATCCAGATTTCTTTTGTGCACTGAGTATGCTGTGGGGTTGGGAATGCTTTTGGGGGATAGCAGCCCAGTTTGTGGGTTTCTGCTGCCTCCATAGTAGCACTTGCTGGGTACTCAGTTGTCAAAGGGACACTTGTCTTGTGCTGTGGAAGTGAATTCATCTCTTCAGCTGTTACACAGGTTCACCTCCTGGGCTCAGTAATTGTGAGAAGACTTTCCAGCTATTTAACCTGGATGAATTTGTTTCGAGACCTTGACGTCACCATTTGCCTGATGTTGTTCACTTCATGACTGTGTTTTAAGTTTTGAGGCCACACACAAAAGTCTTTATGGTTTTCTTCCATAGGAACTTTCCTGCTGCCAGGAACAAGTGCATGTTTGATACACTGTCAAAGGAAGAAATAGATGGGAATTGGCAGTATTTATTTTTTTAGTTTATGAGCAAGGACACTTCCGATGCTGCCTTCTGCTAGCAAAAGAGCACTATGAAATCCTTTCAGAAACCTAATCCAACCTTTATCTTACTGTAACTTTGCTTTTTTTTCCCCCTCCCCAAATTCTCCTCTAGTGGTAATTTCCTGCTTATATTTATGTCCATCCCATTTTTAACAGTCCAACATTATCCTGTAGCATAAACAAGCCTGAGTCCAACATTATCCTGTAGCATAAACAAGCCTGCTCTCTAGGGTATTTTAAAGAGCAATCATACCCCCTCTCAGCCATCAGTCTGCTACATTAGATAGAGTTTGCTTTTTCTAGTCTATAGGTTATTTTCTTCCTTCATCTAAAAGCTCTTTCCTGAATTTATTGCAGTTAAGTAGAATTCAACTTTCTGCATAAATTGAATACAAATTAGAGTCTGCCTAGGTATCTGATTAAAGAAAAGGCAATAAATCAAGTATAAAACTTATTTTTAATCCTCTGCTTGTAAAGCAGAAGCCATTTAGATTCATAGAATCGCAGAATCATTTACATTGGAAAAGACCTCTAAGGTCATCAAGCCAAACTGTCAACCTGCACTGCCAAGCCCACCATCAAACCCTGTTTCTAATTGCCACGCTCCCTGACACACAGGGCTACCCACTGCATCTCCTCCTTTTCCTGTCCCTTCTGAAGAGTTTTCCTGCTGCACAATGGCATCCAGCTCCTCCTGTTTGTTGTACATGCCAAGTTCATTGGTGAAGGTGCACTTCAGTCAAGCTGTTGATCCCAACATCTTTTGCAGGGAAGAAGCTTCAATTCCTGCATGGCCATTCTCAGGCACTTTCACAGTTTCCATCCCTTCAATAAGCCTTGTGTTTCTGCTGCTGCATTGATCTCCATCCCCTGACTCTACCAGGACTGCACATGGAAAGACCTCACTAGTACACCATCCCTCAAACACTGGTGTGATGTTTCCTTTTTTATCTCCAGGGAGCCTGGTTTTATCTTTCCCCGTCCAAATCTAGTTTAAAGCTCTTTCAATGATCCCTGCTAACTCCTGTTATGAGATCCTTTTTCCCCTTTTAAGACAGAGGTACCCTATCTCTTACTAACAGGCCTGGTGTTGTGTAAATGAACCTGTGACCAAAAACCCAAAATCCTGCCAGTGACGCAAGGCTCGGGGCCAGGTATTGATCTGCTGGCTCTTCCTGTTTCTTCCCTCTTCATTCCCTGAATTCCATGCAACTGGAAAGATACAGGAAAACACTTCTTGTACTCCTCAACCCTTAACCACTTGCCCCAAGGCCCTGAAGCCTTTCTTGATTGTCCTGAGACTTCTTGTTCCAACTTCATCACTGCCTGCCCGCAAGGTCAGTAACAGGTCTGAGGGCTCTACCAGGAGAGGAACCTTTCTCTACTCATCTTTAAGTGTCTGGGGCTTTCAATTCCTTCTCCTATGACAATGACCCACCCTTCTCCTTTATGGAAGCAATTTTGATGCAGGGCATGGGCCAACTTAACCTTGGCAATGTCTCCAAGCTAGATGAACCATCATTCTTGTTGCACCTGTATCAATGCCTCGTGTTTGTTCAGGAATTGATTAGTAAATGTGGTCCTGACCATCTGAAATGGAGAATCTTTGAATTTGGGCTGGCTCCTGTTGCTAGTCCCCAGGAGTATGACCTTTAGTTCAGTACTGAATTTTATGCATTTCTCTCTCTCCACCCCTCATCCAGTATTTTTGTTATGATCCCAGTAGTCTTTTGTGTGGGCAGTGTCTTTGACCATTGTCATCAGCACATGCCATTTGCTGCCTGTGCTTCTTGTGACATGTCCATGATAGGAATATTAATTATGATCTTTTCTAAGACTGACCTGGCCTTTGAGAAACTCAAAAAATGATCCCTGTGCAGACACATCCTCATGCTACACACACGTATATAGATTAAAATTAGCAAATAGAAAAGGGGTAAAAGTTGGCAAAGCTGTTGTGGTTTATGATTTAATTTCAGAGAAAAAGGGAGCAGGAAGAATTCCAGTCTTAGAGAACAAGAACTGAGTTTTCATTACCTTTTTCCTCCCTAAAGTTGTATTTTAATCAGCTATGTGAAAAAGTAGCTGAAGAAAAAGGTAGGAGGAATATTTTATCTTGCACAAGAGATCAGGAAAATAGAACCCTTCTCCAGAGCAAATAGTGTCAGGATGTGGAATAAATTGGCAGTCATCTGTCTCTCCTCCCTATATTACCTGATGTATTGGAGCAGTTAAAGAGGAACGTACTGCTCAAATGCAGTCAAGAATTTGATTCTATTACTTTATTTTTCATATTACAACTTGGGTGTCGGACTTGTAGTCAGGAGCTTACCCCCATGCTTTGCTGAGATGTGCTTCCTTTTCTCTGTCTAGTGTTTAAGGGGAAGGCCAGTAACACTTTCAAGTCTCAGCTGGTGAACGGCACAAATGATGATTGAAGTCAAATAATTGTAGTGCCTTGTAACCCAGAACAAGTTGGGAACCTGCATTAGGAAGTGTTTCCCACCAAGCTGTGTGTGCTGATTTGGGAGCTGGTGATGTCAAAGTCCTCCTTTTGGCAGACACTCTCCAAGGCATTTCTGGCAAAGGCTCAGCAGGAGAGTGTCAGCATTTGAGGCTTCTGATGTGGAATGACTTAGTATTGTAACAGCCCATAACATATACTTTAAGAAAGGATGTGAGATCCCATCCCTTTCTCAGCTGCAAGGGTTATCACATATTGTGGGACAAATCTAGCAGCTGGGTGCAGTTGTTTTTGTTTGTTTGTTTGTTTTTGGGTTTTTTTTGTTTTGTTTGGTTTGGTTTGGTTTTTTTGTGGGGATTTTTTTTTTTGGTGCTCTGCTGTCAAGCTAGAGTTTTTTCAGACTTGCAGTTTTCATGAATAATGTTTAAATAATATGCTTTTCATAGGTACTTGGATAGACCATATTTGTAGGCATGTGGGAGGGATGTAGGTGTCTGCTGCATTTAAAAAGCCATCTTATGTAATGCAAAAAAAATACTTAAAAAACTAAGGAAATGTGTCATGTCTATGTTACAAAAATTTTATTTCTGTTATTTGTTATTTGGTTCTGATATATTAGACAAACCTGCTGTGGAGAACCAATTACAGCTTTGGTGTGTGTTGTGCTGGGCTGTTTGGTTCCAGGCTGGGCCGTGGAGAAAGCAGAAGCACCATCTCTGCAGAGCCTGTAGTTTCAGCTCTGGAAATTACTTCCTGACCACAAAACACGTCTCCACTGTTGGATTTTATAACCAGTTCTTATTTCTTGTTTGCTCCCTGATAATTAGTCCTGTGGAGAAGTGCAGAAAGGTCTGTAGCTCCAGGTCTTCTGGCTCGCCGGCGAAACACAGACTCCTTTCTTAGTTCGAGGAGTTTTCTGAGGAGCAATGACTTTGGGGATTTTTTTTTTAAGTGATTAATTTTCTGTCAATTGAATCATTTTATCATCTTTCAGAAGGCAAGGCAGAAAGTACTAATCCTAGGAAAGAACAACTGTTCCCTTTTGGAGCACAGATTTACTGATGAAGGAGATCAGCTAGGCAGCACTCCTAGTGTAAATGTAATCATTTAGGTTACAATGGCTTGCAATTACAGCTTAACCTAAATGGGTTTCTCTACAGGCAGAAAATCTAATTATACCTAATGAGTCAGTAATTTATGTTTCACATCCTATATACATCCCAATTCCCTAATCCCTATCACTACTGTAAATCCACTAGGAGTCAGCTGGACAACCGAGGGTAGGGGTGGGCTGGCCAGGCCAGGTAACCACTGACCTTCAAATTGAAGCCTTTCCCTCTCTGCTTCAGAGGTCATACCAAGGATTACCCCCCATGAAATACGATGGTCATTGCCAGATTTGAAATACATTTGGCTTTCATTTTGCTGTAAGACTTAGTTGAGGGTGGCCAAGAGGTTTCAGCTGTTTCAGGAGAAGGCTTCTGAGGGATGGACAGGAAGAGGGGTACTACGTTATTAGCTTTATTTCAGTTAAAATGCTGCCAATGCATGAACAGAGAATGGGATATGCCAGATATTTTCTGTCTACTAGTCTGTCATAAATAACTGGTATTTCCACCCAAGAATACTTAGTTGAGACTAGAGCATTTCTTAGCCTGTTCGAGTAATTTTTGTGGCTGCTGTAGGTTGGAGTTTGTTGACACAGTATGAGCATATAGTACTTCCAGGAGTGCTCATTAGCTAGGGTTTAGCACGTATTTGTAATTATTGTCCTGATTACTTCCCTGATTAAATGTAAAATGAATAACAGACATGGTAAAATTCATGTAAAATACACAAATTAAAGATTTAGGTCTTTCTGAAGAAGTTTTGCACTTCCCAGCAGGAGGACGACTGAAAGAATATATTTCTTTGTTACAGACACATCATTAGTTACTGTTACAGCAGATACAAATTTCCTTTGACATTCCTACTGAAATTAGATCACCTTCCCTTCCTCTGTTTTCTGGTAAAATTAATAAAATTACATCAACATTAAAAAGAATAAAAGGAACCGGTGACCACAGCAAGGAGGCAAAACAGATTTCAAAGCAGATATCTTTTGTGCTGCTTCAGTGCTGTGAACCCAGTATTGGATACAGTATATGTCTTCTTATCTAAATTATTTTATTAGAAATAGAAGTGAAATATTTTTAAAGAGAAGTTGTGATCTGACAGAAGTTCTGAATGCTTAAACATCCATTGTTGTTGTGAGGGATGTTGGTTTTGGGGGGAGGCGGCAGAGCACATTCTATTTCCTGCATAGAATAGATGTGGTACAGAAGAATCTGTTGCTCTGCCTCAGTTTGGATCTACCCCACCTCTGATTTGCTTAGTCTACCTACAAATGACAGTGCCTAGTGACTACTTGAGTTTTGGGGTGGGGATTTGTGGTGTTTTGGGTTGTTTTTTTGTTAAAGACTTCCAAACAGTGTAAAATTTTGTGGTGAATACAACTAAAGAATATAGGCAGAGGGTGAAAAACGAATGTCTTTGAATCCAGCTGGCACACTAGTAATTTTAAGATTAAAGGGTTCTTTCTAGTGTGGCATCTTTGTTTCCTTCCTAACCTACCAAACTCAATCTGTTTTGGGAAGAGTATTGATTTTGGCAGTACACTGATGTATAGACACAAGCAGATTAGTTTCAGTGTTGAGAACAGTTCAGCCTATACTGAATCAGGCAGATATCCTCAATAACATATCCAATTTCTTAGCTCACCTGGCTTGTCTGCTTCCAGCAATGGAGAGACCTTTCCTGGTTAGCTTTGGTATCTCTGTACCACACTGCATCACTCTGTAAGCATCACCATTACACCACCCACCATCTGTGTTTTATGGCAAGTGTCAGGGGCCTTGACTATCTGTATCTGCTCAACTATTTGCTTGTCTTTTGTGTTTTCATTTTTTCCCCTTCATCTTTGAGACAGTTGGGAAAAGGTTACTAAATTACAACTCTTTACATGTGAGGAAGACACAGGGTACAGTGGATATAGTTCATAGAAGATAGAGCAAATTTTGTCCCAAAGGCAAAAAAAAAAAAAAAACAATCCAACACAGCTAA
Organism: Myiotriccus ornatus; assembly: GCA_036023395.1. Lineage (NCBI taxonomy): Eukaryota > Metazoa > Chordata > Aves > Passeriformes > Tyrannidae > Myiotriccus > Myiotriccus ornatus. The sequence goes on from JAYRBT010000042.1 coordinate 71,597,315, forward strand.
AATAAAAAAAAAAATGCACAGTGTGGCAGGGTAAGTGCAAATTACAGAGAGGTGAGGCTGTATCTGCCATGGCAGATCAAGAACTAAGAGCTTGTGGGAGCTCCAGGGAGACAAGGTGAGGTGGCAGCAAGTCTACTCAGGTGAGAAAACCAGAGGCAGGTCAGACACAGTGTCAGGTCACAGTGCAAACTCCTTTCTCGTGCTGATTGACAAACACTTCCCCTCTTACTTGAGATCAGAGTGTCTTGTCTTCGTGCTGTAATGAAATATTTGGGTACTGTACGATGTGGAAACTCCACGCCCCTAAACATCCCGTGCAGAAAACTGCACCAGGCAGTTGCTTCCCTGCTCTCCTGTTTTGTCACCTGCTGCCTCAGCACTGGCTGAGTGTGCAGCTCAGGGCACGGCACTGACAGCTACTTGAAAAGTGGTCCTGACCCAACAGGTCTGCCTTCTCCTTCTGTTTTCTCTCGTATGGATACAAAAAAATCTTCTGGACGAGTGAACCAGTTTTAATCCTGCCTATAAACTGTTACCAGCACTGCCTCCATAGCCAGCTGCAGGGTGTTTATCGCCATTGAAGCTGTGGGAGCAGAAAGAAAGCTGCCTTTGATTTACCAGGCTCAGATGACGTAGCAAAGATGTCAGGACAATCATTTAAGGATCTGCTAACTGACCAAAGTTACTGAGTTTGTAGCAAACTAGGAATGGTATGATGTCCTTTTGGCACTGCTTCTTTTCCCGTGGTAGATGTGTTGTAACCCTTTTTGGAAAGTGTCTGTGTTTGGCATGTCAATGTGCTAATCAAGTTTTAGTTAAACTAAGACACAAAAGACTTAGTAATTTGCTTCAGTACTTTTCTCAAAAAGCTCAGTTCCAGCTGCATGCACAAATACTTTTCTTGTATATAAATCCTCTTTCTGTAACAGAATTTGTGAAGTACAAAATAATTTTCCTTAGGTTGTTTGGATTATTTTTCTTGCTGCATTATTTCAGAGGGGGAGAAATGCCAAAGAGTTTGTGTGCTTGGATGTGTGTGAGTCAGTGACTGAATGCATGTTTTATTCATCTCCTCATTTTCAGACTGGAGATACTGTGGCCCCCAGCAGGCATGACTCAGGTGAATCCGTGCCACTGTTGAAGTACTCTGGTTTCTCATACCAAACCCTTTGCTCCATCTGACTGCACTCCTCTCTGAAGTTACTTTGTAGCTTGGTTTTTAAAACATTTGCACTATTTGCAGACCTTCCTGCCACTCTTCCAAAAAAAAAAAACAACAAAACCAACAAACAAACACAAAACTAAATAAAACCTGAATTAGAAAGGAAAGGAACCAAGACTAAGAAGGAGATAATGTTGAGAGAAGGCACACTGTTTTTCAGAGGAGCATGTATAGAAGTGGAAGAGGAAAATTTAGAAAAGACAGTATCTCCCTGTTTCATCTTCCTGCCAGTTCAGGATTCATCTATGTGGGTTATCCTGTGCTACTCTCCAGTGAGACAGCAGTGAAAATGAGCAGTGTAGCAGTGTAGCCTTCTACCCTCTTCTTATTCTCTTAGCTTGAATTTAAATACTTTGAAGCTTAATACACTTAGACACAGATTTTAACAAGAAACGCAAGTTTGAGGGTTTCAGTGTAAATCATTAGAATGCCAAATAACTGAGGTTAAATTTTTGAATGGTTGTTTATGCCAACAATTTATAAGAGTGGAGGAAATAAACTTTTTCTGAACAGCTTTCCTAACAGAAAGTGTGACTTAAGCCAACAGAAATGTGCAAATACGTAACTTAGTGCCAAAACTGCCTTACATGAATTAGATTTATTATACACCAGACAGAAAGAAATCCAAACATTCACTTCAGCCCTTGTTCTGTGTTGAGATTTGAGTTGGGGGGGGGGAGGAATTTTGTGCAATCTGTGTGAGATAAACTGCTTGGGAAATTAAACTTTGGAAGAACCCCCCCAACCGTGACATTTTTTGCAGTCAGGCTCATGTGATCTCCTGTCATTATAGTGTGGGTGAACTTCCTGAACCCTGACATTGCAACTCTGCTCAGTGTCACAGCTACAGTATGTCAAGCTCATAACAAAATAAACCTCCCACCGGAAACAACTTCACTTTGAAGTTCACAAACTTGCTCTAGTCTTGGTTTTAAAAGAGCAGTATCATATATCAAATGCACTGAAAAGTTATTTCAAGCTACTTTTCTATGATAAAGCACTACGGTTTGGCCACTGCTGTAAGTGCAGATGTATTCATTGCATTCCAGCCTTTGCCAGTGCTTTATTTTATTTATGGCCCGCTCCCTTCTCTATTTTTTTTTATTCTTAATAAGTGTGGGTAAAATCTGTCACATTGCTCCACACTAAAGACTTCAACACAGTGGTAAATTAAATTTAAAACTCTCCACAATGATATATGTGTTAGATTGGCTAGCACAGCAGAGAATGCAGGGGTTAGCAAAAAGGCAAGTTCACAAACGTGAATCAGCTACCCTTTGTCAGGAATAATTTTCTCCTGATGAAATTGGAAAGTGAAAGCAGTAATGGCAAAGCTTAGCTACAAGTACCAAGTTTCTACATAAGCTAACACTGGATGCACTGACAGAGCTCCTGCCTGCAGTGGCCCTGATTTGGTGAAATACTTGACCTTAAGCACAGTTACAGTTTGAAGTCTGCATGTGGCTTCCTGGTGGTTCCCCATTTACCTTGAAATCCTTTCTCTCTTGCTGTGGTGATAATAAAAATGTGGTTAAACTGAACTTTTAGTTACTTCTCTTAATGAGGACCACTATCACCAGTCTCAAATAATGTTCTCTCAAATAATTATAATTATACAACCTCTGCATAGGTTCTGAAGGCTGCTATAAATACATTAAAGGTCCTTAGAATGAGAACCAAATTTGGTAATACCATTATGAAGTAACTCAGTAATAAAGTAAACACCTGCTTAACTTGCTGGATGGGAACCTGTGTTTTTTAATTTTTTTCTCTTTGGCGTCTTTTTGGAGCAGGTAAGACCATACCCTCTCAGCGATCCACAACTTTGCATGGCTATTATGTCAGTAAGGTATATGAATGACCTCTAATTTCTTACCATTGTTAATCCTAGTACAAGATTTTATCTGGAGCCTGTGTTATTTTTGTTCTTCACATGATATGAACGTTTTTGCACTATTAGCTGAGTGGAAATATTTGATTAGCTTGTTTGGTAATGGCCTGTAAAAATGTGAGCATAACACCTGCATTGGAAATCTTTGGTTGAGCTTCTTGTGGTTTATAGCATTGTTGTAAAATTCAGTGAAACTGTCCCTGGGTGAGGATGCACAGCCTTCAGAGGAAGCCAGTGAGGATTCCACGGGACCCTTTCATACACTTGATAAGCAGGGTGCTCTCAGCTTCATGAGGGTGGCAAAAGGGCACCTTGCAGGCAGTTTAGCCCTCAGTGCACGAGGCCAGGATTTCCATATTTTACTTTCCCTCACTGGGTCTGCAGTGGCTGCCCGGATTGTGTCAAGGCCACATTCTTTCCACTGTCAGAGGTGTTTAAGGCGCTATCAGCTGTGAAGTGGGAAACGCTGAGCTCTCAGCAAGGGGCTGGCACACAAACAGGGAGAGAGGAATCATCTCAATGGGCGTGACCACAGGGGTGTCCTTGTGTTTATATTAATTATTTGATCAACAACTCGATATTGAATTCAAGAGTCTGAAGCATTTTTAAAAGCCTTCCAGTTTTGCTTAACTTCAGTTGAGATAATGACTTTAGTTTGCAGGGATCAGACTAATGCAGGTTAAACTGGATCTGACTCCCCCAGCACCTCATGCTCGCAGGGGCTATGTAAGAAATGAAAGCAATTAACGGAGAATTGAGTCTGTGTTTGGACTTGATGATCTTAGAGGTCTTGCCCAACCTAAATGATTCCGTGACTCTGAATTACTGCCCATGAGACCTCCTGGCTTAGAAAAGTCCTTCAGGGCCACCAGTCACCTGTCATCCTGCTGTGCTGGATTTATTCCAGTGATGGCCGGATTGAAAGTTCCCAGCCCAGGTTGGGCCTCTGTGAGTTCTAGCTGGCCCAGCTCTAGTCTCAGCTGAAATACAGAAGGATCCCCAAGTGAGAGAGGAGGGCAGCAAAGGGGCAAGGGCCTTCCCTGAGCCTTGAGTGTTTTCTTCATGTAGCAAGTCCACGAGTTCTGCTTATTGTGGTAGTTGGAACAGTAGGCGAATTGTCCCAAATAAACTTTCAGGTGTGCCTGGCAGGGGAAGATATGACACTGATTAGAGTGGGAGAGAGGGAGAGAGAGGTGACTTGCTTGGAGAGCAGAACAATGCAACTAGAAAACAGGAAATAGCAATAGGAAATTCTATCTGTACAAGAACAAACAAATATTTGTAGAGGAGAATCTGCAAGTGGCACTGCTTTCCTCCCACACTATGTCCTGTTGCCAAAGTGACGGGCTCCCTCTGAGCAAGTCACATTTAATGTATGCATAGTGAGTGTCAGTGTCTGAATAATCCCCACAAACCTTGGAAATGAGAATCATTTCAGAATCCTGGATTTGAGCTGTCTCTCTGGACACTGTGTTATCTAGAAGCTGAAAGTTCGTTCAAGTGGAGCTTCTGAGAGTCTCCTGGGAATGTAGCAATAACAGTTTCTTGTCTTAGCTGAGGAGCTCCAGGGTCTGCAACAGCTTCAGGGGGTGAAACTCTCTCACACATTTGTCATGCAGACAACAGGGAGGCTGTCTTTCTTTTGCGTGACATTTTGGAATGAAAGGAGAGGCATCTTGATGTTTTTAAAGATAACACAGTCCTCAGGATGAACATTTAGAAATAAGGGTTGTAGTTACTGTGAGTTCGTTTAAATACTACCCTGGGACCTCTGAAAGAAGGCATGGAAATTTCTTATTTGTTGCTGTACATAAGCTTTACTGGAGAATGCTCTGAACAGAATCACTGAGTGGGATTTAGTTGTGAACTCTGAAAATTTTTTATATTTAAAACAGACCTGACGGGATGCAGACCTGAGAGATAGGAGGAGAATTCAGAAAATCTCTGCCTTGTCTGTCACCTTTGTAGCTTTAAGTTTATTCTCCTACAGCTTCAAGTGGAGGCTTAATACCTATAAAATTATGGAAGGATTGTTTTGTTGTTGATGTATTTTATGAAGCCAATAAACAAATGTTAAGCAGAAGTGGTTATACCTGAAATGGCATCAAGGAATCTCTTCTCCAGCCTCTGATTCATTCCTATGTCAGAATTTACAACTGACTCAATTAAATGCACACTTTCCTCATAATTGCCCATGTGCTAGCAGAAGGGAGTCAGTTGTCAGAGGCTTTGTTCATTTCTGGTTTGGCTGCCTGAGAACATGAGGATTTGGGGAGAAACTGTGGAATTACCCATAAATTTTCTTAATTGAATTGAGCATAAGCTTTCAGGCTTAAGATGTGAGCAAGTAAAACTTTCCAGTTTCCAGGCAGAGCTGTCTCCTTGCAGTTATTTACACAGTGCTGCTTTGACTTGCTGTTAAAAAATTGCACTGAGGCAGAGATTAGGAATTCAAAGAGCAGTTTTGTAAGCAAAAATGCCTTGGTTTCATTCAGTAAGAGGAGATGTGAAGGAGGGGGAAGGGAGGGGGGGAGTGAACAGGGGAAAGAAAAAGGACTATTACTTCAGGCAGGTTTGCATACGTCAGTCAGTGAGACCTTGATCCTGCAGAGCCTTAAGAATGTGCTTTGTGTTGCACCGTTCAGTGAAACAACTTAGAGAATGTAACATTTGTGGTCCTAGATGGCAGGTCAGCCTCTCCCCTCCGTCCCTCCCTCCTCATTGTCACCCATCCTGTGTGGTTCTGGTTCCCAAGTTTTTGAGAAATAGTATTAAAGAATCTCATCCCTAATTAAAAGTAACTCACAAGCTCCTTTCTTTGGGGCTTAAATGTGTCTCATGGAGGACACATCCATCCTTTTAATGTTTGTTTAAAAGCAGTGCATTTCGATGTGAGAGATGGTTGCTTCATTTGCATGGACACGTTCATTAGTATTATTTTAGCTCATCACAGAAAAGTTAGCTTACATTATGGTTTACAGGAAAATTTGGCAATTTTTCTGTGCCAGGTGTCATGTAATACTTAGAAGCAATATTGTGCCTTCTGTTAAATATAACTTAAATAAGTACCTGCAGCTTATAATATTATTCCTGCAGGATTTGAACGTCTTTCTTACAGTATCTTAGGTCATTTATGTTTTGTCATCATTACCTGTTTGTGTGATATTTCACTGCAGGTAGTACAGTTTCTTTAATTGTGTTTCAGATCAGTGTGCAAGAAATATGGTCAAAGTAGCCAAATGAGTGGTGCATCTTCCATACCCTGCAGAGTTACCGGTGTATTGCTGGAAGTTTTGTATCTTTGCCTGTAGTCTACACTGAGGGATTTGTTCCTCATGTACAAACTTTCAGCAACCTGACAGCGACAAGGCGAGATAACAGAGAGGATATAGTGCATGTTGTTTGATGTAGTCTCTGAATTCAGGGCGCCAGGGAACCCATGGCTGCTCAGCAGTATGAGATAGAGGCAAGGGGTTACAGTGGCCCTTTGTGTGTGCTTTGGGACTTGTCGATGGAGAGAGAGCACAACAAGGTGACAGACCCCTGCCTTCTGCCAGATCAGAGATTAGATGCACAGCGTTCTTCATTGACGCCGTGTGCTCGCAGCAGCTCCCCTCCCCTGAGAGAACTGAAAACTTCTGAGAGCCTTAAGCAGTTGCTCTGAAAGCCTTCAGTAGCGTAAGGGAGAGCAAGAAACACTCCTTTTTGTCAAGGAGGTTTGCACAGCAAGAGCAGGGGAAGGCAGTGCCTTTGCCGTGCTGCTTGCCGCAGATGTTCGGGTCTCTGGGCTGACTGCAGGTTTTTAGGAACGGCAGCCCGAAGTGCACCCGCACCATGGAAGTCTGAATTCCTCCCCCTCCTGCCCAAGGCTTTCGCTTTTTTGGGGGAGGTAGTGGTTGTTTTTCTGCGCCTGCTGACGTCAACAAAATTGCCAGATGGCATTTCAATGCTTTGCAAAGAGACAGGAGCCTTTTATTACTGGGGTCACGTGGATCCCATTCATTTGCATTCCCAGAAGTGGTCTAAAGCTTTTGCTCACTGTGTAGGCAAAGAGCGCTTTGCACCTTCCAACAATCCACGGGGACTTCTGTGGGATATTGTTACCTTAAGTGAATCCTGTAAGAGGTATGCAGAGATGAAGGTTTTACTTCACATTCATTTGGCTAATGTTGAAATACTGAAAGTCTCTAGATGGTTGTGCTCTGCAGAGGTTTTGTGGGTTTCTTTTAAAAATGACGAATAATGTCGTGAATTTAGGGTAATAAACAGAGTAACAGGTAAGCTTTAAGAGGGTCTCAGATCCAGGTTACTCAGTAAATTGTGGAACAAACATACAAGTCCAACACTGTGAAAAATATTAGTAGAGAAGAGCTATCAGGGATTAGATTTTGAAGCTTTCAAGCTCTGTCACTAGAGCTGGACTGTGACATGATCGATGAAATGGAACAGAGTCCCTTTATACCCTGAACAGATGACTGGGAACTCAGTACCAGATGCACAAGATTAAACCAATTTACTTTGCTGTGGTTGAGCCATCTCCAGAGCAGCTGGGCAGGGGACATGGCAATGCTTGAAGGCCAGAACAATCTCTCACTGACGTGGTGACTCCAGTACTAGCCCTTGTCTGGCAGCTCACCCAGAAGAGAGAGAATTTATGGTTAGATTTTCAATAGACCGAGACCTTGGAGAAGTGAACCTGGAGGAACCTGCAAGGCTCACAAGGGAACACATAAATGCTGGAGAACAAAAAGCCAGGCTTGATTTGGAGGAGCCTATGGTAATCTGGGCTCATAACCCAAGTTTTGATTACTATTTTATCTTCTACCCATTTCAGCTTTCAGATGTGCCCCTGTGGTGTCTTCTTGCTCAGTGTACACTGCAGTGACAGAGATGTGTCTAAGTTACCAAGGGCCATCTGTCTGAAAAAAAAAAGGGGGGGCAATATAACCCTATGATCTTTCCAAGTGTGAATATTTTATGGCTTAGCAAAGTGCTATTGAAAGGCACTTTGAAACAAACAGCATCGCATACTCCCCTTTCCTGCTTGATAAGCCATGTGTTAATATTGCTTACCCTTGTCTTACCAATTCCCCAGCTGTATGACATGCACTAAGTTCTGGTGATTTATCATGGTACTCTGTGTTAAGCATTGCTGCAATTCACATGGTGTTAAGTGGTTACAGAAGAACACACAAATAAATATAATGAATTACTGGACTCTCTTAAATTTGGTACCACTGTATTCGTAACTAGGAAGCGGAGAAAACTGAGCTGGCTCAGAGTAGACTGGTTGATGTTGCGGAGTACGAGGAGTAATAACCAACCTGACCCTGCTTTCATAACTCCATTCTTCAGCTGGGGGAAGAAAGGGTACAGTTTCTTTAGGGCTGGCGTCTCAGGGAAACTTATTGCTCACGCTGTGCTCCGATACCTAATTTAATTTCACAGGGGAGTAGCAATTGGCGTTCGTGTCGTGATTCACAGATCATGGAACAGGAAACAGCCTGTCAACTTCGAGGGAGCTGAAAGGGGGGAGAGTTGCTTAGAGAAAAACAAAAATCTGTTTTCTGAGGGAATTCGGCTCGTGAGCACAGCAGGCAAACTTCAGCTCTGCTGTGACTCCTGCTGAAGTCAGAGGAGTCACTCTGCTGATTAATTTGCCCCTCAGTTTATCAATTTGTAAGGTCTTGACTGCAGACAAGTCTTTGGGTGAATTAAGCACAAAACAAACCAAAAAGTAATAACACCCTCATCTAAGATCAGAGGTTTGTGAGACTTCAGTATGAATGTGCTTACTCTGTATTTCCATCCCAAATTAGCTGTATTCTGGATTTACTTCCACAGCCTCTGTAGTTTGTACCCAATTGCAAATGTGCATATGTGAATACCTTGCATCTTTTGCAAATCACGTCAACAAACTGAAAGTAAACATGCTTACACTAACATGTATGTGTATGCTGATGTCTCATTATTAGCATTTTTTAATATACTTCCATTTTCTTTCTTCTATTATTATGTTATGTGGATACTCTCAAGAGTTTTTTTTTTTTTTTTTAAGAAAGAAGTACAATAATCTTAAACCAAATTTAGGGAATATTTTCATACTGCACAATTATAGATGGAGTTTGGTGTCTTCAACAGCTCTGCTAGCAAACAGAAATAAAACTTGGAGAAGAGAGGCATGTGTATGTTATCCTTACATGTTTGACTTACTTCTCTGCAAAAACTTCTGCTTTCTTAATACAGTTGTCAAGCATTTCATGTATTGCTGGGGAGTTTTGTGTTCCTAGAGAAACGTCTGTAATCCTTCTGCTGTGGAATATTTTAGTATAAGGGTCAGTTCAAAATGTTATGAGATTCTCTCCACCTCCCCCAGATACAGTAATTTCTTTGTTGTTTGTACAAGATTTTCAAGATCATTGGAAAAAATGTGAACAGCGAGAGACTACTGGCCTAATACATAAAAAACATGCATTAAGATCTTTTTTTCCTCCCAAATCGATGATAGCATTTCATGTGCACAGTAGAGATGCAGCCTTAATTTGAAGGAAGAATAGTGCCATCTGGTGATTCCTGGGAAAGGCTTTTCTGCACCTAAAGCTGCAGGATCATAATGCCCTGTGTGAAAAGTTCGGCCCAGTTGTGCCGTGGCTGTTGCATTATACCCTTTCCTGAAGCAGACTCACTTTAGGCTGTTATCTAGCATGAGGTGTCCTAGGTAGTGTGCTCATTTAGGGAAGTATTTGTGCTCTAGCCTTGGATATGGATTCGAACCAGGTCTTCTGTAGTTTTCTCACTGTCATCCCCACCACTAAGTTCTCATCCTCTTTTCCTGCTGTGATTTTCACTTCTGCAGCTGGATGTCCTCATAGATGTGCTGCATAACCCTGTCTCCTGCCCTCTTCCCTTTTGCTGTGCCGTTGACCCCATGAGACACTAGTGGACCATCTGGGAGGCAGCAACCCTTAGATGAGTGACATTTTGGGTTTCCTTGCTCCATCCTCCTGGGAACTCCCGGTCTGCATTGCTTGGCTTGTAAGCGAGGCGGTGGCTCAGTTCCAGCAGAAGACCTACTCTCTGATCTCCTTTCTCGTTATGTTCTCATCAGTAATGAAGGGCTGGCGTCCAGATCATCACCAGTGCTGCTGCTGCCCGAGGGGAAACAGAGTTCAGCCTGCTGCTCTGGAGCCGTGTGGGGTTTTCCGTGGCTGTCAGCTTGGTGCGGGGAGAAAAGGCTGTGTTATGTTAAAGGTGGATTCATAAATTGTTTATACAGAGCTAAATGAACGTCATTTTACGCGCAAAAATAGTTACTGTGTGTGGTTCGTAGTCTGCCAATGGACAGGTTTTATTTAAAATAATTTATTCTGGGCACTTGGTGAAACGTCCTTTAATTGGTTCACATTTAGACTGATCACGTAAGCAAGCCCTTGAAGAAGAGTAGAGACCCCTAAATTTTACGTCGATCCAGAACATGTTTTTTTCTTTTTTTGACTGGTTACTAAGTACACCCAAATCCACACAAACCAGGCTTCAGAGTTAAATATAAAATCTTATTTGTAACTTATCTTGTCTGCTTGTTTTTAGTTGGCACAGGCTCATATGGTTGTCTTTATGCACAAAAGATAAAGTAGTCTTTAGAGACAGCTTTGGACTTGCATTTTCTTCTCTGTTTAAAAAAGAGCCCAACTTAAAGTTAATTCCTTTCTTTGCAGTTATTTCCCCTCCCTCCATTTAAACTGAGCCTTTAACATGCGTAAGTGTGAGGTATGTTACTATGGCTCTGTATAGAACTGGATCATTATACAGTCAGTCATGGCTTAAAGGCATATTTGTATCACGTCAGAAAAATGCAATCCTAATTGAAGGCATCTTTCCTAAAAAGCAGAACAAAGTGGGACCTCATCACATTGCCGTCTTGTGCCACTTTGATTTTATTGACAGGAAATCAAACACTTTTCTTTGATCTGTCAGTGAAGAATAAAGGGGCAGGTGGGTAAAAGCGTTGTGTATATTTAATTTGGTTGGGTATTTCATTTTGCTGTAACATCATACAGAACGCTTCAGCTTTACTCTCCACGGCAATTGTAGCTTGCAATAAAAGAGGAAATGGATACAAATAAATTTTTACTTAGATTAAGGGCAAGCTTCACATTCCTGGCAAAATGCCAGTATGTTGAGCAAGCATTGCTGATATGCATTTTCTGTTCTGTGTTAGCATCTTGGTAGGGATGACAGTAATTAAAAGAAGAAATAATTTAAGTGAAGTGATTCTTCTTTCTAGAGAAGGTTGTTTCCTAATGTTATTGCCAAAAATCTCACCAAATGCATTAGGAGCAGAAGGGTGTACAGAGAGAATTGATCAGCAATTTCTGTATTTATTTTACTTTAATAGGATAAGTAGGATAGCTGGGGCCACTTGTAACACTCAGATTGAAACAGTCAAAGAGATAATACAGAATTAGAAAGACTGAATCCATATGCTTCATCAGCTGATCTGTCAGAGCACCGTATGGCAAACAATTTTGCTTGTGGTCTGTTTCAACTTGTTAACAAATATGTTTACATAAAGCTTTGTGATGAGAGATATTCATCGAGGTCAGTGGTATGAAGTAAAGTGTTTTCTTGTGATTAAACTGGTCTTTTATCTTAGTTGTTCTGAGTTTGACCTCTAACAGTTAAACTGACTATGGGGGGAGACCTTTAACTTCAATACCCTGCATTAGGTCACTGGTGTTAACAAACCTGAATATTGAAGTAATCTCCAGGGTCTAATACATTATGGATCCCATTTAATTCAACAATGAGCCTCTGACCACAAGAGACATATTAAGCCTCTGCAGAAGTCTAATGCAGCAAAAAATGCAAATGGGGGCACCACGCTGCTCTGCAGGACAAGAAGCCATGAGCGTTTTTGAAAAAAAAAGGAGGAATTTTGTTTCATCATTTTCAAAGCACAAATTTAAGTTTTTACAAAGTTGACATGAATTCTTTTTCCCATCTTTTAATAAAACTGCTTTAGAATTGCTGGAGCAAAGCCAAAACAAGCCCTCTCCTTTACCAGAAATTCCAAACCCAATAACTTTTCTGTCAGAGTACAAAATGGTTTTTGTGGTTTTTTCTAAAGTTGTCAATACAATGAGAATCCTTGAGCTGCCCAGTTTGAACTGCTGTTTCTTGTTTGTGAGGATGCCACTGTTATCTGTGGAAGAGAGCTCCGTGGCAGAATCACGTGATTAGAACTGAAGTGTCATCAGCAAATAGTTCAATACTGATTATTAGGATTACTCCTGAGCTAAAATACCAGGGCTTTGTACTGATGCATCTTTCAAAGTTGTTGAGTTTCAGTGGTAAAAGAGAGATTTGTATGCCGAGACATCTTTTTTATGCCTCCTTTAAGAAATCACAGAAGACTTTTAACCTGTTTGCCAGGACCTGTGACCACGGCCCTAGTAGCACTTTGGGTATTTGACTTCAAAGGTTCAGGGAGTCAGTACTGCTGCTGCTGTCAAATGGTTTGTGTGCTGAGAATGAGGTGCAAATTTAGGTGGGCTGCATTTACTCTTTCTCTTTTAAATGTAATGTCAGTGTTTCTCTTGTGGCAGCTCACTAACAGTCCTAGTGATAGAGTTTCAGTGGATCATCTTGTCCTTTCAGATTCAATCTACCTACTCCACTCAGTAATAGTAAGTGCTTCCATTGCACTGACTGGTGCATCATCACTGATTTCTTATTGGAGTAGATGGAGATGAACCACTAAAGTTCAGCCTCACAAGGAGATTTAACATAAAAAAAAAGAGTATTTTTTTTATTAATACCCACATCCAAGCATAAAACATAACTCTCTGCAGAGAGTTATCATTGTCTAGTTGGGTTGCCAGCATAAGCACCAGAGCTTCATGATCTGTGTCTGTTTTTTGGTCTCTATGGTTCTGTTGCCTTTTGTAAATGAGAAGCCAGTGCTGTTAAATTTAGATGTGAGTTTGAATCCAGGCTTTCTAAAAACACAGAAATGTTTGGCCCTCATAAAAAAGGGCAGACCCTGAGACAGACAGTAAAAGTTCAGTATGGTGAGATATTCCTGATGCAGAAGTACAGATTGAATCAATCTCTAATTAGAATTGAGAAGCAATCAGGATGTCATAATTAGGAATATTATATGCATTTTATTTTTTTTTCCTGAAATGCAAATAAAGAACTGCTCACAACCTAAAAGACAGGAGTTGAAAGTAAGACTTTTCTTAGGTTAAAACTGCACAAGACAAATCAGTCACCAGCTTCATGGAGGAAATCAGAGATTGCTGAGATGACTTAGAAAACCCTAGAGCCTTTAGCATCCAGTTTGTAGATTATAGGCCATAACAGTGTGGCTGAAAATGGCCATCTGATGCAGGCACTGACCTGTTGTTGTGATCAACAGGTACCTGATATCTCAGCAGGCAAATGCGTTTTTTCCTCATTCCTGACAGCAAAAACAAAATAAGCCCATGTGATAAACTAACCTAGTGTGTCTTTAAGTTGGTCCTTGCAGGTCAAGGATGAAGTAGGTTGAAAGCAGTCCTCGGGGCTTGCCGGTCTGTCAGTTTATATCTGTGCTAAGTGAAAAAAATCATTTTAATATCACAGAAGACATGTAGAGGATAGTGTTTTATTTTTCTTGTATATGAATTACTGTTTCTCTCTGTTCTGGTTTTCATTCAAGTGCCTGCCTACAAATAATCTAGGAAAGGTTGGGGATTTCCACATGTAGTGCATGCTCACTGTGCCTTTTGCACGTCCTGGCCTTAGATGTTGAAGTAGCTTGTTCTTAGAGAAATTACAGCTCTACAGCAGCTATGATGAAGGATTTGGGGGCTGCAAGTCCCTAAGGCTACAGTTGCTTTTCTTAAATGAGTCAGAAGAATCCAAAGCCAAGTGTTAAAGAAAAAATGATTCTTTTCACAGAGGAGTTCATTCGTGACATAAAGTCAGGAGAAAGAGGAGGAGGCATCTGTAACATGAGATGGTTATTAACTGGTATTACTGTGAGTGCTTAAAATCAGAAGAACTAAAATAATGCAAACCACAAGGTCTGATGGAGAAGAAAACAAAAGTTAAATTTTGGCCAATTTGATTGAAGTGAGGCAATTGCTTGACTTTGATGTGCACAAGATTTATCCTTTTCAAGAGGTGCTGAATATCTCTGCCTGCCTTTGGCTTCAGTGAAAGCGAGTTCTTAAAAATGGACCACTAAATATCATTAGTGTTCTTGGTTGCCTGGAGAATTTCATGAAGTCTTTGTGCTCTGTTGCTACAGCATATGCAAAACATGGCCCAGGATATACATCTGGCTCCTGCTGTCATTTCCAAATCCCTGCCATAATTTTAGTAAGAACAGACTGAATGTTAAAGACACTTTATCTACAGCTTCACTGATGATTATTTCCTAGTTTCTCCTTTTTTATTTATTCTGGTTTTCAACACTCAAAACCTTCTTAAAACTTCCCTCAGTTTGCTCTTTTCAGTTCATTCTCCTGATGGCAACTCCTTTTTAACAACTGAAAATACGTTTTACACCCTCTGTAGAAATTCTTCCCACCCCCAATCTTTTGTCTTAATTTAGAGGCTGAATTTATTTGTATTATGTTTTTAATTATATTTAGTAATGCTCTTCTTAATACTGTTAAAGAGTTAGTGAAGGACAGAGGTGGGTGTGAATCTTTAGCTGGGGTTATTTTCACACGTATTTCTGCATCTTGCTGCTAAATGGGATGTCACTTCTCGAGTTGCTTCCCCAAAGAGTCTGAAATACTTCGAAAGGGAGAAAATGTGGCATTATATGGGTCTTTTGGCTTTGTTCTAGTGTAACTGAGACTGTCGAGTTGAAAATGTGGGAGGATTAGTTAGTGCGCAGGAGGCAGAATGGTGATTATTGCTTTCAATGGATCTTTTTTTAAATCATGCTGTGTATTTGGCTGCTCTGTTTTAGTTCACCGTAGAATTAAAATAACTTCTCATGCTAAGCAGGGATATTGGAGCTGTAAACTCAAATGGGTAAGATCACCAGGTATTAATAGATGGCACATCCTCTGCGGTGCGTGCACCCAGTGCCCCGCTCCTGCTGGGTCCCAGGTGCTGTTACTTGCAGCTCAAGTTGAGGCTGAAGACAGTTGTCACTGTTTGCTTCACATGAATACAAACTATCAGCTTCAAGCTACCAGTTTGTGACCATCTGATGTACAAATTGAAGAACAATAATGTCAGACAATTGAGGACAGTCTCAGAAGTACAGAATTGTTTTCCTCACTCTGTGTTATTCAAAGCAGATTTGAGCCCCACTTAGAATTTAATTTTTCCCATCTGCTGTGTTTTAATGAGAAGCAATAATTTTTAAAGTTCCTAGTTTAGTTGATGTGGTGTCTACTTTTAAAATAATAAACCCTGACTGTTTGTGACTTTCTGTGATCCACTCTACGTCGTCAAGTAGTTCTTCGGGCTGGGGTAGTCGTGATAGTTTAATGTTTTTAGGCAGCCAAATAGCACGGAAAGTCCCTTGGAATTGGGTGACTGAGTCCCCAAGGCTCTGCTCAGAACATCAAACATAGCGTCAGAGTTTCCACAAGGTTTGCAAGCTGTGACCAGCGGCTCTTAGCCAGGAAGTTCAGTCTGTGCTGTTGCCTCCTTCCAGGAGCTGCTTTCCCTGGATCCTTCTTGTGGCATGCCTTATGCAGAAGGTCATCACAGCTCCCTGAGTGTCTTCACTTGAGCTGGGATTTCCCCAGGAGCCCAAGGCAGAGCACACGTACAGCTGGTTACAGAATGCCCCTTGCTACCCATGGCACCTGCTCTGGGGACAACCCTCTGCCCCTTTCTCCTACACTTCCCAGGGTTTTCCATCTGTGCTCTACTGTGGCAGGAGGCAATGTGGAAAATTAAGTACTACTTTATGTTGGTACCAGTGGAGTTAGTTAATTTCAGGTCCTTTCTGTCAGATATAAATGACAGGGAATTAAGTTGCATTGATTTGTGACCAGAATTTGCATCCACTTGGGTGCAGACTTCCTTAGCCTTGAATCTTACCAAATCTAATCCTCCCATTCCTTCACATTATTTCTGCATCATTCTTTTTACTGTTGGCTGCCAGCGTTCACAAAGATATTTTCTTTTGGCGTGTGAAACAAATCTGGAAAAGCTTGCTGGGTGACATGAAAGTAACAACTGATAGTCTCCCTGGAAAGTTACAGATGGCACCGAAACTGCACAGAACTCAAATGTGTTCTCTGTTTCTCTCTCTCAACAGGTCAGTTTGTCTGTTGAGTATGATGTGCCAAATAATCTCCTTCCTTTTTTTTTTTCTTTTTTTTTTTTTTAAATTTAATGTAGATGTCTTTGCTAAAGCAGTGAGACAGACTTCTCCCTGAGCGGCTGTGGTCTCACCTGTGTGAGAGGTGCTCACCTGAGCCTGGTGGTATCAGTGCAAGCAGTTACCATGACATCATCACTCAGCAAGAGTAAAGAATAACCATGCTGTAACTCCTGAGTTGCAGACTGACAGTGCAGTTTGGATAAATGTGATCCTTTGCTCCTTGGAATGTTGAGCACAGTGCTCGAGGACCCACGTGCAGTGTGTGGAGGTGTGCACACTTAGGGCAGGCAGCATCCTCAGGCAGTTTGGTGGCTGGTTTCTGACAACCCACAGAGGTCATGCAAGGCTAGCTCTGGTTCTGTTTTTCCCAGAGACTGTATAACCAAATCTGGACATATCAGGACAGGGAAAGTAAAAGGCCTTGCTGTACCTTCAGTGCCTGCTGCAGATTAAATGGTATCAGTTTACTAAGAATTTTTAGCATGGATAAAAAACTCCAACAGTCTTCTTGTAAATGTCTGAACAATTTCTCTCAAACGCTGAAATAATTCACCCCAGACAAACACCTGGCAGTATATGTTTCAGTCTGAGCTCTTTGGCTGACAAAGCTGTCACGAACTGAAAGGTCTTGTAATGGAAGAAAGTTATAGTCAGCTGTAACTGTGAGCTTTCTGAACAGTGTCACCTAAGGTAGAGGTGCAGGATGTGGGGATGCAAGTGCCGCTCCAGACGAAGTGTGCTATAGACAGTGATACATTCCATGGGTTTTATAAGAAAGGAAAAAAAGTATTTCCTTCTCAAACCAGTGTCTCTTTCTTAAAGAATGCATTGTTTTCATTCTGGTTTTCCAAAGAAAGTAATCTTACATGGTCATGCTCCTCTCTGATGGTTTCAAGCAAGTGTGGCAGATGGGAAGAAGTTTCAGAGATTATTAGCTTCCTAGAAATTTTATGTCAGCCTATGGTGGGATACCAGAGGAAGGTCCAAATCAGTGGCCTTGCTTGATAGTAGTTGACTGGCAGTTTAACACAGTGTGAGATTAGAGAGAGCCCTGCATAAGGCTGCTGCACAGCATGCACATGTAGCCCCAGGCACGGCTGCCTCCTGCTGATTGTGTGGCCTCAGGACTGTTGCTGAGGAAAGGGGTCTTTGCAATACAGTGACTGTTGAGGGGACCAAAAAGTGTAACTTCTTAGTGAGACCCATCTCATCAGATCCTGCATTTGCAGAACTACTTTTAAAAATTTCCCCTGGCTGCTCCGTGATCCTTGGACTCTGGTGTCTTGCACGCAGGCTACAGACACACTGCATGTGGCAGTCGTGGCATTTTCTGCTCTGCAAATCAATGTAATTGTTTTCAGGAAGGTCTGCTCTTATTATGGTGGTGCCATTTCAAATGTCTTATAACCAGGGTTGAAACCAAAATTGTTATGCCTCACACAAGATCTAGAGTCTTCCCTTATTATGGAATCATCTTTTGAGCTTATCTGGCTCTGGGTGCTTTGAAGACTCAATAGCAAAGCCAGTGATTACACTGATGCTTAGGAAAGGTTTTCTTTGATCAGTGTGATAAGACAACAGGAAGATGCTATTTTCAGCCCTAGCAAAGAGCCTGCCTTACAGAGCCTGTGGCTGGTTCACCTCCAGGGAGCAGTAGGAATGCTGTACCTCTATAAGCCAGAGAAGAGATTCTCATAAACATCTTGTTTGCTCACCAGAAAAGAGAAAACCTGAAATCTTGTGTTAGTATAAAGTAAGAGAGAAATAAAAATAAAAAAGACTTGTGCAGCTTTTAATACATAAAAGTGAAATGTCAAAGAATTGTATGCACGCTTCTCTTTCTCCTTAGTCATTCAGTGGAAGGTGGAGTAGTTAAGTCTGTGGCGCCTTTAAAATGATTCATTATTTCCATAGAAGCCAATTCATGTTTATCCTTCAAATTGCTCCGCAGACATTAAAATAATGGAGAATTATATTTGCTTTTAATTTTGTTTCCAGACATCTTGGCCTGAACATTTATGATGTGACTTGGAAACTATATCAAACGTTGATTTATAGTTGCTTGTAATTGTGTGAAGATTGAAGATATGCTGGATGTTGCTTGTTTTAATTCTTTTTTTTTCCCTCCTCTCCTCCCCCATTCTTTTGCTTACAGAGTGTTCTTGAGTGTAACATGGTGAAAGGCCACCATCTCTGCCTACAGTGCTTTTCCTTACACAAGCCACAGCAAATAAAGATTTTATTTCTCCCTAACATGAGGCTGTGTGAAATGAATTGTGGTTTGTGTTTGATAATTGGTTTGGTTTGGGTTTTTTTCATACTGAAGTTTTGACTGGTTTTGTGTTGCCATGAGAATTGTCTTTTTTGTAGAGTGGAAAGAACAGTATTTTTTAGTTAGGCTGTCTGAGTTGAGTCTTATGAAAGTCTTATACAAAATATCAGTGGGGAGGGAAAAGACTTTTATGTGCATTAAGGTATCTGTTAAGTGCGTGGATGTCAAATCTGCATCACAGGTGAGTCAACAGGAACAATTTATAACCTAAATTTATCTATCAGGTCTTATGAGTAAAGGAATTTGTTATTCCTATTTTCCTAAATTAATTTCTCCTACACGGTTCTATTTGCTTTTCCCCCTAGCCAGTAAATAGCTATTCTTAGAGTTTTATGCATAATATAATTTAACAAAAGAAAACTAATGGAATTTTGTGAAATGCAATAGAAAAGCCCCAACGAAGGTTATGCAAATTTTGAAAGTTTATTTTCTAGTCATGTAACAGAATCCAAAACAAGCTAGTCAAACCTAAAATTCTAAGTGTTCATTAAAATTTGCTAGAATATTGTTTTCATATGGCATTTAAGAGTATTCCTTGCAGATAAGTCTCCTGCCCTGACAAAAATTGTCTGTGTGATAGTGGGACATGCTGCTCGTGGTTCGGTCCTGCAGATGCGGCAGTACGTGTGCTTCTTGGCACATCAAAGTTTTCTTGCAAATTCCCAGTTATCCCCCACCAAAGCAAACTTAGATGATTGCACAGTTGACCCTGTGAACTATCCGTGTTTGTCCCCAGTCTCTGATTCATCCTGCTGTGATCTGGCCATGTTACTTTTTATATGCGTTCTTTGGGAGAAAACCCTTTTTATTTATTTTTGTACATGAAAAGAAGCCACAAAACATGTTGCAAGTGCATTTGGACCCAGTCAGGAATTCAGGTTGTACCATGGCCTAAACCACTGTTTTTCATCATTGTAAGGAATTAGTTTTTCTCCTTAAAAGTGAGCATGCTTAGTTGATCTGGTTTGGTTTTTATTTTCCCCCCAGCCTGTTTGCTTTCTCATTCTCCTGCCCTAGAGCATTTCAGTTTTAGTTACTGCATGACATTGCTTCAGTCAGGGCTGGAATGAAGTCACAAATTGAACAGTAAGCCAGCCTTCTCCAAAATTCATGGGAGGGAACTGGATTCACAATTATTGGCATAGATGAGTAAATGAATACTGACCAATGTGCAATTAAATTCACCTTAGCTTAGCTCTTTGTTGTTTTGTTTTATCAAATTAGTTGTTTGTTAGTGTTGATTGCAAACATCTTATTCGTGCCACTATTCCCAAGTATCTGGCCTTTGAGTTGCAATGAGTAAAGTGGTTTGGAAAGAATCCAAATCAGTTCATGCAGAGGCTATGCACATAAGAAGAAAACTACTTACAAAGTCCAAACATGGATTTTAGATGCACTTTTACCCTGACAAAAGAGACACTGTGCATATACATGTGTGCAAACATGTGCATGTGCATATATACTATTACATCGATCTAAAATTGTCACCAGTTTACTGTCTTGCTTTCACATCATCATATGCCTTTTAAAGTAAATTCCAGGTTTTCTTGCCCTTTAGGGAAAGGCATTTTTGTTTACTTTCTGAATAATGGTTTCCAAACTATATGCAGTTCTCTACAGTTCTGTAGTAGTGATTATGAAAAATGAAGTATTTTAAAATGTTTTCATGCATGCAATTTGTAACTTTTTTTGAAAATAAATACTTGTAGTTTTATCTAGTCCGATTAGTCTGGCACTGCTCTAAATTCACCCTGAGATGGATGAAATATTCAAACTGTTTGGAAAAGAAGGTGCTTTCCTGTATACAAGTACTGTGCAATTAAATTACAACTTGTAAACCTTTCCAATTCAGGATGTGTGTAAATGTACTGAAATCGGTGGATTAGAGCAGTGCTTACCCTCTTGTGCTTCTTTCTTCAAGAGGAATTTAAGCTTGGTCTGTTGTTCTTTTACACATGCCCTCATTCTAAGAATTCTAAGTATTATGAGGAGTTCAGACTATCATATACTCACAATTAGAGCAGCTCAGTACAATAGTGATGACTTTGAACTGTGTAAAACGTTTTCACAGTCTTGTGCAATGCAGGATGTCATGCTGCACATGTTGATATTTTGTGGTGACCCTGGCCAGGTTGTGCTGATGGAGTACACATCTCATCTTCATGGTGGGGGAAAATCAATGTGGATCTCCTTACAGGCATGGGTGTACTCTGTGCAGGCAGGATGGATGGGTGGATGGCTGCATGGGTTTTACCATGCACTTGGGCCTGGCATAACTTATTACAGCCTGGGGTTTTGATTCATGCAGAACTGCTGGGTCCCAGAGTCAAGGTAGGGTCACCGAGACATCTGACAAGGCATCCTCACGTGTTAGAGGCCATGTGGCAGAAAATTCACCCTTGAGAAGAGAAGGGCTCTGCTTCTCCCCACTTGATGCTAATCATGGAGAACAATGCTGGCTGCTTTGCAAAATATTAGTACTGCTGTACAAAATCTGGGCCTCTGCTTATAGCCCGCTGAGTCAGACTTGTTTACTTCATTGAAGTATTAATCTCTGTCTCTGATTGGCAGTCAACAACTCCAGGCTCCAGGCTTAATAGAATTTCAAACTGTAGATTATGCAGTTCTGCTGAAAATATGAGGCTTCTATCGCATTTTGAATGACATATTGTCCCTCACTCCCCTTTGGTCTGTTTTTCAGGGTTGAGGTTAAGATAGAGAATTAATTCCTCCCATCCCAAGCCTTGTCTTTTAATTTAAGAATTTTCTTTAGCATCTGCCAGAATCTTCTGCATGCGCTCCTGAGAGGTTAAGCAATGAAAGAGCCATTAAATTAAGTTCAGACATTAATTTTTTTCAGTGGGATGAAATAGCATATGAAATAGTATATCAAGCGACTTCTGGTTTATGTTATTTCATAGCGTGGCAAGGAAATATGGGAAGAAGAAGCTGTTTCTCTGGTTGCATGAGAGGGTGGTGAGTTAGGAGGCCTGTCTTCTGGTTCTGCAGTTTACTTCTGTGTTAGCAAGAGGTAGGACACAAGGAGGGGATCCTGTGATAGCGAGAAGTAGGACACGAGGAGTGGATCAGTGGAGTGAAACATCTATTTGCCAAGGGCCTGATGTCCACACTACACAAACGGGGAGGAGTTTTGCTCACTCAGCTAATATATCACTTTCCGCAGAAATACTTTTCTGTTGCCTGTAAAGCTTTTTTTGAGAACGAAGAAGTGTCAAGCTGTGCTACACTCTTCTTTGTGTTTTGAGGTCCATAAACACTGTCACTGGTGAGTCATTCCTGGATGGGGCTCTGATCACTCTGCCGCTAAGTCTGACCAATTCTCCATATGGTGTCTTTGCCACTCAAAAAAACTCATATGTTCTTCTCACAGACATAACTTCACCATTTATAAAACCGTGTATTTTAATATTGTCTAATAAATACCTGAAAGTAAATTAGTACAAAATCTACTGGAGTGATCTCTCTGGCAAACGGCATGTACACGTGCTGGTAAGTCCCAAACAGTAGCAGCAGGCTTAAGCTTACATGTCAGAAACACAGTAGAAGAAAAAAGGTCACTCTTGGAGTGCCTTGAATTAGCAATTTCATGCAGAATTTATGGCGGGTTTTAGTACACCAGCTAGTGAGGCTGAAATGTCACTGCTGCACTGAAATTCCATATGCCTCCTTCCTTTCTACTTGTTCTACTTCTATGTGCATCTAATCTCACTGTTCTTTTAGTATATTTTAAAGATCCTCAGTCCTTTACATTTGTATCATATAGCTGTCAATTCACAGACTTGACAACTTTCCTGCTTTTGGCAATAGACTGTTTCTTTTATTGCCAATATAGTGCCCTACTGGTTCTTGGGACAGGTGGTAGTTGAAGCTGCTGATTGTGGGGAAGTTCTGGAGAAACTCAAAGATGCATTAATGGATCAACCCTGTTGTGCATGCACTGGAAGCCCAGTGCTACAGCTGCATTAAATTACCTGTGTCTGTGATAAATGGACTGCACACATGGAGACAGTTTGCCTGGGCCACAGTTGGTTTGCGTTGCATCATTTGCACATCAATTATATCCATGGTTAGGCTGCGTAAGATCTGCCAGTGATAGGAGCTGGTCCCTGATATTGCTTCTTCTTACACATCACTTCAGTTAATAATTCTTCCTAAATGATACATGTAAAGTAGGTATGTATTTCAAACCCAAGAGAAAGTAAGGACCATCTGAATTGGTCATACCAGTCTGTAGAGTAGCTATTCTCATCACTTCCATGTGAATTGTCGTGGTTTTGCTTTGGGTCAATTTGCTTTTACACCCCCCACACAATTACTATTAGTTGAGAGAAGGTTTATGCAGACAAAAGAGACTGGGTTTAGGAAAATAACATGAACATTTATTACTAGCAAAATAAAAACTACTTAAGAACTATAACTATAACAATTCTACTT